>CM053783.1:768516309-769116309 GCA_028749045.1 Cupressus sempervirens | reverse complement strand
GCAGGTAGGATGCCAGCAAGATGCACTGGATGCAATCTCTACTTTGTCCAGCAGAAACAATGAACTCCAAGAGGAGAAAACCTAGCTCAAGTTGGAGAATGCTCGCCTTTATGAGATAATTTGCCAACAATCTTCACAATCCATTGTCACCACACCACATTCAGTATAGGTGAATCAGAGAGTTGAAGCGAAAAAGGCTTGCTGATGCAGGAACATCCAAGGATCAAGGCAATTGACTTAGATGTAGGTTTTGGTCGAGGATCAAAACTTTTGACTCGGATGTGGGTTTTGGCTAAAATTTTATAGGTAGTTGCATGAGGAGTTATTTAGATTGTCGATCGAGCTCAGCTCGATTAGTGGTCGTTTCAACATTTTTCGAGAGCCTGAAATATCATCTTGGCCTCTGAAATTGAATTTTTGTGTTTTTTTCTAGTTTTTTAGAAAGTTGTTTTTGTAATAAAGCCGAAATCATATTCTTGATTTCGTAGATTAATTGGCAATTCATCTTGCCTTAGTTGGGGGCTTTTCGTGGGAAAAATCAGAATTCGTAGGATGGGTTTTCAAAATTACAAAAAATGGAAAAATCTATTTTTCACAAAAATTTGCCAAATATGGTAATTTTTGAAATTGTAATAAGTAGTTTTTTTTCTTTCATTGTAGAAATAGAGTAGAGTTGGAAAATTTGAATGAAGAATCTGGCATTCTAAACTTCTGTGTTGTGTAATTTTCTGAGTTATTATTTTGAAGGGTTTGGGCTACACCATTGGGACTACCACATACATAGCGAGGTAATGACTCTATCTTTGTAGTTGTGCACAGATTCTCAAAAATGGCTTATTTCATTGCTTGTAAGAAAACTAGTGATGCCACTAGGGTGGCCGAGTTATTCTTTTCTAAAATAGTCAAATTGCATGGGGTTCCAAAAACGATCACCTCTGATCGAGATACTAAGTTCTTGAGTCATTTCTGGAGGCCCTTATGGAAGAAGATGGGGACAAAGTGTTACATCCCAATTTTTGACCTAGCTTGAAATATAGTCGTTAAGGTTCGCATGAAGTCAGTTGGCAGTTTAATTTGATATAATCTAGCGAAATGATAAGATAGTTGGTCGTTATGATTTCAAGTGAAGATGACATGTTAGTTGATCGTTAATCGCAAATTCATGGAATTAAGATAAAAGGTTAACTGTTATGATTATTTATGATTAAATAATATATAAATTAATCACGAAGAATTTCCTTGCAGGAAGCATGTCGAAGGGGTGAAAGCATTGTCTAGAAAAGAATTAGGCAGGGCATCACCATCACTGGGCAGACGGGTAAAGGACTTAGCCAGAATACATCTGCGGGACTTGCATGAGTTATTAAATAATTTAATTAAAATAATTGAGTTCAAATATAAAGCGTATTTTAAAGAATTTTAATTTATCTTTTGTTATATTGTTTTTAATAATTATTTATTGCGTACATCTAAATATAAAAACATTTTAGCTCCAATATAATTGAATAATTAATTAAGTGATGATTGCTTGTTTATATTAGATTTTAATAATTATTATAACTTTTAAACTTCTTTTCCTTCCTCCTTTCTTTTCCTTTTAAAAATCGATTTGAAAGAAATTTGAATGGTTTCTTTGTAACTGTTTGGTAGCCGTAAGGTCAAGCTAAAGCTTATTATATGAACCCTTAACATATCGGCATTCATCTTTGCCTTGGGCATTCTCTTTTTCCTGTACACTTTATCGTTTTCCTACCTCTTGACGTTCCGAAGCCATTGTTAATTGAATTTGTTAGAGACTGAATACGGCTTGATAGTAACTCCACCCCGAAACAAAACAGTATTGTTTCCACAGTCACTGAGCCAGGTTATACGGTTGATGTCAGTGCAAATTCATCTCAAGAAAATTGGATTTATAGAGTCATGTAACATGATTTGGCTTTAATAATCGTTTTATGTTTTCCCTTGTTTATGACTGCATCCTGGAGCCGGCAAGTTATTTTGAGGAAGTAAAACCCGAATTAGTCTATAAAACTACTGCACTTAAATACCAAAATGCCATTTTTCATTATACTGAAGTATGTATGCCTCCTAAATTATTGAAACTTCTCTTATTTCTATTCTACCAATTGCTCTTCATTTATCATCATTGCTATATAAATATATATTTGTTTGTAGAAGAAATATTGGTATCTTTTGTATAATCCAATAGTGTTGTGGTAGAGAATATATTGCGAGCATTCAAGATGGATTGTGAGTGCATTGAGTTGTTCATTTCTAGTTAGCAAGCTGGATATATTGAGTTCATCTGTTGTATCTGTGTGTTGTATATAAACTCTCTGATCATATACGACTATTGTGTATTGAAAATTTGTTTTCAAGGATATAGATTTTGGAAATTGGTTAAAGATATAAGTGTAGGAGACAAGTAAGAATGTTGCTGAATTTAGAATGGCCAGTCGTGGTTTCTTTCTAATGCAGCTGTTGAATCAAGAATGTTCAATGTGTCTCTTTTTATTAATATAATTGCAGACTGAATCGGGGTGGTCAGTAAAAGATTTCTAGTTCTTGGAAACTGCCTTTAATCATAGATGTTTCTTTATTCATAAGGGAGTATTAAACATGTATAAAAGATATGGAAATGCAATGATAACTGTGAATAACTAATTCAGTTTAGAATGTATTACAATCATTCATACCTTGCAAGAGTGAAATAATTATTATGAAACAAGCACCTAGGAATCATCGGCTTGGAGGTGTGTGGAAAGGATCATCAATAATATGAACCAGTAAAATCAGTTATGACATTTTAATATATATCATTTAATATGAATTAATAATAGCTCATGCATATTCCTGTTATAGTGATCTCCTGCTGCCAAGTTGTATGGTGTGTTATATATCATGATGCCCAGTGGATGGAATGATGTTCCCTGTCAATTCCGAGTAGGGAGGGCCTTTCTCGTTAGAGATCATGTGGGGATATATTGTGGTCCAAGGTTGGTTGGTTAAGCCCCTGACAATGTTTCACCTCTCTCAAGATGTCGGATATGCGTCAAACAGAAATAAGCTATGCATTCAATTGTTTATCAAAAATAGGTATTATCATTTTTAATTATGAAGAGGTAAGATTAAATTGAGTTAAATTCATTGTGATCATTATTTTACACCTGGATTGATTTGTGAAATTGTTTTCATTCATATGAATATTGAATATAAGTATTTATCTAATCTTGAGAAACTGTCACAGATAAGTAATCGGAAGGAAAAGAAATCTGAAGCCCTAATTGATTGGGTGACAGCTGGAACCTTAATTGATACAGTGGTATTGGAAACCCTAGTTGAAATTCATGGTCGTGGAAGCCCTAAAATGAATCTATGGAATCGAAAGCCCTAAATTGCATCTGTGGTCGCAGATGCCCTAAAATGAATCTATGGTATTGGATGCCCTAAGTGAGATAGCGGTATCAAAAGCCCTAAATGAACCGAAGGTAAACCATGCCCTAATTGATACAGAGGTATGTGATGCCCTAATTTAAAATAATATAAGTATTTAATTTGATTTTAAGATAGCGGTTTTTAGATGATAGATATCATATGAAATTGTTGTAGTGTATCTTGGACTAATCCAGGTGGTTGTAGAAGCATTCCTAGTTTGGTTCGAACTCAGTTTTCCGAGGTATGTGGTTTTCAATTTCTGTAGTAATTTCTTTTGATGGTAAATCAAGTGTTTAGTTAAGAAATTTTGTATAACTGCTTTTAACAGTAAATCTTATTCACATGAACATGAATGAAATAACTGTCTTCCTATGAAACGAAGTAGTAACTATATTCCTTGAGTATGTTGAATGTTAAATTAGACCCAGAAAATCAGGATGTTACACAAAGTTACAGTTTAATAGTGCTTATCATCCACAAACTGATGGACAAATAGAAATTGTCAATCGTAGTAGGGGTAATTTTCTGCGATGATTTGTTGGGGAGAAGCTCAAATAATGGGATTTGGCATTGCCCCAGGCCGAATTTACTTATAACAGCTCAGTGAATAGGTCAGCTGGTAAGTCAGAATTTCAAGTTGTTTATGGTCTTAATCCTCAGGGTGTTCTCGATTTGGTGCAACTTTCCTTGGGTGACAGAAGTGATGATGAAGAAGCCTTTGCAAAGCAGCTCTACCAATTGCAGGAAGATGTAAGACAGAAGTTATAGGACAGCAATGAGTGGTACAAAGTGTCCACAAATGCTACTAGAAGGTATCAAGTTTTTAGTGCACGTGATCTAGTGATGATTTATCTCAGAAAGGAGAGGTTTCTTACCGGGACTTATCATGAAATATAAGAATATTGGTCCCCGCAAGATTCTAAAGAAGATTAATCATAATGCTTATGAGGTAGAGCTCCTCAGTGGTCTTGATATATCTCATGTGTTTAATATTTCCGATTTATATACTTTCCATGGTGACGATGCTTGTATTGAAAATGAGGATACAGTAGACTGGACACACACTATCCCCATCAAGAAATGGGAAAAGGTTGCACATATTCTAGACAAGAAGACTGTTCAGACTCGCCAGGGTGACTACAATAGATATCTCCTGCAATGGGAAGGGTTGGCACTGACAAATAGCACCTAGATTACAAAATGGGATTTGCAGAAGCCAGATGAGTCTAACTAGAAGTAGTTTGAGAACCAGAACTTGCAAAAGCTGCGTTATTTTCAAGCAGGGGAAAATGATGCAGGAGCATCTGAGGATCAAGGCAGTTGACTCAGATGTGGGTTTTGGTCAAGATTTACTTTCAAGGGTCATAACATTTGACTTGGATGTGGGTTTTGGATGAAATTACAAGCAATTGCATGAGGAGTTATTTGTATTGCCAATCGAGCTCTGCTCGATAAGTGACCGTTTCGACATTTTTTCGAGAGCCTAAAATATCATCTTGGCCTCCAAAATTGGATTTGTGTCTTTTTCCAATTTTTTAGAAAGTTGTTTTTGTAATAAATCCAAAATCATATTCTTAATTTTGTAGATTAGTTGGCAATTCGTCTTGCCTTAGTTGGGAACTTTTGTTGGAAAAAATCAGGATTCTTAGAATGGGTTTTGAAAATTACCAAAAATGGAAAAATCTATTTTTCCCAAAAATCTGCCAAATATGGTAATTTTTGAAATTGTAATAAGTAGTTGTTTTCCTTTCATTTTAGAGGCAAAGTAGGGTTGGAAAAGTTCAATGAAGAATCTAGCACTCTAAAAATTTTGTGTTGTGTAATTTTCTTAGTTATTGTTTTGAAGGGTTTGGGCTACATCACTTTGTTTGAGCAAATCACCACAGAGAGAGTTCATCCATTTGGGACGTGCTCAAAGTCCTTGAACGTCTCAAAGGTCGAAGAAAGGCTCAATGACATGCTTTCTTGCTTCAATCAAGAATTAAAAACCTTGAACAAAGATCTAAGCACATGGGCCAAAATGTCGGAAACTAATTTCAAAGTCTTAGTCACATATGACATCATTCCATCTCCGAAAATGTTCTATGAATACTAAGGGCTCATGGGCCATATGGTGCAAATAATGGAAAATTTGGTGATAGAGGTACAAGAAGTCCTCAAAAGGCGCAATACAATGGAGATTAACGTCGTGAGTGATCTAAGGCAAATGGGTTGCATGGTGCTTCCTGAGGATGACAATTTGGTGACAGAGGAAGACATGACTTCAATAATCACCAATAGGGTCAATGTTAAATTTGAGTTGGATGATTTCGGAGTACATATGATGAACAAGTTCTCAACAAAACACCTATGGGAGTCCATTGCAGAAAACTACCAAATTGTTATAAAGTGTCACACTGTTGTAGTCAAGGTTAATGCAATTTCATAGAAGATGGGAATTCTAGATCCTCAAATGCTTTGTGATTACATCACAAAATACCAGACCTTTTTTGACAATCTGGAAAGATTGATTCAACATTTTTACAAGTTTTCCATCAAGCTTGTTTACATGTTTTCAGCTTTAGTTTTCGAAGATATGTTGCATGTAATCCGATTACACGAACCTTCACTCATGTAATCCAATAAATCTTCTTCCTCATTTGACTTAGTCAAGGTGGTTGTGTTCCTTCCACTTTTTCTCTATTTTTCTCTCCTTTGCCTATATAAAGGAGTGCCCTTCATTGTAAATAATCATCTTTTTCATATGCAAGAGAGCTCTGCCAAACTTGTGCAAGCATAACTGTAAATGTGTAGTACGATTTTGAAAGAAAAAGTGAATATAAAGAGAGCATTTTGTTTCGAAGTCGTGTCTGGAAATAGTTGTGACTACAATTTGTGTTTATTATCTTTAATTAATGGTATTCTTGTGTGTATTAGAGCAAATTGAGTACGACAAGCAATTGAATTTGAAGCTATGACTCGAAGCAATTGTCGTGGTTTATATTACTGTCTCATATTCATACAAAATGTTAGAATTAAGTTAATTTCATGTCTGTGAACTGAAATAACTTATAAGATTATAATGTAGAAATCATGTACTTCTAGAAGTTTGTGTGCCCCAATAGTAGAGATTTACCTTTGAAGAATTGCATAAGAGTTTGTGAGCTTCATGGTTATTCTTATAGTATAGAAAAACTAGACATAGATCTAAACCGGTACACTTTCAATCAGCCTATGAGTTGGTGTGAATTTATCGATATCACTGTTTTCATCTTTTAGATAGAAGTGTAGTTAAAGAGATCCATCTTGCCCATTGCCCACTCCACCAGTAAGTGGATCCTTTCCTGAAAAAAGAGGAAAGAATATTAGTAACAGCCTCTAAAGCATCTCTTAGCTTCTTGCTTACCTTGAATTGATCAAAGGAAAGGTGAGAAGGGGGAGCCTTCCCTTTAAAGTAGGAGACTTTGTCTAACACATTGTAGCTAGCAATAAACTATCAGTTGCAAAATATCCACCCAACATTGTTGAACTTTAAACTTTGATTTATATATGGTGGATATCTCAATAAGTATGTGTTCTACAGATTTGGTGTGTGTGTGATTTTAAAAATATTTTAAAAAATTGTATATTTTCAAATGTTCAATAAAAGTGCCAATTTTTTCGTCGAGCTTTTGGCGATTCTAAGATATTCAAAAGGTTTGGGTCAGCCAAGATATTGCGAAAACCAAATTTTTTAACTTTGCTAATAATAGCTATTCTTTTTCTTTAAGCATTTGGGAATGAGAGAATGTTTTTGAAATCGTAGTCTTCTTCTAGGTGAATATCCTCCCAAGACGTGACAAAAATTGCAAAAAAATGGGCCTTTGTGCTCTATTGCCTTCCCTCAGTCTTTGTTTGAACTTGGCTGGTTCCAGCAAGAGGACAACAGCATTTTCATCAAGGCAAATGCATGTTTGCTCGATGAAAATTATTATTGGCAAAAAGGGTGAACATGCCCTAAAAGAGCAAACCAAAATAGGTGGTTAAAAATATATAAAAAATTCTCAATTTGCAAGAAAAAAGGAGTGTACTCACCTCTGCCAATAGTGGCATGTTGTGATGGTTAAGTTGTTGTGTTGTTATCCTTGCCATCAAGGTTCAAATCTCATGGGGATGAGGTCCCCCGTTTGTGGCCTCACTGGTTCATAGCTCCAAGTCAAAGCGTTTACCCCTCTTTTACAAAAAAAATTTAAAAAAAATTTTTAAAAAAAAAAAGTTTACTCACCTATAAGAGATGAAGGGTAATAAGTATTAAAATACACAAAAGACTCTACAATATCAATATAAAATTAAAATATCTCTAAACTGAGACTTTTTGAAGCTGCTTGGATGAATATGGAAAAGAAAAGAAAATAAACATGAAGATGGACAAAGACCATATATATCTGCCTAGCAAAAGAGAAAGCACCCCTATAGTCCTCAACAACAACCTAGAGTCTCACCCACATGCCCAGCCAACACGTCATCTCACTTGGCAAAGTCCCTCTACACAGACACATGCAGATATCTTTAAAGATTTATATCATATGGAATATGTAACTTCTACCGTATTGTGGTAAAAAGTTCTGTCTCCTTCCCGATGTGTGTAGCAGAACGGTTATCATTAAGGGAACAAAGTATTCACAGACAATGTATGCAACAAGTTCATCGCAATTAAGAAAAAAAGAAGACTATCATATAATGTAATGCTAATTATATAACAAACCATCTGTTAAAATCTTAAATACAAAGGTCTGCACATTGAATTCTAACATTTATAATAACAATTGTACCTTTTTTCCTCCTTCAATGGGCATGGAAGCATTCTCCACTGCAATGGCAATCTCTTCAACATCATCATCTTCTCTGAGATACAAAAGTTCCAATTAGAGAGTACCAAAGAACAGCTTTCCAAAACTAAAATCAGATTTAAACAACCCATGGAGAAATTACTGTTACCAAATGAAATATGCATGCCAACTATTGAATTCCTTGATTTAAGATCCCATTAATGACATTCAAAAATGTAATTATAATAGTGAAATTTAGCACATGGACAATTCTATCATTATTTAAATCAATATCTTTATAACCATCAAGTACGGCAATCAATTTCAAGCCATAACAAAAACGGTAGCAAAGATACCTACAACTAAAGTTAAATTTTGTACCCCACAACAATCAGTCATCAATAACAATCAAGTTTAAGTTCATTTCTGCTCAAACAACAGTAAGTTTTGGAGAAAAAGTAACAGGCACATGTGATGTCCCCTCTTTCCGATTAGGATCAAATGCTGTAACCTGCAACCATTTGTTAGTACAATATCGAAAATCATATGCAAAACATATTAGAAATATTGGATATAAGCAAAAGTTAATCTAAGTACTACCCAACCTACCCTTCCTAATCCTTCGGAAGAGATTCTTTCTCCAGTCACCTAACCCTCTAGTGAGAATTTTATCTCGATTAGGTAATTGTCTCATCTCTGACATATGCATATGTTTGACCACTAAAATATATATATTGTCTCTTAGAGATTCTCTAAAAATCTCTCTCTAGGTTCCAATTTGAAATCCCGACATTCAACTAAGAATGCCCTCTAGTCACTTAGTTCTCTTTATGAGAAACTTGACATCCATAATTGGATGCCCTCTACCAAGATTAACTTGGACTCTATAAGAACTATAAAGGTCTCTTTCATATATATATATATATATATATAATTGGTAATCATTCTCTACACTGGGTATATTAAGTTTATACATATTAATTATCACATTCCCCTTCAAGTCCGCAACCATGTATGCCCCTCCAATGTATATAGTCCTCTATCTTTGGATATGAACTTTGTGGCTTACTGCAGCACATGTAGGTGTATCTATTGAATAAGAGTTTGGTCTCTAGAGTCTTCTTTTCACTATATCTGTTATCACTTAACTGAACTCTATGTTTGGCTATTGTTCAGGCCCTATTGTTTCTACTTAGAGGGTTTATTAGGTTGACATTGCCTTAGTCCATATTAAGTTCTCTCTTTCTTGAATCATTGCTTGTTCCTCCCATCACCATGTATAGTTTTGAAATAATTTTGATTTACTGATGTTAATATGCTAATGAGCTCTGTGTTTAATGATTTCATTAAGACTTCACTATCATTATGCATGTATTGGGATAGGGTTGATCGACAAGTTTAACGATATATTGGGAACGTTGCATGCCTGGAGTTTCCCTTAGTATCATTGTCTTTATTCTAGATACCAACCCTCTTATGCCATTGCTATTTTAATTTCTTGCTGTTCCAATTCTTGGCTTAAGCTTTCCTTATGAGGCTGACTACAGTACTTTACTCCTGGTCTTGTATCTTATTCAATGCTCTTGAATTTGTATCTAATATCTTTTAATCCAATACTCTATTGTACCTACTTCTTGGTTGTTGTGATTGGTGTATAGGAATAATGAATTTGTTCTTGATGCTCCTTATTCCTTCTCCCGTCACTGAGTTATCACGAGTTGGATATGAACATAGCGATACCTCCACTTTCAATGATTTTCTCTGCATATCATCTGATGGCTCTCCTTGCCTTGCCCGATATTTGTTTGTTTCCTGTTTTGATTACTCTAATCGTCTATGTTTGACTTGTTCCGTCTATCCATTTGGTGTTGTCTACACTGGCAAGTTGTTTGTTTTATTGTTTTCTCTGCTTTCCCAGATCACTAGTTGATCCGTAATTTCTGAGATGATATAATAATGAAGACAACGTGTAATGAGAAGTAGTATTTGGCCCGACTGTATGTCTTGTTGTGTTATCTTTCCAATTAATATAAAGAAAAGGTATTACTCCATTGATATTCACCTTGCGATATCCGTAGATGACCTAGAAAGTCCTCTATCCATTGACGCCCAACAATTCTTTGTTTATTATTTCAATTGGTTTCTCATTCATATTAGTCTTAGAAATAGATGTAATCTATCGTATGATCTCATTTCAGTCTCCTTGCCTCCCCTCTTCTAGCCTCAACGATTGTTCCTTATATCTCACTCGAATGCCTGAGTGGTCACGACTCTTAGGGTAATGTAATCATATTAATATAATTAGATATTACAAATTATATGTATGTCTTATACTATTATATTTATCATAATATTAAATCGATTATTAGTTTATCTATTTAGATTTGACATATTTTTTATTACTATAAATAATATTATCATTTTAAAAATATCATCTTATTATTATTATTAAGTATTAAAATTAGGGTTTCATATAGGGGATATGACAGCACACTACATAGTATATAATACATATCAATGTTGGCTATCTCACTGCAGTCATCACAGGCTTTTCTGACACCAACATCTTTGAAGCTCCAAAACATTGCTTCCATCCATCTAGAGTTTCCATTGGAAAAATAAAATAGTCTTAATTGTAGTCATCGATGAGCTGCATTTGATGCTTCCTGACATATGTAGGTTCATGAATTCATTTGTTACATATGATTGGGAACTAAGCTCAATCAGCGGTAGAAGGGTAGCAAACATTGCTATAATTTCTAAGTTGGTAGGAAAGGAGATACATATGCATAAAATTGAACACGAGATGATTAATTATAAATATATGATGATGTGTCAATAAGTTTCTAAATAAGTTGAGATATATCAACTATACTTATCTAATTTGGATCGTGTGCCTTATCTCTAGTCTCAAGCTTTCCTCCAATAAATCCAATATGCAACTAAGGATTATCTTTAGTGAAGGACTTTTCATGACCACAACACCAAGAAGTAAATTAGATTTTAACAACAGAAAATATAGGTGAAACTGTTCATGAAATATGGTTCAAACAAACATAAATGAAAACAAAATGCAAAAATAAATCAAGATCATTCTACTCTTGCATTGCTCACATTTCTAAATTCTAATATTAATTATAATTTGTATCACATTGTTTGAGTAAATTACATTATAATTATTCTAAATGAGAAGACCAATAAGACATCTTTAAATATTTTGGTTGCAATTGCCACTAATCAATTCCCAAATTTGAAACCAAATTTTTATGGCCTTCAACAATCAAGAGGACGGTAAGTTCTAGAATAGTGGAACTTGATACTTCCAACTTTTTCATTCACATGTTCAACTACATGGAAACAAACTATTATTTTATTGATATAATAAATTTACACCAAGTTTGTCAAGGGTTTAATGAACACCACTTATGGCTCCACACAAAGAATTACGCTCCCACCATAAAAGGTGCAAATAAATATATATATATAGCAATGATTAATTTTTTATTATATTAATTATCTAATTAACCAAGACATGTCCCATGTCTCTTCATTGCTTATTCTCAATTTAAATAAGAGGTAGCTGACATTTGGAAAACACATACCAAATACATGGCAGTGCTTAGTACAATTGCAGCGATCCTGGAAAACCAACATGGTATCAAAGCCACATTGCGAATGTAAATAAGAAATAAAGGATGGATAACAAAAATTTGGATTAAAGCCCAATCAAAAAAAATATGAATGGAGCAAGTTGTATTTAACAAGACAAAACAAACAGGTTGTCAAAGTTTGTAGCTACGATAGAGATCTTTATCTCTCAAAATCTGGACGTTATTACCGTTATTATTTTCCTCAGCTGAAAAGGACACTTAAGTTTAAATTGTAAGATTAAACGTAAATGAAATGTGTCATTCTCATGCATTGAGGTATGAATATTCAAAGAGTTATTATTAATTATAGGAATTATGGGAATCTCAAGAGACCTTTCAGTTATAATATGAAGAGTCTCTCCTATTGTTATATATTTGCATCAAGCAAAGGATATTGTACACTTGAATTCTATTATCAATAAAATTATTTTTTGTTGTGTGGCTGGATTTTTCCCTTTATTCTTGAAGGGTTTTCCCGGGATATTTCCGGTGTTCTTTGTTTTAGTTTTGGGCTCTTTTCTTGTTGCTGTTGATTATCAATGATTTCTGGGTTGAGGTTTTAACACAAGTCCTGATAAAAGACAAAGTGATCGTGAATCAGATTGGCAGTTAAGATACCGGATGGAAGTTGAAACCAAAAAAACATAATTATATGTATTTTGTGATTCATTCAATTGAGAACCAGTGAAGGTGTATCGTAATATCATAGTATTGGATGTGTGATGTATTCATTCTTGTTATTTTGAAGTACAATAACAATTTCAATTTGAATGGATGTACAAAGAAGGATAGTACAGTGCTGGGGTTGAATAGAGATTACTAAACAAATAAGAACAAGAGGATGTAATCTATGACAATATTATACCAGTCCGCAAAACTCTACATGTGTGAAGTTGTATCAACTCATACCAACACTAGGTCAAAACCTTAGCAGATTAATTTCTAAAGAATTGATTCATAAAACCAACTGGCATAATCACTCGACAAGATATAGAATTTTCATGTTTATCAATTGTGAGGTCAACATAAGTCTAACGGAACCACAAGCAAGGAAGTAAGAAGCAGGGAATAGCCTTTGACCAAGAGATCTCAGATAGCTAATAAGAAGAAGCCTCGCAAAAGCATAAAGCCAAAAGATCGAGTAGGGTTAAATGGGCATCGATCCCCACACGTAGTAAGGAATTGTACCACATTAAGGGTCAAGGATACCGAATAAGGCAGGGAATGGGTGAAATATTTTTCTCAAATATTCTGATTCACTAAAGTCAGTCAATACTGGAATATAATGGGAATGGACAGTAAAAGTTTAAAAGGAAGGCCATAATAATCCATCGGTCCAACATTTTGTAAGAACCCCGGTTGGTCTCTAACTGCTGAAATTGTTAATCACCTTTTTTTTGTTTTGCAATTTTATGGTTTTTTTGAAATTTCCAAGGGTTGTTTGAACAAAAAAAACAAATACAATATAATTCTGGAATTTGGAAACAATGAAATGACTGCTGCAATTCATATTGAATTCACTATTAAAAGATAAGTACAATGACTACATATTTCCGATGAAAAAACTAACGAAAATCATGTGCCACAACAAATTAGAACCTGTTTTATGATTCGTAAACTGCTGCTATAAGTTGATATGCACTGGCAAGGACGCAACTTGATGTAGCTGAAAAAAATGTTGATGAAGCTGCAAATTTTACTATTCACGCGCACTATTCATAGCTGCAACTTTCTCTCCCCAGTTCTGTAAATAGATGAATACTGAAATACGTATTGTTGGAGCACAATCAAAACCTCTATATGAGATTCTCTCTGAAATATCAAATTCACCAAGTATTTCACTGGCTCAAATGATGAACACATAGAAGCACTACGCTCTTCAATGGAACAGCTGTAACCCCTTCTCAGAGTTGAAAATCACAATGAACAAATATATTTTCCTCCTTCACAAGGATGAGCTCTTATTTATCCTTTATTCTTTCTTATGAGAGCTCACACGCCTTCCTGGCCAATGTGGGATAAAAGATCTACTCCCACTCCTTTTTAAATTTTCACTTAAAACCCAATAGTTGGTACACCAATAATTCTTTTAAATTGATTGTTCACTTGGCCCTATCTATGATGACCCTTCACTTAAGTGATTTTAAAAATAAAATAAAATCATCTTATAACTTAATAGTATAAGCTCAAACTATTAATATTTATTTAGCCAAACAAATATTATTCTCTCTTATTATTCATATGTTTTGCACAACGTCTGCACTGTAAACTGGCATGAGCATTTTGCATATGACCAACCCTTATTTCTAAAAATAGCAGGAGTCCATCTTGGTCACCCATTGTCTTACTATAAATAGTAAGTTTTGCATGTGAGTTCTAGAAGACGTCAAACGAACACCAATCTTTCATAGCTCTGACCACTAAAGAAGAAGCTCCCCTCAGATGACCCTCTACTCAACCTCATCAGCCTACAAGGGTCTATTATAAGCCAATCTACTTAATTGACATAATGTCAACTAGAAGGGGACATCACAGTCCACCCTTCATGAAATTGCTTAGTCATTAAGCAATCTCAATTCCAAATGCTGTAAAATTTCCTCGCTCTCTCAAGTAGCATCCTCGACCGGCATGTCCTTCCATTTGACCAAGTGCTCCCTGATAGTGCGCCTCCTCAAATTCCTCTCCTTAAACTCAATGATAGCCTCTGGTACTAAAACCAATTTCCCCTCACCATCCAAGGGTGGAAGCACTGTAGAAGGAACAATCTGGTGCCATAACGCATTTTTGAGACGTAATACATGAAAAACATTATGGACTTTGTGATCAAAACACAGTCCAGGAAGATGCGGAGGATGTTGGCACAAGCAAAAATGGGAAATATCAAAATCCATTTTTTTGGCATTTTCTATGTTCTATTATTTTGCATTTTCAAAGGTCTCTGATGCATTTCTAGGCTTTGGCAAGGCTAAGAAGTCATAGCGCTACACTTAAGACTTCAGACAATAAATGTAGAACTCTAGAATATCTTTCCACAAATTTTGACGATTTGTGATTTTGAGCTACGAGTAGAAAGTTATGACTTCTACAAGTAGATGTAAATTTTAATATAGTTTTTTACAATTTTTATAGTTGTAGAGTTTATTTTGTAATTAATTAGCTTGTGGACTTTTCATTTTCATATCCAAGAGATAACGGTGACCCTTAGGATCCATCAAACTTGTATAAACTCTATTTTTCAAAATGGATGGATCACTTTTTGGCTTGCAGAACATCTATTGTTGCATTTTAACTATTTTCAATTTAGTCACAATACCGCACGTTCTACACCAGGCATTGTAACCTGAATTCATAATTCAGATCACTCTGCTTTCTGCTGGCAAATCCAACTCATAAGCCACCTCTCCAACTCTCCTAATCACCTTAAAAGGTCCATAGTATTGTGGCTTAAGTTTCTTGGCACCACTCTTTTTTAGAGTGGACTGACGGTAAGGCTATAGCATCAAATATACCATATCACCTACCTCAAAAGTCCACTCAGTCCTTTTCTGATCAGCATACTACTTCTACTGATTCTGTGCTTTAGTGATGTTATCCTTAAGAGTTTGTACAATGTCCTAGCTCTCCTGCAATAAGTCTCCAGCACTAGGCACTCTACTATTTGATAGCAACTGATCCATGAAACTAGGTGGCTCATACCCATATAATGCCATAAATGGTGACATCTGGATAGACATGTGATAAGTAGAATTATAACAAATACTCACATAAATATATCCACTTAACCCAAGCCTTCTACTGCCCTGCTATGTAATTCCTAAGGTATCCCTCGACCCATTTGTTCATTATCTCTGTCTGACCATATGTTTGTGGGTGATAGCTAGTACTCAGAGTGAGCTCTAACCCACAAAATCTGAACGACTCCTGCCAGAAGTGACTCATAAACCTATTGTTCCTGTCGCTGACAATGCTCCGAGGTAAGTTATGCAATCAGAATACCTCTTTGAAGAATAAATCTGTCACCTCGATAGCAGTGTATGTAGTAGTGATCAAGAAGAAGTGGGCAAATTTCATAAGTCGATCAACAACAACATATATACAATCTCTACCCTAGGCTCTCGGCAGTTCAGTGATGAAGTCCATGGACAAACACTCCCACTTCCTATCAAGAATCGGAAGTGGTTGAAGTAAGCTGACTGGGTAAGAGTGCTCTTGTTTATTCTGCTGGCAAGTACGGCACTCTCTAACATATTGCAACACCTCAGCTTTGAGCCCTTTCCAAGAAAAGTGCTCACGAATTTGCCAATAGGTTTTGTAAAAAACAGGATGTCCTACCATAGCTGAATCATGATAAACTCTCAACACCATCCTCCTCACCTCTGACCTTGGCACCAAATAAATGTGCCCTTTGTAAATGATGAGCTCATTCACAAGGGTGAAATCACTATTCTAGACTGATCCATCTATGAATCTCGATGCCCACGTATCCTTTGCATGTTCTGCAAGGATCAAATTTCTCCAATCCTCTTATATACGTGTCATCAAGCGCAAGTGGGGTCTTTGTGACAAGGCATATGCTACTACATTCTGTGTCACCTTGAAATAGGTAATATCAAAGTCGTATGCCTATAATTTGCTTACCCATTTTCATTGACTGTCATTAAGATCTCGCTGCCCAAGGAAATGTTTCAGGCTATTGTGGTCAGTTTTTATGCTAAACTTGCTACCCACTAAATACTGCCTGAATTTGGCCAAAACATGCATTTCCTTATTATAAATGTTGAAGCTCCTCTCAGGTCCCCTGAGTTTCCTACCCTCGTACACAATTGGGTGCTTGTTACATGAGCAACGCTCCAACACCCTCACCAAATGCATCACAACGAAGCTCAAATGGCTTACTAAAATCTGGTAATGCTAGCACTAGGCAAGAAGTCATCAACTCCTTGAATTTATCAAAACACTCCTATGCATCAAGAGTCCACAAGAAAGCCCCCTTCCTCATCAAATCTGTCAAGGGTGTTGCATGTCTAGAATATCCACTAACAAACCTTCTATAGAACCCACACGACCCCAAAAATCCCCTCAACTGTGTTAGGTTCATTGGAGTAGGCTACTCAATAATAGCAAGAATCTTTTCAGGATCCATGTGTACGCCCTGAGCACTGATAATGTGACCCAGATATAACAACTTTGATAATCCTAAATCACATTTGGACTCTTTCCCTAGTCAAAATGCTCAACACATGGGATGAGCACACATGCTCATCCCATGTCCTACTATACACCAGGATGTCATCAAAGAAGACTAACACAACTTTCCTCAACTGATGCTAAATGACCATGTTCATTGTGGATTGAAAAGTAGTTGGAGCATTAGTTAGCCCAAATGGCATAACTACAAATTCAAAATGGCCACAATGACACCTAAATGTCGTCTTCTCTACATCTTGCTCTCTTACTCAGATCTGATGATAGCCTGATCTCAAATCAATTTTAGAGAAGAAACATGCTCCCATGTAGCTCATCTAATAACTCATCAATTCATGGGATGGGGTACCTATTTTTGATAGTCTTCTTGTTCAGGACCCTATAATCTATGCACATCCTAAGAGTTTCATCCTTCTTCACCAAAACCACAAAAGAAGTGAAAGGCGACTTACTTGGTCCAATGTGCCCCATAGCAAGTAGTTCCTTGATGGTTTTCTCGATCTCATCCTTCAATCTTTTTAGATGCCTATAGGGTGTGATCATGATGGGTTTAGCACCCTCCTCTAACTCAATAATATGCTCAATACCTCTATTTGGAGGTCTACCTAGTGGTATTTCACTGAAAACCTTGTAGTGCTAGATTCTCAGTTCCTGTATGTCTGGGTGATATTCTAATTTTTGTTGCCCCTATGATGGCATTAAAGTGCAACGGGTTGCCCACTCAACCTGGTCGTGTCTCAACAAGCTCTCTATGCATCTGCAAGACATCATCCTAAACCCACCGTCACGAATGGCCCTAAGTATATGGGTCTTCCCATCTAATTGAAACTTCATCTCCATATCTCTCAAATTGAGAGTGAACTCTCCAATATCATGTAGCCAAGTCATGCCAAGAACTAAATCCATATCACCCATGTTAACAACATAAAAATCTGCTTTGAAATCAAAGTTGTTGATCTTTAGGGGCAGACTTGTAATTTTCCTGTCACATTTGAGAATGTAGCCATCAGCTACCCTCACTCTCAGACCCTCAAACTGCTCTTTCAATATACCACACCTCTCAATCAACCTGGAATCAATAAAATTGTGAGTAGTACCTGTATCAAGCAAAGTGATAACTCGCTGACCAGCCAATACCCCTCTCATCCTGAATGATCCCTCTTGTTGTACACTAGTGAGACGGGCCTCCTTAAGTCTACCCTCAATCTTCTCATCACTTGTAGCCATTTTGTTCAACTTTTCATCATTTGTGCCTTCCTTTTCTTCAATTGATTCCTCATTTTCAGATTGTTGCTCTGAATTTTCAGAATCTGAAACCTCATAATAAGCCCACATAACTCTATTTGCTTTCCCCTTTGGCCTCAAAGGACAGTCATGGTTCATGTCATAGGGTCCTTTGCAATAAAAATATATTTTTTTCTTCCTTAGATCATTCAACGTCTCTCTATCCAAAGGAGTAAATGATTTATCTTTATTTTCAGCCTTTGTTTCATTCCTCTCAAGTTTTTTGAAGAATGGTTTGTTGTCTTTGCTAGATGATGCACTCTTGGCCTGAAATTTATTTGCTAGAACTCCATGCTCCTGGCTTTCCTCGTAGCCTCCTGCAAAGTGAAAGGATCAAAAGCCTTTACCCAACCACTCAATGGTTCCAATCAGCCTTCAATAAATAAAACTATCAACCTCCTCTCTGATATATCTGGCACCATAACTAAAAACCATTAAAACTCATTGATGAAATGCTCCAAACTCCCTATCTACTTGAGTTGTGTCAGGTCTCTAAAGTAAACCTCTGGGTCTTTCTTGTCAAACCTCTCAACCAATCTATCCACAAAGTCCTCATAAGAAGTCACTTGATTGTGCTGAAGAGTGATCAACCCATGATACCACCAATCTTGTGCTACTCCCTCCAAATGTAAAGTTGCATATTTTATTGCCTCAATCTCCGTCATAGGCTTTAATGCTAGAAAAGTATCAAGCTTGTGGATTCAAGCGTGCGTAGTCATTCTACCACTACCATCAAAAGTGGACAATGTAAGCTTGCCTGTAGCAAGCTTCAGCTCATTATTCTATCCCATGGGTCTTCTGTCCTGTCTGACTGCATGTTAGTGTTCTCTTCCTTGGTTCACAAACCTCTCAAAAGTCATTCTGTTCCATACCTACGGCACCAATAATTCCCATTCATCATTAGCAGCCACAAGGCTATCTGCAAATGTCCCATCCTCAGCTTCCTCTATTGGCTCCTGTACTGGTTCCTCGGGATGGGTGGGCCTGTGTGTTGTTATGGAAAGCGTTCTATGAGCTCTAGGTGATCCCACTGCACTCCTGTCATCCCCTTGATCTTGATTTTGTCTGTCATGTGGGCTCATGCGCTTAACCATGGTGGTGAGTGCTTGCAAAGCCTGAGCCATCCGCTCTTGTCCTGTAACCATTGCTCTGAAAAGTTCTCTTGTTTCCTGATCCTCATTCCTATTGTCTCTTGGTGGGGGCTATCCTCATGCCTATCACCCATGGCGTCTGGCTGCCTATCAAATTCTTGTTCCTTGTCAAACAAAGCTTGCTTGCAAGTGTAAAATTTGTGAGAGCCAACCCCAAGTGGCTACATGTGATTGCTAAACCCTCAGGATGGCAAGATTTAGCTCTGATACCAATGTAAGAACCCTAGTTGGTCTCTAACTACTGAAATTGTTAACCACCTTTTTTTGTTTTGTAATTTTATAGTTTTTTTGAAATTTTTGAGAATTGTTTGAACAAAAAAAACAAATACAATATAATTCTGGAATTCTGAAACAATGAAATGACTGCTGCAATTCATATTGAATTCGCTATTAAAAGATAAGTACAATGACTACTTATTTCCGATGAAAAAACTAATGAAAAGCAAGTGCCACAACAAATTAGAACGTGTTTTTTGATTCGTTAGCTGCTGCTATAAGCTAGTATGCACGGGCAAAGACACAAATTGATGTAGCTAAAAAAAATGTTGATGAAGCTGCAAATTTACTGTTCATGAGCACTATTCACAACTGCAACTTTCTCTCCCTAATTCTGTAAATAGATGAATACTGAAATACGTACTATTGGAGCACAATCAGAACCTCAGTATGAGATTCTCTCTTAAATTCACCAGGTATTTCATTGGCTCAAATAATGAACACATAGAAGAACTACGTTCTTCAACGACATAGCTGTAATCCCTTCTCAGAGTTGAAAGTCTCAATGAACAAATATATTTTCCTCCTTCCAAAGATGAGTTCTTAAGTAGTGTTCTAGGACTCTGCGAGTCCGAGGAAGAGGCAGCCTTTCCGAGGCAAATGGCCTCTAGACTTAGACTCGGCTGAGTCCTGGCAGAGTTCATGTGGACTTGCCAAGTCCCAAGCCCAGGACTCCCCCGAAATTTTATTTTTTATTTTTTTAATTTAAAAAGATAGAAATTTCTGGAAGGTGTTTTTTTTTAGTGTATATTAATTCTGAAATTGATGTTGTGGTACGTCATGAATTTATTAAGGATTGAATCTTAAATCTTAAATCTTCAAATTTATGTTTGAAAATCTTGAATATTATAGGAAATTTAATGTTTAAATCTTCAAATTTCGTTAACCAGGTTATAGCAAATTACACAACTGAATAACCCTACATCTCAAAATGAAGGATAGTTACCCAAATTGAAAGCTCACTCCTAATATTGGTTACTATCTAGGTTTCATTATGAAGAAGTCGCTTTCAGCATTGTAAGTTCAATAATGTTGTACTGATATTTTCAGATTTACATATATGCGTTAGAATTCTATAATAGTGTATATGAGCTTTTCTTTTCTTTTTAAGACATGTGTTCATGAATGTTAGAACACTCTAGTGTTATACATAAAGTTATAAACTTTCAGACTTCGTGTATATGTGTTGCTAGCTATGTCCTTGATCATTTTCTTGGCAAAAATTTGTAAGCCAACTATAATTAATATTAAGAGATTTTTACCGTTAAAGGTTGTGTTTTACCAAGCAAATTGATAGATATACTCGAGAGCCCTCTTGTTGTCTACAATGGGCGCATAAGCTATAACAAACATATTTCTCAATATCTAAGTCCTCCATGACTTATCTTAGGCATATTCGTAGGAGGGCATAGGCTACTATGAACCTTAGTCTTCTACACTAGCTGATATTTTGATATATGTTTTCAACTTTTGATTCCATGGATTTCATATATTGTAGACATTTGACAGTGAAACTATGTTTAACTTTATATTATGTTATTCAGTTTTTTCCTTCAGAAATTCGTTGTTATACTTATGTGATCTATGCAAAATTGTGTATAAGTGTTAAGTAGCTTCTACTTATCTCAGTTATTGTGTATTTGATTTTAATTGACTAAATGATGCATGAAAAAATCTTTAAATCCTTTAAAAAATTGAATTTCATGGGTTTTTCGATTTCCCAAGTCTTTGTCAAGTCCTAGCCAAGTCCGGTCACCAAGTCCGAGTCAAAGGCCAGTCCGAGTCCTGTAACTATGCTCTTAAGTCTCCTTTATTCTTTCTTATGAGAGCTCACAAACCTTCCTAACCAATGTGTGATAAAAGATCTACTCCCACCTCTTTTTAAATTTTCACTTAAAACCCAATAGTTGTCGCACCAATAATTCTTTTAAATTAATTGTTCACTTGGCCCCATCTATGCTAACTTGACCCTTCACTTAAGTGATTTTAAAATAAAATAAAATCATCTTGTAACTTAATAATATAAGCTCAAACTATTAATATTTATTTAGCCAAACAAATATTAATATCTCTCTTATTACTCATGTTTTGCACACCGTATGAACTGTAAACTGGCATTGAGGATTTCACATATGACCAACACTTATTTCTAAAAATAGCAAGGTCCATCTTGGTCACCCATTGTCTTACTATAAATAGTAAGTTCTAAATGTGAGGTCCAAAAGACGTCAAACGAACACCAATCCTGCATAGCTCTGACCACTAAAGAAGAAGCTCCCCTTAGATGACCCTCTACTCAACCTCATCAGCCTACGAGGGTCTATTATAGGCCAATCTACTTAATTGACATAATGTCAACCAGAAGGGGACATCACACATTCCTAACATAGCAATGACACCGTAGAATGCTCAGCCAATCATCACCACATGATGACATGTGCTATCCAACAAAAAGGAAAGGGTAGTCAATCTCAGCATTAAAGATGTATCAAATAATTACAAAGAACCTTAGGGTAATGATCTCCTTAAGGTAAGTATATGTGATTTAGGTTTTCCTTTCATATTATTGTGAATTATATTATTTATGTTTTTTTTAATATGTTAATTAATACATAACATGTATTTAATAAACATCAAAACATAAACAGAGATAGAAAAGTAGATGATGTAATGTCCCCTTTTTAGCATTCATAGCATGATGTTGTCGTTAGCCTATTTCCCCACGGTCCCGTAGGCTAACCAGGACATTAAAGGGGCTTAGAGGCCATTTGGCCTAGATTGTTTTAGTTGCAGGTCTTTCTAAAGGGTTTTGAGGCAACTTTGGGCATACTTACTATTTATAGTAAGTCATCTTGGGCATGGGTGGACATCCAGTGGCAGCGGTATGTTGATGGTAATTGTTTAAAATCAGCAAGAAGACTTGTTTATCATTGATAAGATTTGTTTTACATTGATGAAGCTATTTTATAAAGTTAAATTTAAATATTTAACTTTATTAATGCATAGACTATAGTTTGTGGAAAATATTTAAATTAAAAGAATCCCCTTTATTTTATAACACATTGGAGAAATAAGTTACATAAAGGGAGTTATGTTTTATCCCACATTGAGAAACGAAAGATGGAGCTCTTGTGAGAACACTATAAAAGAAATGGAAGAGCTTCTTTTAAGCATGCTTGGGAAAATCAAAGAAATTGGAAAATTTTCTAGAGATCGTGTCTCAATAGTTTGAAGAACGAAATCCCTTCAAGCTAAAAATCTTGACGCCATTGAAAGATATGGTCTGGAGATTCAACAGGGTAGCAGTCTGAAAAAAACAGATACGAAAAAGCAACCCGAAAAAGCGGAATCGAAAAAACAGACCGAAAAAGCAGCCCGAAAAAAGCGGAACCGAAAAAGCAGGCGGAAAAAGCAATCCGTAAAAGCAGTTCAAAAAAAGCAAATCCGAAAAAGCAGTCGAAAAAGCAAAACAATCAAGTTCTTCACTTCTCATTTGGCATATTTTCTGAGAAATGTAAGTTTTCAGCTGAGTACAAAATATAGCATCAGCACTTCACTATTTTCATATTGTACTTGTCTTTGTTTGCCATTTGGCATTATTGGTATCAAAGGAAGGCAAGGATTTTGCAATTGAAAGAGCATTGTAATTTTTGGACTATCTATATTGCAAACCTAGAGTTTGATGATCAACTTATTAGTTTGCATGCCAATTGTTTGACAAAATGTCAATTGGCTGTAAGTTCTCTTTTTGGCATAAACAATGTCATAATTTTGCATACTAAGTGTTCATATTAATGCCACTTGGTTGTAAGTGCATAATGTCATCTTAGGTTGCATCCAAAGTATTTGTCATAATCACTAGTTGTTGTAGCTGCATATTGTAAGTAGTTTAAGTCACATATTTGTATTGAATATTGCCAAAATTAGTTGCACATTCATGTTAGGTCATTGTTTAGACAAATCTGGAGTCTTTTGTAAGCATTCTCTTTGATGCAAATCGAAACAAGAGTTATTGCAGCAATCTGAAAAGTTATATCAGTCATATGACCCCTTGTATGCAAAGTGTTTGACAAAATTCCTTGAGCTTTCATCAGCATTTTTGAGGGCAGATTTGAGGAGGGTTATTACAGTGGTATCAAAGCTTGCTTGCAAAGTGTTTGACGAAATGTCAAACAACTGAAATATAAAGATTTTTGGTGTTTGAAGAAGTTATTACCTGTTGGGGTTATTACAGATGACTAATATTTTTCAATAATGATATAATGTAACATTAATTTGTAGTAAAGACAATATTTCAAAATAATGATAGTTGATAATCTAATATTATTAACCTGTAATACCCCCTCTATTAATGAAATTTTATATTAATTCATAATAGAATATATCTGAAATAATTAAATAATTAATAAAATGGAATGAATAGTTAATCATTAGAAATTACCCATAATAATCACAATCAAAGAAAAACTAAATTAGTAAATTAATATCCAAATAATCAATGATTGTATCTTAAGTATCAACTAATTAATTAATTACTAAATATCAATTAAGTAATAACTAAAGATTAAGAGTAATTCTTAAACAAAACTAATAATAAAATAAAAATCAATTATTAAAATAAAACAGCAGGTTTCATAAGATCACGACCCTTAACATGGGCTTGGGCGATATTAATATTCGTAAGAGTGTAACTTATGCGACACCAAAAAATACATATGGAAAATAACCTTAAAAAACGATAAATACTCTTACGTGCCATCAAGCAATTTTAAAAGGAAAATAGCAATAAGAAAATGGATAGGAAAGTCCCATACATTTGACCACTCATATCACATGAGAGCATATATTATAAGGGTGAATTCCAATGGATATTCTAAACCACTTAATATCCTACCAAATTACAGTTTTCCCTTACCTTGAAACAAAAGACAAGGCTACAAATCCACATAAGAAAGGTATGGAAGCATGGTTTATTAGTAAAGAATTTCAGTAGTTAAATATTTTTTCCTTATTCAGTGAAGTAGAAATGTTAAATAAGTTAGAATTGTTCATAATTAAAATATTTTATATAAAAAGGTTATTATCTATATAATAAACAATGTGAAAAGTAATGAATAAAATAAGAATAATTGAATTGGTAATAATATCAAATTTTTAGTATTATTGTGAGGTTTAATTCTTAATATTATCAGGATTCAAGATATAATTAAGTCTAAATATGTAATGATAATAAAGCTAATTTCGAGAATAGGATTAATTCTAGATTATTAAAAATAGTATTGAAATTATAATACTATTATTACAAATATTTATTAAATGGGATTATCTCCAATATTATAATTTATTTAATTAATGATCAGAAAGTTACAATGTTAACAAGAAGGGGCTTGTCGAAGTCCAAGCAATTGGATCTCTATCTCAAGAGAGGGTAGGGGTTAGCGATTTGTAATCTTATGCAATGCAAACTTGGACCTGTAAACTTTGAGGGAATCCATTGCACATTTCGCATCTAGGCAACTTGGATAGCATTTGTATCTTTAGATCATAAATCTAAATAATCAAACATCACGTGATAACCCAAATGACTATTATGAATATTACAATTGAGTTTAAGACATTAATAATGAAGGACCCGGAAAGGGGACATTACATAATCTTAAAGGATTATCAAGATAACAATATAGCTTATCAGTAGCATTGTGAGTTACTAATATTGCTATTGGATAGAATGAAATATGAAGTTCAATGATAAACAAGGAAAAGAAGTAGTGATAAATAAGGAAGTCATCTGGAGATTCTTTGACTACATGAGATAAATATTCTCTTTTGAGTACAATTTCCAAGTATTGCTTTCTTAATATAATAAATCTCTTATTTTATTTTCTTTACATACTATAAGAACTATGTGCCTTGATCTTTTCCTCCAAGAATGTTATTGCAAGAAAAAGAGGCAGATTGAGATTCAGAGGGGACTGGAATTTCATTAGAGGCAACCTTGAAAGAGAGGGAGCGGATAGAGAATATGATTCAGTCAACCTTGAGTGATCACGACCATATTGATTCAAAGCGAGTATAATATGTTGAGACAGATTCTGTTCTGATCAATAAATTGTGGTAGTCAAGAGGACTGTGATGCCTATGTGATTTTAAAGGCCTACCCCCTATGTACATCATTAGAAAGTGACGACTTTAGAATGATGTCACTTGTGTTTGCAGAAGTTATTGAAAGTTGGCGATCTCACAATAACTTAATTTTCTCTTATGATGGATATCTTACGATATTTTTGTAGATCATGACAGATTGTATTTTTGCATGTTGGATGTTTATATGGTAAGCATTGTGAGAATAGGTCCACAAACCTTATAAACATTTTTTTAGTAGATGGCAAATGTTATGCAACTTGATGTTCTAGAAGGCCATTACACAGAGTACTTGGTGAATATCATGCAACTTGATGTTCTACAGACCATTACTCACAGTACTTGGTGAATATCTTGCATCTCGACATTCTAGAGGTCATTACTCAAAAAGTATTTGGTGAATATCATATGTTGATATTCTGTAGACCAATACTGAAATGTGATATCAAAATGGTGAATATAATGTTGATATTCTACAAACCATTACCTTATTGCGTACATGGTGAATATCAAGTGTTGATATTCTATAGACCATTGCTCATAGTATTCAATGAATATCATATGTTTCTGTACTGAAGGCCAATACTCATGATATCAAATGTGATATCAAAATGGTGGATATCTTCTAATCAAAGATATCTTTAAAATTTGTCATTCCTAATAATACCATCGGTGTAATATATGTCCTCTGTTTATCCTTCCTAGCTAAGAGGGAGTGTTGATGTTTGGCAATTTCTATCAGATAAACCTATATATAATTATATATGAGATATAATTTATGTATATATAAGTTTATTGTTATATATGATATTAATATAATAATATAATATATATAACAATGATTAAATTTTTATTATATCAATTATCTAATTAACGAATAGATATGTCCCATTCATCTTTTCATGGCTTATTCTCAATTTAAATACGAGGTCGCTGCCATTTGGAAAACACGTACCAAATGCATTAGTACATTTGCAGCGATCCTGGAAAACCAACACTTTGCTCATTCAACCTCAAGTGGATGTGCAAATGGAATCTCCATTTTAATATATGCCTCGCTAATAATAAAAAAATAGAGCTCTTTGTTATAGGGAAATTCTATAAGAAGATTTGGGATGATGGACTTGGAAGGAAAAAAAACTTATTATATCAGGGAGTTCAACCCCACATGTGATCAACTCCGAAAGGCATACATAGGGGCCAACATTTCTTGGAGAGCTAAAAGTCTCATTGCACAACTCAGAACCAACTCTCATCAACTCCAATGTGAGACTAGTCGATGGACGAGGCCAAAAGAGTCTTGGGAAGAGAGAATTTGCACATTTTGCAACAATGGGAAGGTGGAAACGGAACAACACTTTATCTTAGAATGTGATGCGTACAAGGACATCACGTTCAAATTTGCGGACATTATATCTTGAAGCTCTTGGCACAATTTATTCAATGAGGAGTACATTGAGAAGTTAGGGGGCTCATCATCAGCTTGCACAAAAAAAGATCAGAATTACTAAAGCTGGTTTAGTCGGAAGGCTGTCCCATAGGCTATTCCTAGCCTCGTGGACGTTAAAAAATCTATCTTTCTATCTATCTCAAAGAAGTTTCTGAATAAATTGATATTTGAAAAAATTATCATTTAACTGATATTAATCCTACAAAGGTATAGAAATTATTTTTCAAGCTCCTCTAACTACGATACAAGTAAACTTGAATAGGGTTTGTTTAAATGAAATGTGTCTCGTCATTAATTTGTCAGAATTGTTCTGTTGTTTGTGTATATTTTTACTCCGGCATGCAACACAAACATGTTTTATTTGTTATAAAATGTAAGCTGAAAAATTTATGAAGAAATAAAGAATACTCAAATCCAAATATTGATCATGATTTGGCATGCATTTGAAGAATCGTATGGATCTTAATTTTTAGTTAACATGTTATTTATGACTTTCAATTTGAAATCAAGCTTTAAACTGAATGTTAGGAACCCACTCAACTTTAGACTTTTAAAGTGTGGTTAGATGTCATTTATGGTAAAAACAATATAAGACATATTACACATTCCATATACATCAAATGGTAGATTGTAAGAAAGTGGAAATCACATTTGTGTGGAACTTATATAATAATAACATTGAGAATGCGCTTACATTCAATCCATGGAAGGAAAGCATACTCTTTTACTTCTCATGAGATATACAAAACAAGCATTATGAATATATATTGGCAACTTAAAGGTGTTATCAGTCTATGACTAGAATTAAAGAATGTCAATGTTCACAAAAGAAATTTACACACCTTTCCAGACATTCCTCTGCCATTTGATTAACTTGTGGAAATTCATTTGATTCTCTATTTACCTTGACACGCTGTTTCTTTTTTTCTTTTAGCTTCTTCCGTGGCACCTTTTTTTTTAACTGCAAAGCAACACCTTCTGGGTTTTCTACTTCCAGTTCAAGTGCTTTAGTATGATTGTTGCCTTTGACAGCATTACATGGTATTTCTTCACTATGGCTTATTTTCTTACGCTTCTTATGGATACACTCGTCATCGCCAACTTCTCCCACAACTTGGAGAGAATTTCCATGTTTGTGAGGCACAACATTCTTCACCCTGCCAACAGTAAAACAATATATTCAAACTTCAATTCAGAAATATCTGTGTCTTTAACAGAAATAGAATCGCAAGATAAGTAAAAAAGAAAAGTTACCTAAAAGATTTAAAAGTACATTTAATTCAAGAATTACCTAATTATCCATTTAGATCACAGTATGTATCAGTAATCAATATCAAATGTTCTGTTAAGAATATTAAAATTATATTCTAGAACGAATCAAGATGTTTTCTATAAAAGAAACTAATGAGAACTCAGGCTTTAAATAAGAAAATTCTTGCAAATGGCATGTTCCAGGAGGAATATTACAGAGATTAGGAAAATACAAAATAATACTTGCTAGGAAAGAAATTTATTGGAAATCAAAATCAAGTAAGCATGGCTGAAAGAAAGGGACCTCAACACGAGTACTTCAACAATGCAACCGTAGTTCAAAGAACACAAAACATAGAATCTATTTTTCTGGATGATGGTACTATCATCATAAGGCCAGAAGAAATCAATACCAAAAGACAAATCTTTCTTCAAATACACTCTTGGCATCGAGAAAAGATTTTGGCAAACATTCCTATGGTGCTTTAAGAAGAGGACAAGTTACTGATGCCACCCATAAAGAATAGCAAATGTCGAATTGGTAATGTTTTCACTTCACTCAGCAAGGCCCCAAGACCCCAAGTGTAGATTGTTGTTCCATTTGCTTCTATCAAAAGTGTTGGGAAACTGTGTGCCATGATGTATTGAAAGCAACTAAGGACTTCAAGAGGTCCAAAAAGATCTTGAACAATATCAACACCACCAACATTGCATTAACCCACAAGAAGCGTTCATGAGATTCCTTTTCTGAAATTTGGCCATTCTTTATGCAACAATTTCTATAAAGTAATTTCAAAAGATTTATCATAAATGTAAATAGATTGAAATCCATTATTCTAAAGATTGATTTCACTCAAGATTGGAAAATATCACAATAGAACATGACATTGTTCATTCAATGTCTCCACTAATAAAAAATGCATGGCCATAAAGATGGATATCAGTAGAGCCTATGACAAAATCAATTGGTGTAATATCCCCATTTTAGCAAGTTCTTGTAGCTGGGAGAGGTCAGTTCATCATTGCGACCCTCATGAGCTGATAGTTAGTTTTGAGGGTCTTTGTTGATTGACTTGCTATTTTTAGTGAGTCAATTGTGGGCAATTACTATTTTTAGCAATGCAGTGGAGGCACCTCGTGCTTGGCACCTTCAGTGTTTGATTGTATCAATTAATGGAGCTTCATATTATAAGTTATTTATTAAAACTATCATCATAAATAATTTTATCATTATGATGTTATAATTTGAAAGTGTGTGAGACAAGCATGTTTAGTGAAAAGTGTATAGGAGAAGCCAAGTTGCATTTTGTGTTATAGAAGAGACTCCGAAAAGAAAATCAATTCAGTCTTGATTACTGCATTTTTATCACTTGTGGAGTTTCTTGAGGGTTTTGATCATGGTTTTGTGGGAGGGCTGCATCCTCCAAATCTGATTCGAACTTTGAGCTGTTGCAACACATTGAATTTTGTATATATTCCTGAATTCTGCTGGTGATCAAATTGGTGTTGTTGTATACCTATTTGTTTAACTCTGATCTGCATTTTGGGCACTAAGATTGGAGGCTTTGTGACATACTGTTTCTACTGTGTTCAAGGAAGAATCCTTCAGCTGCTGGGTATCAGAATTGTCTATAATCTGCTGCAAATCAACATCATTTTTAGAATTCCTTGGGGCTGCAATTCTTATTCTATTTAGACACCAGACTTGTTTGCCTGCAATACTGTAATCCCTGTTACTAGAAAGCGTAGAAGGACCTGCAAATAGGGGTTGGTAGACTGCAATCCAATTCATGACCTGAGCGGCCTAATTAAGGAAGTGATCAGGAGTTTTAGAGAACCAACATTTGCACACTTTAGGGTGTGTTTGATCCTGCTGAGGTCATGTTGCAGCTGGAAGCAACGTGAGAGGGGAATTTGGAGGTTGGCGTGGAGTTTAATGAGTGGACTGTTACTTGCATTTGGACACCTATTCAATAATTGGGCGCTTCATTGAATTTCTCTCTACTTTATGAAACATTATTCTAACAGTTTGCAAGTGTTATTATTGAAACAATAAATCTGAAATAATTTGTATTGGCATTGTGAGAAGTTGTTATTTCTAATTGATTTCAGTATTTCATATATGTTTGAAAATACAAAAAATAAATAAAAATTGCCAAACAAAAGAAAAACATATTCTTCAGCAGACTTTCAGAGTGAGCCAACAAGGCTCTTTACAATTGGCAATTTCTTATGACGATTATGGAAAGGGAGCCATTATGGAAACCCCAACTGGCCTTCATCAAGCAGACCCCATTTCTCCTTTTGTTTTTTGTCATTACATTGAAGGCTTTAGGCAAAGCCATTAGATCAAACACAGTTTGAGTTGCCTGGTTTGGTGTTCATACTACGCAAGGCATGCCTGCTCTAACTTGTTAACAATTTGCACATTACACAATCCTATTTGGAGATGCCCAAACAGAGAAGGCAAAATCATTTAACCTCACTTTGGACAAATATATTATAGCCTCTAACCAAGTAATCAATCAAAACAAATCAAACATTCTTGAACATACGAAGATAATCACAAAGGCAAATTGTGAAAATATTGGCATGATCACAAGCAAGCATTTAGGAGTTCCCTATGCAAAGTAACAATGAAAAATTTTGTTAGTACCATACAATCAACAACCACAGATCTAAAGTTGGAATCATGTTGTGATGTCTCCCATTTGATGCTGGGTCATTTGCAAAACGTTTTTAATTGGGTGACATATTTGAATTAATTTATTAATAAATGTTAATCACTAAACAAATTTTATTTGAGCTTTTTGGGCAAACCTCCGGCCTAGGGCAGTTTTCTCTTTATAACAGCCCTCACCTCTGGAAATGACATGTTCATTGAAGGTAATAATAGGAAGTTGAGAAAGCTCAAACCCGTCAAAATTTTTTATAATATATATTATCTACATTAAACGAATGCTAGTGTCGTTGGGTTGAAAATCTTAGTGATCGTTGCAAGTGGGATGATGCTTCTACCTACTCATTCTCCATGGCTTATATTGCCCCTTCCTTCCATTCTAAGGAGGGGACTGCAACGTTAATTTCCACTGAGGCATGTAGGCTAAGACAATAGACATCTAACCATGTTTCACGAGAACTATTGTCCTGAGCTGTTAGGAAGGGAAGATGTTGTTTAAGACATTGAATGCACAAAGAAGGATTGAGAAGAGTTGTTGCTAAGTGCAACACTCCCAATGTGCACAATCATTATTGATCCCTTAACAAGGGATAAATCATTAATTGTGGAGGAGAATTAACGGGATGCACTAAATTGTATAAATCAACGCTTGTAAGCAGCTATGAACTGAGATCATGATTTATGTCAATCATTGATTTGCATTGTACTTGAAGGCTGAGAACTGTAAGCAAATAGAGCTATGAACTAAATGTAATGAGTCCTGCTGGCTGTCAAACAATTTGTGCTGAAGAATTGATTTTTCTTTTCCTTTTTGAGGTTTGCAATGTTTGATAATACAGTAGAAAAATAGAAGATATTGCAATAATAATTTCAACTCAAATATTTGGATATTACATAGAGAATATACAACTAAAAATTCTAGATTTTAATATCAACTTAGATACTGAGTATTTTCAATATTTCACAAAATACCATAAACCTAGATGATAAAATATCCCCTATTATCTAAATCAACAACACCTAGAAAAATTAGAAGTTACAATCCATGAGCTTATAAGTAAGACATGCCTTGAAACCCTCTGAAATCAAGATTATCAGCAGCAAAAGAATTCTTCAACAAACAAATGCAGTTGAAGATATGGAAAATGCGGCTCCCAAAGTGCAGATTGAAAATAATGCCCAGTAGCAAGTATATAAATGGGCGCTCAACCAACTCCAAATTAACCAGTACACAACTGCTTCTCAACAACAGTAATAACAATATGAGAAGACACCAAGATCAAGCAATCAATTCAAGTACACCTCAACATTGAATTTGTATAATCAATTCAACTTCAAGCTCCAATTCAATTCGTTTACAACAGCAGCAATTGTTGAATTATTCAAGAGGAATCAGCCCCCGAGAATCTCAGAAAAGCACAACTCCAAAACCCTTAACAAGAAATATATCAAAAGCAACAGACAAAAATAGTCAATTCTCATAATGTGAGGCATATTTATAATCTCCATTGTGCAACTTAGCTTCAATTACACACCTTTCACTTAAAAGCCTTTTTATTTTATACTTAGGCACATAATATAATTTATTAATTTCCTTTTTGGCTCCCAAAAACAACCTTTTCAACCATATCATGAAATTCTGACACACAAGGTCATTGGTTCTTCTGCCCAAGATTTAAAACTTCTCAACTAGTTCCAACAAGCTATGACACTAAGGTGACCAACATACAATACCATAAAAATAGAAACCTCATCATATTTAGTTAAATTATAATAATAATTCACCCATCTTGCAAAAATGATTGAAGAAGCATCAGAATTGAAATCTGACAACACAGGAGTGATCCTAATAAAGAAAAACGATGAGTGAACTTGATGGAGTGACTTACTAAAAATAGATGCTCCCTTCAAGATTCTTGGAGCCCAAACCAAAAGCTTGAAATAAAAACTGAGAGCATCACTCTAACTCCTCTAATTCAACTAAACATAATTCTCTCAAAATGAAGCCAAAACACATCATAGGCCATTGGAAAGCCTAATAATTCCACAACAAGGACCCTCAAATCTCACTGTCAACACACGAGGGTTGCAATGATGAACAGACCAAGCCAATAGCCATAACTTGCTAAAAATGGGGACATTACAAGCCTCGCTCCCTAAGATTGCTTGTCCCCAAGCAATCTGAGAGCAAAAATGGACAACAAAGTCCACCAAGATCCCAAGGGTGGAACTGTTCAATATCATTGCCACTTACAACTGGAACCTGAAGCACCAACACCCAAATAATGGATATCAATAACAGAATCATCTAAAAATTGATTGTAAGCATTGATGGAGGTAAAAACCCATCGGAACTCATCCCAACTAAAACACCAACTCTGTCAATACCCAAGTCCCCATCGAACTGACACTCACACCCTACTGCACTGTGGAGATGATAACACGCATAGGTACTCAAATCGCTACCACCACCTCCAACCTCCGACAAACTGTTCTAGGTGTGTCGATACTACAAGTGGTCTAACTTGGAATTGTGGATCCCATCAGCGAAAGATGGTACTAACCCATCCCCTAATGAATGGTATGAAACTAAAGCCAACCCACACCGACATAAAACCAAAACCTCTACCTATGGGTCAAAAGCCAAATGATGAGCACACCCCATTGTATAATGTTAGTAGAAAGCCCCAATCTTTGCCAATGGCTCATCAGAACCAAACCAGGAATCGAAAGATGGCTGCAACCTTTGACTCTACACAACTACTAGTTGGACAAGGTCTTGGCCAACCATCTCAACAAACCCAACCACAAGATCCCTGTGGGGAAGCATCATAGACAAAATATCTACAATCTTTCCCAACATCCTCTGAATAGCATGAGAGCCCCAAATGAGAGTATCCTCATACAATCTATATGAATCCTCTTGCAAATCTGAACTCTTAAGTAAATGCACCATGAACGACTCAGTGCAGTAGAAATTATATGAATATGCATCAACCTTTTGCACCACAATCCATAGTTGATTCCTCTAAAAATGTAGCACATAAAGAATCACATTGCAGTCCTCCATTGATGCTCTTACCTATTCCATACCTACTGCACCAATATCCTGGATGGATGTGACTGCCACATCATATCGTCCCTCATTCCAAACTATAGAAGAAAACTGACCACCAACCACAATATGCAATTGAACAAGGTATGGGATTGGTGTCGACTGTACCCACTCCAGCTCCACAGTAACCTCATCCAACCATGATTGTGATTCCTGAAGATCCAACTAAGTACACTGAAGAGAGTCCAGAGTCACCTCAAGTTCGTGGGTGAGCTCAACCACCTCTTCCTCTTTCCCTAACAGTGCCTCATAACATGGTCTACCTTAGTCCATAAGGTAATCCATGTGAACTAACTGAGAATAATTATGCTTCAAGATCATGGCAGCCTCTCAAAGTGCATGAACCTCTACTAGGAAAATTCTCCTATCTTCGTACTAATTTGACATAGCACCCTAACCAAATGGGGCCAACATCTGATGAATAACATCATAATGCACAAGAGTTGAAGAGATATCACATTCAATTACCTTCAACTAGCGACTCACATGATGCCTACGTAACCCATGCCTCCTTTTCAAGCCCTCGGCCTCACTAACTACATTATGATAGGGAACAGAATCAGAAGTGCTCATCACAATATTGCTCACTGCATGTGTGCTACCATCCTTGCACATATCTACAACCAAGATACAACTACTTGGTAACTCAATCAACTCCATATTTAAAGACGTGGAAGTTCTAGCTATATCTGCTTCCTCCTCAACAAGTACCTGTAAATCCTCATCCTGGGACCCATCCAAAACCTCCTCGGACTTGTCACCTATCATCAGACAAGGTAAATCAAACCCACAACATATAGCATTCCTAAACGCTATTAGTATCCCCATCACCTGACAGAGCCTCAATTGATGTCACTTGACTCTATGCCAGGCTGTGGATCAATAACGATGGAGCATAAACCAACATCCATTGACTCCACAATAACACCCAAATCACTAATATCATTGCTAGATAGCTTCATGCCCTCACCTATCCCACCCAAGAAAGATGTTGCCCCTCACTTAGGAGCAGCACTACAAAAACTGACATATAAATCTCCAATAACAATCCCCTCCTCGAGAGAGTCTAAAAAATCAATGGTAACATCTGCATCAACTGCCTCTGCACCAACTGTAGCAACAACTCTAGAATCCCCAACATACTAAAGCTTAATGTTGTTGTCCACCGATGACACTGACACATTCATGTCCTGTGTGGAAATTCCATCATCAGAACTACGGATAGGACTAGTGGTGTCATACTGAACATAAGTGCATCTGCTTCCTGAATCCTAGCTAGAGAGAATTCAAGCCTTCTTCGCTTTATCCTCCACGTCGGTCTACCAAAAGCGGAAACCATATACCTCACTGCCCTATCAATCGATTCTAGATCTGACAGTCTCACTGCCAATCTTTGTTGATGAAGCTTAAGTCTTTCCATTCTCTCCCTCATGACATTTATTTTTTCACTATCTTCCACACTACTCTTCTAGCTCCCAGAACAGTTAGTTCTCCTATGTGTGTTCATAACTAGAAAATGAAGGAGTGTTGATCACTCCAAATACAACAACAAAAATGAAATAGAAAATACTTTCCTACTCCACAGGATGGCAGGAAACCACTTTGATACCACTGTAATGGGCCCTCATAGGTTTCAAACAATTTGTGCTAAAGAATTGATTTGTCTTTTTGTTTTTTGAGGTTTGCAATTTTTGATATAACAATATAGCAGCAAAATAGAAGATATTGCAATAATAATTTCAACTCAAATGTTTTCATATTACATAGTGAAAACAACTGAAAATTCCAAATTTTAATATCAACTTAGATACAAAGTATTTTCACAAAATACCAACAACAAAGTGGATAAAATATCCCCTATTAACTAAATCAATAATACCAAAAAAATTAGAAGTTGCAATCCATGAACTTACAGGTAAGACATGCCTTGAAACGCTCTAAAATGAAGACCATCAAGAGCAAAAGAGTTCTTCAACAAACAAATGCAACTGCAAATATACAAGGTGTTGCTCGCTAAGTGTGGATAGAAAATAATGCCCAACAGCAGATATAAATGGGCACTCAACCAACTCCAAATGAACCAACACACAATCGCTTCTCAACAACAGTAATAACAGTATAAGAAGACACCAAAAACAAGTAATCAAATTTAGTATACCTCAGCACTGAATTTGTATAATCAATTCAGCTTCATATACCAATTCAATTGCTTTACAACAACAACAATTGATGAATCATTCAAGAGGAATCATCCCTCAAGAATCTCAGAAAACCACTACTCCAAAAGCCTCACCAAGAAATATATCAAAAGCAATAAACAGGAATAATCAATTCTCATAATCGGAGCCAAATTTATAATCTCTATTGTGCAACATAGCTTCAATTACACACCTTTCACTTAAAAGCCTTTTTTCATTATACTTAGGCACGTAATATAATTTATTAATTTCCTTTTTGGCTCCCAAAAAGAACCTTTTCAACCATATCATGAAATTTTGACACGAGTAATTATTTCTTGTGCCCAAGATTTAAACCTATTCAACCCAGTTCCAACGAGCTATGACACTAAGGTGACCATACAATACAATAAAAAATAGCAACCTTAGCATATTTAGTTGACCAATGAAGCATCACAATCGAAATCTAACAACACATGAGTGATCATTCTGAAGAAAAATGATGAATGAACCTGACAGGTGACTTAGTAAAAATAGATGCTCTCTCCAAGATTCTTGGAGCCCAAACTAGAAGTCTGAAATAAAAACTGAGAGCATCACTCCTCTAATTCAACTAAGCTCATCAAAACCAACTCTTGACTTACTATAAATAGTTATAGCAAGTCCCTCAAAATGAAGCCAAAACACATCAAAGGGGAAAACCTAATAACTCCAAAAAATGAGACCCTCAAATCCCATTGTCAATTCACGAGGGTCGCAATAATGTACTAACCAAGCCAATCGCAAGAACCTACTAAAAATGGGGACATTACGCAAAGACAATATTTCATATTGGAATGATTAAAAATGGTTATTCTTTATCTATATCTGTAAATTGTTGTAGTGTTATTGTTGAAGACTGTAGCTGCGATAGAGATCTTTATCTCTTAAAATATGGACGTTATTATCGTTATAGTCAACTTCATCTGAAAAGGACATTTAAGATTAAATTGTAATATTAAGTATGATGACATGTGTCATAAAACATGCATTAACGCATGGATTATGAAGAGCTGTAATTGTGATAAAAAGTCACGTTTTGGGAAATTAATGAGACCTTTGGTTGGAATGTGAAGTGTCTCTCCCCAAATTATATATATTGCTCTAGCGACCGGTACTATACACTTGAGTTCATATTTTTATGATCAATAAAATAATTTTTGTTGTGTAGTTGGGTTTTTCACTTCATTCTCGAAGGGTTTTCCCAGGATATCTTATGGTGTTGATTATATCTCTTTTATGGTTTCTTTATTGTTGCTTTCATCTTTAGTTTCTCGGCTATAGCTTTCATGTAGTATCAGAGCCAAATTTGATTTCAGTAATATCTTCCTTGTGAGGTTGTTTTGTCTGCTCGTCTTTCTACTCTCCTTCGGGTAAAAATTTCACTTGTTTATCCGTTATTATCATCAAATTTAATTTTAACATTGCAGCTCCCTATAGCTGAGTCTTTTGGTTCTCTCTATCATCAAACTGTGTAAATTTAAGTTTATTTGGGTTTTGAGGCGGGTCAGATGTTTTCTACTCATGTAACTCTCCAATTAGCTTTGAAAAGAATTGATTATGTCTTGGCATCACGGGTATTTGGGCATGCTATCGGTCTGTATCTTTTATTTATGTTTTTGACAGGTGTCATTAGTTCATTAGATGCAATTGTTGGTGTGAGGATGTCGTTTGAGCTTCCTTGTGAGCATGTTGTCTTTGTATCAACCTTCCTTTTCACTTCCATTATAGTTGCTTGATTTAAGATGTCTTGACATCGTATTCTCTCTATCTTCTCCGCTCATTCCTTTTTGTAGAGATCTAGGATCAACTGTTACTTTTTTGACAATCGAACTAGGAGTATTAGGTAACCATATTCTAGATGGAAGTCACTGCTTGAATTTGTTGCTCATAATTCTGTGATTTTCGAGAACCTACATGTTTCTTATTCTGAGAAAGCAACTCTCGACAATAAAGGATGAGAAGAAGTTACCAGTCTGAGAACCATTAACAAAGTTTTCTGGGCAAACGATTGATCATTTCATATACACAAGATTTGGAAAACAAGCTTTCAGTTTGAAACGAAGATATTAGGGTATCATGCGAGTGGTCGCAAATCCAATCGCAAGCTGAGGGGAAGTTATTTCACAATTTAAATTGCGCTTTTCAAATACTGTGAAAACTTACAGGAGTTGGAACAAGGAATTATTGTGCTTGTGGACTGTCAGATTTAATCATTGTACCACGAGCACGACTTCATTCGCAATCTTATTTTGGCACTGCAAGAGGATAACCAGAATTGGAATATTGTCATCCATCTAGAATAGAGTTGGTCAACGCTAAGTTTGGCATGTGAATTTCAAATCAATCCTTCAACATGGACTATTTCCTGTCTAGACGGAAGTTACAGAAGTTTTAATAGAATTCTTTAACATCTAGGCAACTCACAATGTGTACTCCATAACCACGCATTGCAGCTATAGATTTAGTGTTGAGGAACGAAGTATCAAACACATTGGAGGTGAGGCAAGATTAGTGGCAATATTCTTAGTGTAATGAAGTCACAGAAAGGGAGCATGTCTGCACAGAGAGGGAGCATGGAAGCATGTAACCTAAGGATTGGACCAGTCCCAAATGATCTCAAGAAAATGAAAGTGATGGTCAGATTGAGAGTGCTATAAGTGACAACTGACAATCATTTCCTATGCATATTCTCCCAGTGAAGAATCTTGTCAGGTTGTGCTTGCATGGGTGTATCTTGTAACAGACGTCTCAAAATCATTTCCTCTACATAGTATGGAGAATGTAGTCTCCTTAATTTTAATAGCAAAAATTGTTGGTGGTTTTCTCAAACGATGTCTAGCAAAGAGGGAGAGACCTCTACTAAAATTGTAAGCGCAAACACAAATATGCAACCACTTTCTGAATGGAGTCTATAAGAGGGGAGCACCATGGTTATCTTCTACTAGCATCTACACCTACTGAGGAGGATTGATATTTGTTTCCAGATATAAAGTGGCTTGCTTCATGATTCTGCATATTTATTGGATCACCATAATATAGAGATATGTTTTTTATTGGATATTACTCTTTATTTCTCTTGGTTGCATGAAAAGAACGCAACAAATTATGAGATGGGGGATTTTTTTTGATGTTACACTTTCAAAAGGAGATGTTCAGCCTTATAGGGAAGTTACATTTTCTTGCTTATTGTTGTGATCAAAATAATTCTTCATTACAAGGGAGTATTTATGGAATTTTCTTTTGTCAATTTTAGACATGCTCGGCATTATAGATTGTGAGACTCATGTTGGAAGAGTTTCAGCTATAATTTAATTTATAGTAGGTTGTGTTGATGCAGGTTTTGTATCACTTACATAACATATTAGTAATTGAATATCTGATATGGAGTATCAAACATACAATTCCTCTCTTGAAAAGTTATTGCTCATGGGATATGAGAACAACTCCAATGTTCCTTACACTTATGGATACTCACTCAGTTTTATCGATGTGATTCGCTGGTAATCACATAGGCGGCCTTATGCAAATTGTTGAGGATGATTTGGACTTTGATGGGATGATGGAGATGGTGGTTTCGTGTGAATGCTAGATGTTGCTGATGGTGACAGTGATGGTGATGGAGGGTGAATGGTTCTTACGACTAGTGTTTTCTAACTCTATTTTCCTAAGTTCTAAGTCCTAAATTACTTGCTACTCTACTCCTACTCCTATGGATGGAAGACTAGCAAATGGACTGGGATCGAACCTAATGAAAACTAACCAACGGCCTCACTTCCACAGGTGCAATGATTCAAAGGAAAAAATAAACTAGTTTGCCACACAAGGCTTCCCAACAAGCCGCTAGGATGCTAGTGGTCTAGTATTGATCCCTATCAAACACCTACTAATGCTACCATGCAACTATCCATCTACTTTACTCCTACTTAGCAACTTGAAATGAAATTTGCTTCAACAATTTGAAAAGAAACTTTTTGGAGGTAGAAACCATGCAATAATACCAAAGGCCCTTAATCACCACACAAGTCACAACAATGAGAAAGAAATATCGAATTTTGGTATTATCTTATGTAACAATTTTCTCCAACCCTTACAAATGAGAGCAAATGGCCTTTTATAGATGCCAAAATTACAACCGACGATAGAGATCAAATGCAAAACCGACGATCCAGATTGAATCCTAGAAACCCTAATTAGGGTTGTCACCCGATCGGCCAATGAGAAGACGCCACCTCGTCAATGGACCAATGAAAAAAGTGTAAAAGTAGCAACCAATGAGAAGGCACCAAAATGGTGGCCAATCAGAAATAGACACTTGTCCTATTCTAGAAGAAAGAGAAATTGCCACTCGGGCTTACATTAAATGATCTTCTAATACGACTCTCCCTTTTTCTTTCGTTCTTTTAGCTAAGGCAATGAACCTAGCTAGCCTTTCATTGACTTCCTCTATAGGAGGACAACGTGTGTGCTTTATCTTGAGCTCCACCGATTTCATCATACTGTTTGCTGCTTGTAGTGTCTTCTCATGATCTTTCTCATACTCCTTTGCAAATCCAATGAAAGCATTTAGGGAGAAAAGGGTGTTCAAATGTTTCTTCTTGATAGCAACCTTTCCTAGCTCATCCAATCTTGATCCAAGTCTCGTCTCATTGATATCCTCTTCTCTGATGTCTTCAAAATCAAGCACCATCCCAACGTCGCTCATCATGGTTGAAATGGAAGTGTCGACGCCCGGGCTGTGATGTGCAACTGCTTTCTGTATCTCTTCTTTGCCAAGGGGAATTGTCCTTCCTTTAGTTTGTCCTTTACCTGTATCATGTCTACTATACCGATATTGGTGTCAATTATTCACTTCATTTTCGAGAAGAAAGGTGTTTTGGGCATCATATCCTCTGTCTTTCTTAGTGTTTGTCCCCTTAAGATTCTCGCTTGTACTAACATCCTCCATCTTGTTGCCCTATTACGAGATGGTAAAGTGGGGGACAATTAGACTAGCAGAACCAAGGGAGGCAATCTTTAGACTAGAACAAAAGAAGGAAGTCAGCTTAAGGACCCCTTTCAACTCTAAATGATTAAAAGTCACCTCTACCAATAGCCGGATCTTGACTCTTTTGGAATTTAGGATCAGACCTTGAGAATTTCAAACCCTCTTGCAAATCATAAATTTAAACACTTGAAACTATCCACCATTTGTCCACAAAAATTCAAACCTTGATCTCAATAATTTCCCAAATAAAATCGCCCAATTTAGGGCAGAAATCACAGCTCCTTTAACAAAAATCAGAATTTGCAAAAAATTGCCTAACACCATGAAAATCTGCCTTCCAACAAAAATCACCCAAAAGAAAGAGCCAATCTGCCCAAGGAAAATTGCTTATGAAGGAGAAATCTGCACTTCCAAGAAAAATCACCCAACAATGGAGCATTGCTCCAAAAAAAATTCGCCCAAAACAAGAGAAGACTGCCCTTGCAAAAAATCACCAAACACCAAAGAGGAGAAGATGAGAAGTGAGGAAAGAAGAGGAAAAAGTTTCCTCTTATACCCAACTCAACATGCCTTCCCCAGCTGGCCGACTTGGACCCTGGGAGGAAGAAAAAAAATAATTAATGCATAATTATTGCCCACAATTAAATACCTAGCTAAATATTAACTTTGCCAAAATGAAAAATTTAATATCTAAAATTGTCAGTTGGACCAAAATTGCAAAAAGAAAATAAATAATGCCTTGGAGATATTAAATGTTTCCATTTAATGAAGATTTAGTAATTAATACGTCATTAAATTGGATTTTCGCTAGCCAAAAGCCACTTTTCAATATTAAATTACTAATTTCATTAAAGACTAAAAAGTTTTCAAGGCAATTTTAATCCACTTAAAGCCAAATTTTGCAATTTTAATTCTAATCGATTTAGCTAAGCAATTTTGGCATTTTAACACAAATAAATCATTTCTCTTAGAGCCTAAAAATTAATTTTGCAATTTGATTTCAGCATCACAAAATTAATCTCTCTTCACCAAAAATTGAAGATTTTCCAAAAGACCAGATTTAACAAAAAACTTTCATTTTTTGAAAGTTATCCAAATTTACACAATTATATCCAAATTTTCCAAGAAAACATCTAAGTACAAAATTTACAATTTTATCCTGCCAAGTTGGAATTAACTTTGAAATTTGTTCGGCCTAAGGATATAATTGGTGGCTCCGGAAAATCAAGTTAAGAAAAAAAAACCGGGTGAAAATAAGCTAAGTTTCTCCCACTGGCCTGAAGGTGTCCAAGGCTCAAAATTTTCAAAACTCAAAAAAAAACTTTTGGACAACTTCAAAAACTATTGCCTAGGCGATCAAAAAAGGGGGTCCCCAAAAAAATTTTGGGGTGATGGTGTGGAAACCTCACAATAGGTTGTGAGACTCTTGATGGAAACCAGTCTTAGTTGTGATTGCATTTCTTGCTGATTATGAGTTCTTATTCATGAAAGTTATAAGGTCAACCTGATAACTCTTTCACTCTGGAAGTGAACATCATGTTGAGAGTCCATGATGACATCACGTTGATAGATTCCATGATGGGAGCTTGAAGTCATGTTGCGAGAGTCCACGACTGTATCATGTTGAGAGTCTCGGATAAAATACTGGTTTTGAACCTCGCTAACTTGTCATGTTGAGAGATTCCATGTCAGTATCACGTTGAGTGAGTCTGTGATAAAAGTTGTTTGTGATTTTTCATCTTGAGTGATTCCATGATTTTGAGTAATAGTTACAAATCTATCATGTTGAATGATTCCATGATTATGAGTAATTGTTGAATGATTCTATCATTGACATTTTGGTTGTATGCTTTTGTGATTGATCAACTAAAGATCTCTCTCTATCTAAGAGGGAGTGTTGAAGATTGTAGCCGCAATTGATATCATCAAATCTAGAAATATGGAGTTTGTGATAAAATGCTGGTTGTAAACCTCACTAACTTGACATGTTGAGAGATTCCATGTCAGCATCGTGTTGAGTGAGTCTGTGATAAAAGTTGTTTTTGATTTTTCATGTTGAGTAATTCCATGATTTTGAGTAATAGTTACAAATCTATCATGTTGAATGATTCCATGATTATGAGTAATTGTTGAATGATTCTATTATTGACATTTTGGTGCAGCCTTCTATGATTGATCAACTAAAGATCTCTCTCTAGCTAAGAGGGAGTGTTGCAGATTGTAGCTGCGATAGAGATCTTCATCTCTAGAAATATGGATGCTATTACTATTATAGTCACCTTCAGCTGAAAAGAACATTTATGATTAAATTGTAATATTAAGTATAATGATGTGTCATAAAACATGCGTTAAGCATGGAATTACTAAGAGTTGTAATTGTAACAAAGAGTCATGTTTTGGAAAATTAGTGAGACCTTGGGTTGGAATGTGAAGAGTCTCTCCTTAAGTTATATATATCGCATCTAACGATAGGCATTGTACACTTGAATTCATATTTTTATGATCAAAATAATTATTTTTGTTGTGTGGTTTGGTTTTCCCCTTCATTCTCGAAGGATTTTCCCAAGATATCTTCTGGTGGTGATTATATCTCTTTTATGGTTTCTTTATTGCTGTTTTCATCTTTAGTATCTGGGCTATAGATTTAACAAGTGTTTTCAGCAAGTCTAAGCAATTTAAGATTTTGTAAATAAACTCAAAATTGTTTTGTGTTTCTAATTGATAATTGTGTATGTAAATCCGATAAATTTTAAGTGGAATATTTCACTAATACTAGGGCCATCTTCCTGTAAACTTGTGAGTAGTTTCACATTCGTATAGTATTAGTTGGACCCTCTAACTATATGTGGCACCTGGAAGATGAAGGCCCAATAATAATAACAAATCTAAAATATTTCCTCAAAAAGTATTAAAATTGAACTTAAATAAAGTTCATTGAACTTTCCAAATCTTGAATCAACAAATATAGGAAGTATTCTCCACCATACAAGGAAGATATTCACGACGACTTCAAATTGGGAACATATTATGATCAAATATTTCACTTGACTATAGACAGGATTCTTATGAAAAGCATCCCAATGAAAAATTATTATATATGTATCATATGCATTATATATATTAAATAAACTGTCAATTCAAATGTGTTTTTGTTTGAAATAAGGGACCCACAATTTCTCCAAATCTTTTCTTTCGAATACTTAAGGTGCTCAATAATATCAATTATATATAACAATAGCCCAATAAAGTAATGCAACAAACGTTATTAATTTGTCACCACAATAAATATCATCTCCATTTCATTGGTTCATAATCTAAAGATTAACCTTATGCACCAATACCAATATTAATTTGTTTCTACAAATTGTTAATCAAATGGCATAGACCAAAAGCATCATTGGTTAGAATTGTATTAACATATTTGTGCTTATTTCCAAAATTTCTCACTAAGCATATAAAATTCAGCGATATCAAATTCTTCACTCCAGCTTGTTCTTTATTCCAAAAACAATAAATTCTTACAAATTTGTCTTATATATGCAGACTTACAATATCACTCCAATGCAAACTCCATCGCAAATCTACCACTTCAAAGATCCATGTTTGCATCCAACTCCTCCATCAAATCCCTACAAGTTTTCGTCTCCAGAAATTTTCTATTAATATCAATACATAGTAAATCTAACTATCTATAGACTTGCAAAAACCAAAGTTTCAATCCATTGGGCACAAGTTGCACCACTTGCAAGGTCACTATGATAAGTATACCAACAAATGTTCATTGTTTGCTATTGTACAACTTCAAAAAATTCAACCAGACCCTATATAATGATTTAGTAAGCCCTATATATGCTTCCTCACCATGATCCAACAGTTGGTTTTGGTCCCTAATTGTTTTCGATCCAAAATGTTGTCATGCAACTTTGCAAAAATTGCAAATGTTGTCATGACTACATTTTGACAACTTTGACAATTTCCCCTTTTCTTCACAAACTTCACTCCTAATGTTGTAGAATGACAAATCATCATGCCCTAAGCATGACACCAATTTACTTCATCCCAAGCATTTTGGAGCATTTTCACCCACTATGTCCATTCTGGCTTATTTGGCAACTTTTGGCCAATACTTTGACAACATTTTGCCCAAGGCGAGCAAATAACTTCCACATCCTTCCTAGCCTTCTCAAACACACCTAATGGACCTATCCTTAGTCCTTATTCATCACATGACCTAGCTAAGGTCATTACAAGCCAAAAGTTCAAGGGTTCATTTGTCAAACCCTAGGTCCTCCTGCACCAATCTCCAATAGCGAGCTTGTGAAGGAAGTGGCCAGATGTCACACTAAATATATGAACTTAGGCCTTGTCATCCGTCCAGATCTGACCTTTATTGAATATTTTGAGATTCAAACAAATATGCCAAAGAGAATGCAAGGATGACTTCACAATGAAATGATCAAATCCAAAAAGGTATACATTTTAAGCCACCAAGATATTTAAACAATATTAAATGATCATCAATTGATATTCAATATTAAACAAAGGGACGAATACTCATTAAATAAGCAATTGCAAGAGGCCTCTTTTCATTATGCTAACAATCAAGAACTAAAGACAGAATAGAAAGTTACTAAACTAAATAAACTTAAAAGAACAGAAAAATACTAAAAACTAACTTAGAGAAAGTTACCTGCATAAGATAAGATAAATTTATTAATGTCCAACAAGAGACCAACAAGGGTCTAAGGGATTGGGAACAGTACAAAGGGCAAATGCTAGCAAGGAAGGGAGTACCAAACGGTGTCTGCGAAAAGAGCATGAGTAAAACAACATAACAAACAAACAAAGAACTACGAAGTCCTCACATGCGAGAAGTAGTCTAGAATGGAAAGGTGTGCTCTAGGACGAGAAGGCACTCTGGAATGCCGCCTCTGAGGCCTGTTAGAAGTAGGGAGGCATTATCGATTGTGATCTCTGTGGGGTCTCACAGATCTTTTGCAGCTCAAGCCGATATAGAGAGACCGCTTCGACCTCTGAGCAGGAACCACGAGAGTGACGAAGGAAGTGATGAGCTGTGCAAGGGTCAATGTCGAGGGAAACTAGAGCCGTAGGGTGTGGTCAGGAAGCCGCAAGGTCTCCTAAAGGTAGAGTGCGAGACAAAGGGACCAGCACTCTGTGAACAAATAGTGGAACCTCCCCTAGATCTCATAATAGATGGGGCAACAGAAAATAAAGTCTCGGTCTCTGCATAACGATTATTCATTATACTAAATATTATAATATTACTTTAATACCCTCCCTTGGTGGTCATTCTACTAACTACCGTACAAAAGACTTGACATAATCTGCAGGTCATTTGGCCATGAATTTATTGAAGGATGACTCCTCTTCAGAATGTTTTGCAACATGAACCTACTGCTGAGACCCTCCCTAGTTAGACTTCTGATCAGCAAATCATTTTCTATATAACTTGCTCATATGACCAAGAACAAGCTAAGTGCCTTCCAACATAAGATTGGTAAAGAAGCTATCCCTCCCTTTGCTAGAGACATTGAGATCAGCGTCAAAAAAATCACAATTTTAAAAAACAATGATTTTGTCAAGAATCATCAAAAGCAGAAATACCCACAACTTTGCAAACAAATTGTCAAAAATTTCTGCAAAAGAACGTTGTTCGCCCTAGAAAACCTAGGGGCAACCCAAAACAAGTTGTGCAGGAAACCACAATTTTATCCAAAAATCATCAAAAATGTTGTTGTAAGACAAAGACCACCACAACTTTGTGGAAAATCATCCAACCCTCAATGCGATTCCCAAATTACACATGATCTTGTGCAAAAATGGGCAAAAATCTTTGTTTTGTGCAAAAGTATTAAAACCTCATGAGAAATCTAGAGAAAATTGGAGTTGATCCTACAATACAACGGCAGTTGCAACACAGTGTTAATACTCCAATCATGATTTGAATTTCACCAATGAGGTAATAATACCAAGGCATGTTCTTGGTGATGGAACCCTCCATTGTGGCCATACTCCTACAAGCTCTAGTCAAAAGCAGTCATCAATCAAAGAAAAAAAAGAAAGAAAGAAATCTAGAGAAAACTGACCATGAAGCTTTGGGAAAAAATAATGCAAAACACCAGAAAACATAGAAACCCTCATACTACTGGCAAAGAGCTTCATCACGTGGTGAAACAAAAACATATTATGCTGAATAAGTCCCACGATTTTTGCCATCATTGAACACCAAAGCAGAGACTTCTTAGCTACTATATGTATGTTTGAGTAGCAGCTCTGTTACACCTTTCTTGGTAAAACACAAAAGCAACCAAAATCAATAAATATTCACATATAGTTCTCTTTAGCACTTGTGCTTTCCATGGCATATAGCTTTCCATAATCAGATCTACTGTTATCTTTTGACAAAATAGATCAAAACCGTCTCCAAAAATAATGTAAAACACCAGAAAACATTGAATTCTTCACGCTACCACCAAAGCCCTTCAGTCCCATGATTTTTGCCATCATTGAGCACCAAAGCAGGGGCTTCTTAGCTACTATATATATGTTTGAGTAGCAGCTCTGTTAAGCCTCTCTCGAGAAAATACAAAAGCAACCAGAATCAATAAATATCCACCTATAGTTCTCTTTAGCACTTGAGCATTCCATGGCACTAAAGCTTGCCATAATATTATCTTTTGATTCTAGGCAGCATTTTTCAATTGAACAATTATGTGGCCATTGAAGGTAGATTGTACTCTGTCAGATGCAACTTGTAACAGTATTTTCCGATCTATCTATTTATGCACACATGCATACATGTCCACTTCAACTTTTTGTATAAAAATTATCAAATGAAAAAGTTATATCAACCTTTGAAGAACCACAAAGCAATTCAAAGAAGGTCAAGGAAAACTGAAGAGAGATTCTTGAGTCTTGATTTCCTAAAGAAAGCAAAATAAACCAATATAATTTGATTCATAAACCATTGTAGAAGGAATTAAATAAGTGATTTCCTGTAGGATCTGCCTAGTATTTGAAATGGACTATTCCAACTTACAACTATTCCCTTCTCAAAAAGATGATAATCTACTTCATTCAAGAAAACTTGAGGTCAACCAACATTCTTAGATGTGCATTGGTCCACAAAAATTAGTTGCTCAATTCAGCCAAGTGAAGCTATAAAGATATTGGATTCACAAAATCATTGGTTGGAAAGTAGATATGAATCAAGCTATGGTGATCTGAAATATTCTCCAAGTTTACTCTTTCCAGAAAAGTTGCGATGGAGACCATTGATGCAGAAACAAGCAGAAATGTGTTTCTCACTCACCACATAACATCAATAAAATTTCTCTCTAGATTATGACACCACTTTCAGAAATTTCTTCTTTCTTTATAATCAACGTACTGCAGATAGATGCCACCACTTCTGTTTTGATTTCGCCCTCTCACAGAACTATGCTTTAACTATTTATACTCCACTTCAAAAGAACACATTCTAATTAAAGTGCACATATGAGAGTAATATTTTTTTAAATGATATTCTAGCTACGATTAGAAGTCTGGGTTTTCAAAAAACCTTTAAATCAAATGCTACATTGATGGGTCATTGCAATTATCTAAAGATTTGTCATGCAAACATAGGAAAACACAATTAATAATAGAAAACCTACCCAAATATAATCAATAGCCATAGGAGAAACAATTGCATTCAAGCAGAATTGAAAATGATAACAAAGTATCCAGCTACACAATTATAGATGGAGATATAACAACTCTAAATAAAATCAAGATTAATATACACGTTTATATTCAGACCATGAAAATGAAATTCCTTTCTTGAACAAAACATGCACATAAAATAATGATACAATGTGGTTCTCCGGCACAGGAAAAAGGAATGAAAATGCTTTCCAATAGCAGCGCATACTTTGAGTGTCTGACAAGCTCTGATTGTTTCCTCTTCTTCTTTGAGATTTCCTTTTGATTTGAATGTTTTCCCATATGAATCATATCAGCATCATCTTTGGAGTTAATTCCATTGTCTTCATACTCACTTTGATATCCTCCAGCCGCTTCCTCAAACTCATCAATTGCAAGCAGCTTGACACCGTTATGTCCTTCAACTCTTTCTCCAAAAGTTTGTGAGTCTTTTGGGCTGGCCTCCTCACAGACTGAAATCCTTTTTTCAGACGTGTCACTTTTCTTATTCACACTGTAGAGAATGAAAAGATATGTACAGTTTGTTAGAAATTTTGAATTCATTCTTTTAAGTGAACCCAACTGACAACAAAAGCAGTCAACCCCAAATTTTAAAAAATTAACAAGCAATACTCCAATATCCACTTTACAGAGCTATTGCAACAACAAAAGAGAAATAAGCTACATAATTGGCCAATATTCCTATTATAGAGTACAGTTCAGAATAGATATAGAAGAACAATCAAGATAGGATTACATCGTAGAATACTCTTCAAAGACGGAACAACTCCATGATAATTGATATCTATCATTGTGAGAACTAGGACTTCTACCCTGATCTTTTCAATAGAAACAACCCATAATTAATGATGCAGCAATGGACAGCAGATTCAATTAAGACGTGTCCAGCCACACAGAAAAATGAAATAACTCTCAATTACATAGTGGAAACTCAACGAAACAACAAACAATGACATAACCTTTATAATTCTCAATCATATACATGTTGAAACCTGCTGCAATGGGCTTTGTGAGACCTCAACCATTTGATTACAATGTGCAATTTATAGAACTCAAAGAATATTGCAATAAAATATCAAACACCCACTTCTTAATGCTCTCTAATGAGTATATTTATCAGTTCCCTCTCATTGAGATGATTTCAGTTGGCCACAAGGTGACACAAAGCGGAATGCCTTGTAAATACATATAGTCAGCCAAACATGTAGATGAACCCACCAACCTTGATCACAGTAATGATTGATTAATGAATCTTCTTATGATTTCCACCTTTAGCACTCTTGAGTCCAATGTATCTTGGCATGTTTATCTTCCTTTCTATAAACTACAAAACACTGCTGCAAGCTGAACAATTGAAACTAAACCTAACCTTTAAGCCCATAATAGAAACTCCCAAATATAAATATGAATTCGGCACACTATCTTTTCCCTCTTTATTTCTTCTGTTTTGTTTTTGAGTTATCTTTTGGGTCTAGTTTCGAATAGTTTCAAAGTTAGCAATTTTGGAACAAGGATAAACTATTGCTGGATTGATATTTGTTTAACTAGATTATCTAATCTATTTGTTTGAGGACTGATTTTTTTTCTTGCATAGGATCTACAAATGAAAGATTGTCAAACTTTGATGGAAATTGTTTTGTACATAGGAACATTCTGATCAGAAATTCTTTAACAGAAAAGGCTCTAAGAAGCATAGTGAATAAATAAATTGGAAAGCCTCAACGGAAGAAAGGAAAAGAGTATGAAAATGCAAGTTGGAGCAAGTTAGAGGTATTATTGGTAAAGCCTTGAGTCCCAATCTCAAAAGAAGATATATTGATGTTAAAAACCAACAGAGATATGTGAAAATTTAGAGAAAGATCATAAAGATGCAGATATTACTGATATGTTTCGCATTGAAGAAAAATTGGTGAATATAAATCCAACTGATTTTGGAAAAATGATTGATTACTTTAATCATAATGAAGTTACATATTTTAGTGCCCAACTAAAGAAAAAGAAAAAAGGATTTTCAGTTGTTTGCTATGGTTGAAAGAAGGCCTCCCCAACCTCTCAAAGGACCTAGGAAAAGGGTTATAAAACAAGACCCCAATGCCCCCAACAAACATTTTGATCAATTGTAAATAAATTGTTGGATCAACTACCCCTTTTGCTAGCGTAAGCATCGCTCAATAGACAAACCAAAGGAAGGAAATTGAGCGGGAACAACACCGCCAGCAGATCCTGCGAAATTTTGCTAAGAATAACCATTGGGAGGGAGAAGAATGCTATGGAACTCGGCGAGACTCGAACCCATGAACTGTAAACCCTCAAGAAGGGAGAATAAAAAGGTCACTGTGAATCTCTTATAAAAGGTCACATAGTTGAAGTGTTGTACGAAGATATGAATATATAAATGTTCTAATTATACATGATGTGTTGTTAGAGAATTTATGCCCAACGTATTAAATAAAGATTAGAATAAGGACAAATTGGATGCCTTGCAAGCCACACCACATGAAGCATTGATTCTTGCACAAGTAGAATGCCGATGCAGGTTAAGGCAACTTGCCAAATGACAACCGGCCAAAGGCTTGCTCAAAGGGGACCACAAAGGTGTCACAGAAGGTGATCACAGGGTTGTTATGGGAGGTGCAGCAACTGAAGGGGAACACCATGGTTCGCTAGAACACCGGGTAAGAAGTAGCGAGAAGGCATTGGAAGAGACATGACAAAGGCTAAACTTGATTTGAGAAAACAAGAGCAGTTAATAAACCTATCTCGTACACCACGGATGGAGGAAACCCAAAGCCAAAGTGACCGAAGGGAAGGGGGAGAAGAGAGGGAAGAGAGGACAACAGGGCTAGGAGTGTTGGTGGGACAACACACAGTGGTCAAAAACACCCATCGAGATCCAACCCAACCAGTTCGAGAACACAACCAATGGGAGGAAACAACCAGTAAAGCTCCAATCAAATCGGTTAACAACAAGCAATTGGAGGAAACATGTCTCAGAAACAAAAACTACTGAAGATCACTAGCAATAGGAAGGAGGATCCTGTGAGATATTGTCAGACCTACGAAACTATTTGGACGACAAACGAAGTTTCAGATAAAGATGAGTGGGTCCTTCAGTTCCTAGAGACCCTTTGAGGACTGATCGTGGATTGGTACTCCGACATGGACAAGGTAAATATAAGTTCGTGGGATGATCTAAGGAAAGAATTCCAAGCAAAACTCAGACTGCTTCAAGATGACAATGGAGCAGTTGATATAATATATAGCTCAAAGCAAGAAAAGAAAGAAATAGTAAGAGCCTATAATCGAAGGCTAAAGGAATTGTTGGGGAGGATGGCAACTCAATCCGCCGAGGAACTAAAGAAAAGATGGTTTGTTCAGGAATTGAACACCTCCCCAAGGAAGAAGATGAAAATAGTATGACCTACGTCGTACGCGGATGCTTGCAACAGGGCCATGAATTCAGAAAGTGAAAATAAGATGTCAAAGAAGAAGAAGAAAAGTAAGTCCTCATCCAAAAGCGATGAATCATTGGACGAGAGCAGCAGTGAGGACGAATGGAGTTTTGAAACGATGAAGAGGAGTACGTGACAAACTGATGGAGAGATGTGGTGCACGAAAAGCAAGGAGAATGGCCACACAAAGGGGTCATGCCCAAAGAAATCATTTTGCGACATCTACCAATAATGGGTCATTCCACTAAGGAAAGCCCATACAATATGAAGACAAGAAGCCAAGAGGCGTTCTTCATCCAAGGGCAACTGTCTACCTCCAGGGTAGCCAACCCTAAGCTACAAACAAATGATAATGCATCATCTGGCAGGTTCTTAAACAACCGGCGTGGAAGGAGAGGAGTTAACGGTAACAGAAGCCAAATACAATACAATTCAAAGGGATGGCCAATGATCCAGTGTCATGTGCATGGCTAGTGGAGCCACTTTGCCCCAGACTGCACAAAGAGCGACACACCACAAAAGTTGTGTCGATGGTGTGGCCCTAGAGATCACGAAGATGCTAACTACCCAAAGCCTGGCATGAACCTTCTCAACATCAAAGAAGAAAAGGTAATTGTTGTCACGCGGAACCAAGTGAAACAAGTAGTATTTCTTGATCCCCATACTGAGAAGCAGAGGATATGGGGGGGCAAAGAAAGAAATAGAAAAGGCCATGAAGTAAGGAAGAACATACACATGGCAGCAAGCACTTTGGGTGGACAAAAGCAAAAAACAACATAATACAACAGATGTTGCAAATGGAGGTAGCGGCCAAAATTTTGGACCTTGTTCATACCATGCCACACTTGAAGATGACATTATTAAATATTTGTCCTCACAGCCTAGCATCGCTTCACAATGCAACACTGTCCAACAACCATGCAACCAACATACATCCTGAGTGGGTCGGGAATAGACCCCATGCTATTGGTGGTGAATATGGCCAATACCCGACAGTCGTTGAAATGGGCATTTTGGAAACAATTCTCATAGATACCATAGGCAATGGCAGGTCAGGGGTAAACGTCCTTCCGAAGGAGACATGGAAGAAACTTGGCAAGCCTACTCTGTGGCCTCCGACCTTCAATCTATTGGGTGCAGACCAACAAGGGATAAAACCCCTAGGGACACTGATAGCCCAACGAGTTACCATCAGAACACAACCGTTTGTGTTGTACTTCTTCATGATCCCACTCAAGAAGAAAGGACATGAATTCATTATGGGTAGGAGGTGGCTTGTGACAACAAAGGTATATCATAATTGGAAGAAGAATACCCTATCCATGGAAAGTGGAGGAAATAAGTTTATCATTGACCTTCGTACACAAATGTTAAGCAAAGAAATTGCATCATCTTTAGAGTTTATGTCTGATGGGGAGCATAATGGAATAGATGAGGGTAGGAAACGAGTGGAACCTAAAGGTGTACGGGAACTCAAGGAATGTTTGGAGGATGATGTATATTCAATCAACAGACTCTTCCATTGCAAACAAAAGGCTATGAACTTTTCCACAGTTACATGTTGGGGGTAGAAGAAATAGAACAAGGGTCAAAGAAGTAGGTTTTCCCACCAGAGTAAGGAGAATACAGAGAAGAAAAGGCCCATGTGAATGAGAGCCCAGCCCACAAACTTGACGTTCAAAAACCAATCAAGTATGAAGAACCATCCCTACAAATTGCCAACCTCGAGGATGAGAAAAAGCCACGCAACATATTGGTAGGGGACAACTAGAATCTGGTATTGAAGGCTGCAACGTTAAAAATATTCATGGAATATGAGGACGTGTTTGCCTAGACTTACAAGAACCTTAAGGAAGTACCACCAAAGTTGTGCATACATTGCATACCTTTGGTACCTAGAGCCATACCTATACGGATTAGGCCATATAGAATGAACAAATATTATGCGGTCAAGGTAAACGAAAAAATTCTATGCATTCTGGAAGCAATGATTATCTTCAAAGTATAGACCAATGAATGGGTATCACCCATAGTAACATCTTTAAAAAAGGAGGAAAACTAGATCCGAATTTGTGTGGACTTCAAATGCCTGAACGCTGTCACCATAAAGGATCCTTTCCCTTTTCTGTTTACAGACAAAATATTTGAGGAAGTGGCAGGACATGAGATGTATTCATTCCTACACGGATTCTCGAGGTATAACTAGATTTCAATTTAGAGGAAGATAAGTTGAAAACCACGTTCGTGGCCGAGGACAAGGTGTACGCATATAACCGAATAACCTTCAGTCTATGCAATGCACCTGCTACGTTCCAAAGAATAATTCTACACATTTTTGATAAAATGTTCATGGGGATACTCTGAGCTTTCCTTGCTGATTGGTCTATCTCCAGTGGGCAAGACACCCACTTGGTACCGCTCAAAGAATGTATGGAAAGGTGCACAAGATTAACACTCAATCTAAAGAAGTGCAAATTTATGGTCCCACAGGGCAAGCTTTTGAAGCACATCATATGTAAGATGGGATTAAAGACCGATCCTATCAAGGTATGCATGGTAGTCAAGTTCATGCCCCCACTATTGTAACCAGAGAAAATCCTTCTTGGGGCACATCAACTATTACAAACAGTCTATAGAGAATTTTATCCAAGTATCCTACCCCCTCAAAGGCTGACACAAAAAGAGGAACCCTCTACTTGGGGTACAGAGCAAGATACTTCCTTTGGTGAATTGAAGACTAGACTACTGGGAGCACCAATCTTGGCATATTCCAACTGGCATAACGAATTCCATGTACATGTGGATGCTTCAAAATTTGCAATAGGTGCAACTCTAGCACAGACGAGTGATCACAGCCTGGACCATCCTATCTATTTTGCCAGTAAACTTGTGTAGAGAGTCAAGAGGAACTATAGCACAACAGAAAAGGAAGCCCTCTGAATGGTCCATGAAGTACAGAAGTTCTGACACTATATGTTGCCAACACCGTTCACATTTTACATTGAACCACCAAGCACTAATGTACCTGGTAAATAAACCCATCATACAAGGGAGGATGAGCAAATGATTGTTGCTACTTCAAGAATTCACCTTCACCATTATTGTGCGGCATAGGAAAAGTCATGTCATCGCAGACCCAACTCTCTTGTATTAAATCACAGGGAGTCGTTGAAGGGAATAAATAATGACTTTCGATATGTACACCTATTTCGCATTACTATTCTCTAGGAGCAGTACAAAAGTATTGGAGAATATTTGTCAGCTTCCCAGTTTCCAAGAGAGATGCCATGAGTTGAGCAACATAAACTAGTACGAAGGAGCAGAACCTTTAAATTGATCAATGGAATCCTCTATAAAATGGGCTCAGACCAAGTACTGCAAAGGTGTGTAATGGAGAAAGAAGTGTAAAGTGTCTTACAAGAAGCCCACGAGGGTCTGACAGGGGGACATATGGGACCCAATACAAAGACACAAAAAGTCCCCACAGGGCTATGGTGACCTACATTGTACAATGACGTTAGGGAGTGGGTGGTTAGTTGTGATATATGTCAAAAAGCGGGAAAACCCTTAAAAAGAGATATCATGCAACTCAACCCCTCACAAGCACGGGAATTGTTCGAGCATTGGGGTTTAGACTTCGTGGACCTTTGAAGGCAAGTAGGGCTCGAAGATGTCGATATGTGGTGGTAGCAATAAAGAATCTAACAAAGCGGGTAGAGACACAAGTATTGCCAAATAACTAGGCCATAAGTACGACGAAGTTTAATTATGAGCAGATTATTACATGTTGTGGCATTCCTATGTGTTGATGAAATGTCCCTTCCTCTGATTTTATATGATATTTCAAGCCTCTAATTAGATCTTTAAGATCAAACAACCAATCTTTCAAAGATCCACCAATTTCTCAATAAACCCCAAATCAGGTATGCCGCAAATAGTGCCAAAAACTTCACAGCTTCACATATTATTAGTAAATCTGAAAGTGGACATTTTTATAGAAATTTCAGCAGCATAACAACTTACAAAATGACATTTTCAGATCTGTATAACATTTACACAACAGCTCCCAAATGGAGGATAAAAACAATGCTCATTGGGCTCTCGAAAACAACATAGAATAGCCCGAAACACCACAAAAACACTAATAATCTATCACAAAAGTATAATCATGACCAAATACATATATTCAGCTCTATTTTAACATCTAAAAGTCTGCAATACAGCAGCAACCCAAACTGATATGAAATACTCAACCGAAAACACCAAACTCTTACAAAAAATACACCCGAAAACTCACAAATCTGCACTGTTCAGCACAAAGGCAAACTCTGCATGAGCATGCACATGGAATGGCTTCAAACTCCCGTCCTTAGCCTTCCTGGAAACCTGCAAACTCCCGTTCTTGGGTCTCCTTCTTCACAGGTTTGGCAGCCTCTGAAGAACAACAAAGCAATGCGCAAAAATCAAGTTCTGGAATGAGCCCAAAATGCCTCCAAACCCCTTTAAAGAGGGCATAACCCTAACTCACGTCAAAGAGGGGTTAATAAAACATATTTTAATAATAATTTTCATTTATTAGTCCATTAGCCTCCAAAGATTATCCCCTTTTTCCGAAACTTCACCTTTTTGGGCCTGCCTGCCTTAGAAAAGATTATTATTTTTAATTATTTGAAAAGGGGGGATGACAGTTGATCAGTGACAAGGGAGGTCACTTTGTCAATCATGTCATCAAACAGCTCACAACAGAATTTAAAAAATTATTCCCTGTCGAGCCCATACTACCCACAAGCCAATGGCAAGTGGAGGCAACAAACAAGATCTTGTTGTCAGTGATATACAAGTCATGCAGGGTAGAGTAAGCAAATTGTGAGGAAAAGCTACCGTCAGTGCTATGGGCATACCGCACATCTTATAAGGTAACAATGGGGCACACCCCATTTCAATTAATGTTCGAACAAGAAGCGATAATGTCGGTAGAGTTTATGGTCCCCAGCCTCCAAATAGCAATTGAAAATAGACTTTGCGATATATGGAAAGCCTTCGGGAGAGATTATACAAATTGAATAAGTTGAACAAACAGAAACTGATGGTGCAATGGGCCACGGAGGTAGCCCAACAAAAACAGAAGGCATGGCACGACAAACATCTCAAACATGTTCAATTCACCCCAAATCAACTGGCATCAAAATATAATGGCAAAAATGAGATCAAACCAGGGATATTTAAGGTAAAGTAGCTCATCCATTTCGTGTATGGGAGGTCAGAGCCAAGGGAGCGATTAATTTGTGCACTTTGGATGGACGAAAGATAGCGGATAATGGCTCAAAACTAAAGATCTACCATGAGAGGCATGAGTGCCAGAGAAACACCCCTCACCTGGAAAGGCAAAATGATTTAGACCTGAACCAAAATTTTAAAAATAAAAAATAAGTAAAATAAATATAAAATATATATATTTATACATAAATGTTCAGGAACCTATCATGGAACCCCACACCATATGGACAAAGGATGAAATATGTCGTACGAAGTTATGAACCCAATTACACCGTCGGGTAAGAGCATTGAGAAAAGCATTCTAAGTGGACAAGGATACCGTATGGACTCATTAGCATATCAACCCATGCGGTCTCATACAAACATATCACCTTACATCATTAGGTAGAACCAACAAAAAACACAAAGTACCGTACGGGCGAGGGAAGCAAAAGTCTCAGGAAAGAAATAACACCATACAGTCACCCAATACACAACTATATAGCCACAAAACTAATACCATACAATAAACTAAAAAATTTAGACAATAAATTGTGCAATCGTGTAGTGTAAAAACACATACCATACAATCCAGGAATGAAATAGCTCTGTGCAGTCGAACATAAAAGCATCTATCAGTGTTGGTAATACTCTGAAGACGAAGGAAAATGGAGAAGTGAGTATCACAAGACATTGGAGAAGTGAGCTAGTAGAGAATGAAGGATTGAATGACATCAAGGAAAAAAAAGTGGGGCACCGCACAAGCAACAAGAGGAATATTTCAACAAGCACAGGATAAGGGAATAGGCAACCAAACAAAGAGAGGCATGAAGAATGCCAAATGCACAAAGCTAGGTGTGACTACAAGGCTGCAGGCATAGACAAGGAGTGAAGGTAAAACCATATGGTGAGAGAGGCATGAAGAATGCCAAATGCACAAAGCTAGGGATGACTACAAGGCTGCAGGCATAGGCAAGGAATGAAGGTAAAACTGTATAGTGAAGGGAGGACAGTTAGGCTTACAAGAAAAGCCACACAGCAAGGACATTAGTAATCAGAGAGAAACGCACGCACAAACTAGAGGAAAATAAGAATGTCATACAACAAGAAGAAATAGGCGAGGAAAGAGTGTCATACAACAATGGGAAATAAAAGAGAAGCAAATAAAGTTGTACAAAAAAGAAGCAGAAATACAAAGCCCTAACTATTTTTCTTCCACACAAAACGACAAAGGGGACAAACAATTATGGATTCAATAGGCAAACCCACTTGGAAAACGAGGCTACAGGTGACTAGTCTAGGTTCAAGTAGCAACATTATGATTCCCAATCAAAATGCACTGGTATTACCAATATGTGTGCGAGTTGCAAGTCACACTGACACGAGCAAAAAGAAAACAAGACCAAAAGTACAAAAACTCAAATGGAGTCTCCAATTTCCTATTTCCTCCAAAGAAATGAAGTAGTACAAAAAAGAAGCAGAAACACAAAGCCGTTACAATTTTTCTTCCACGCAAAATGACAAAGGGGACAAACGATTATGGATTTAGTAGGCAAACCTACTTGGAAGGCAAGGTTGCAGGTGACTAGTCTAGGTTCAAGTAGCAACACTATGATTCCCAATCAGAATGCACGGGTATTACCAATAGGCGTGCAAGTTGCAGGTCGCACTGACACAAGCAAAAAGAAAACAAGACCAAAAGTACAAAAATTTGGATAGAGTCTCCAATTTCCTCCAAAGATTACATCACTCCTCATTCCCAACCGTTGAATTTCAAAGGGTGTTCGGCTTACCTAAAAAGGGGCAAAAGATTAATCTGCAGGCAAGGAAAGTGACTTCAAAGGGATAAGATTTTTATTTATGACTACTATGCAAGGACAACCTCTCAAATGTAGAAAAAGACTCTCAAAAAGTCTTCACAAAGTAGAGCAATGAAGAAGTCTTTTGTTAGGGAAGGGCACTGGCAATGCCTCATGGACGTGGTCATGAGTAGGCTCACAAGTTCAAGGCCTGCTTCGAATATTTCTTTTCCAAAGATATCACTTATAAATAACTTAATGGGGGGCAAAGTATATGACTGAGCCAAAATTCCCTAGGAGATCCTATCAAGGGAGGTCAAATTAGGACCCTTAGCACCAAGCGAGCCTCCCATCATGTGATGGCGCCACTTGACACACCTAAAGGGCAAAAAGTGGCTGCAAGACGGAAGAGGTCTAGGCAAGAGTTGGATGCAGGATCCTATCAAAAAAATACACAATGGACACCTCAACACATCAGACAATAAAAGTGCCATAGAGGGGGATAATACTCAAGTTGACGAAGAGGATGAGGTTGAGGTAGTTGTGGAGCCTCCCATCTTATTTGCACAACCTATCCTTCTTGCTACCGCACACTTGATCCCCATTACCTGCATTGCTTCCATTCCGACTTTTTGCCAAGTAAGAGAACCCATTAATATGCTCCATCTATATTAGTGACAGGCATAGTGACTAAGGAAGCCCCTACAGTTCCTGAGGCAAATGTTCTCAAATCAGACATAGTGTTTGTGATTCTGAAGGCGGAGGTAGAGCCCCGCATCTCATCACCAAGAGTTATGTCAGAAGAGGCTATGGAGATACCTGTGGAAACACCGGCAAAATAGGCTAGTGAGACACGTGGAGCCACAAGAGAGACTAGAGGTTGTTGGCTCAGATGCTTTGGAGAGCGTGGATGTTTCCCTGTTGGCCAAGCCTATTGGAGAAGACTATGGTTGGAGAGGTACCTAGAGGGCCACGCCCATTAGACTGTGTGATTGCCTACCTAACACGGCAATTCAAACTCTCACTAGCCATGCATGGGCTTTTGATAGTCACCCATGAGAGATATACCTCAGCCCAAGGTTGGGGAATTAGGAGGGGAATGTATAGTAGTTGCTACACCCACACCTAATGTGGAAAGTTGTCAGCCAGAAGAGAAGGATGTGAGGCCTATAGAAGGGACTTCTGAGGCTATGGTGAAGGCCATAGAGATAGTGCTCAGTGCACAACAGCCAATTACCGAGCCTTCTAGAGACACACCTGGCGAGGGCATAGAGGCATACTTCGCGAATATAGTCAGACAAGGCCAAGAGGCGGTGGGTTTCATGCAGGCTGGGGCCTTAGATGATATATGGCAAGTATTGAGGGATATGTTATCATTCATGAGTCCGGTGTTTGGTGCCATTTGCCACCTATTTCGAGGCACACAAACGGCTTGAGACAAAGACTCAACAAACAATAGAAGATTGGACTACTAAGGAGTCAGTAGTAGAGAGTAGAGTCAAGTCACTCACTCATGAGATAGTATAGGTATACAGAGAAGCCTACTATGCTCAAAGGCAGACTGTGGCCAACAAGGTTGCAGTGGAGAGGGCTTGGGAGGAGTCAAAGAAGACCTAGCGGGAGTCAAGTAACCAACTACCAGCAGTAGAATGTGACATGGTTAGCCAGTAGTCCACTTGGGAGAGAGCGTGTAGAGCTAAGGGCACAGTTGGAGGCCACTAGGCCTCAGTTGACCCAGTCCCAATAGGAGTGCATGGCGAAGGAAGTCGAGTTGAGGAGCATTGTAGTGATGTTAAAGGAAACAACGGAGACACAGATGCAAGCAAAGGCGAACTTGGAGGTGTTGACTAAGCATGTGTATGAATTGAAAGCTCAACTGAATTCAATATCAGTACTACCTGAGATGCTCCCTCAGCCCTTTCCATCTTCATCTTAGTTTGTCTTTTCTCATGTATATTTGTTTTTTGTCATCAAGAGGCGAAATGTTTTTTTTTTTTTGGTGGGGCGGGTTGTTAGGTAAATTGTGTTTAGGGAATGGTTATATGTTTGGGAATAATAAATCATATGTTACGAAGTCAATCACCGAAGGCATTATAACACACCAATTGAATTGCAACCCTTCAACTATTATTTGTATACTTGTCTTGAACGAGAAAGATATCATTCAATCTTATGTAATGTAATCTGATGTACTGGAGGTGAGCATTGGTGGAATGAGCAATCGGCCTCAAATATACATTTTTTTTTTTCAGGAAACCAGATTGCTCATTGCATTAATGTTTGCCTCCAATAAATCACATCACATTGCATAAGACTGAATAGTATCTTTCTCATTCAAGACAATTATACAAATAATATTCCAAGGGTTGTGATGCAACAGTCACATCATAACGCATTCGATATCTGACTTCCTAACATATGGTTAGTTATTCCCGAAACATATAACTATTACTAAAACACAATTTACCTGACAACACCTAACTACTATCTTTTATTATCTAAAAATTTAGAATGCAATATATATATATATATATATATATGCAGCAAACTTAATTTATTATAGAACCTTATTCTTGGAGATTAACATTAAATGCCAATGAATAGATGTTGGAGTATAATCAAGGCCCACCATAACACAAACCGCAATCCTTATTGGATCACTATCAACAATGATCTTGAAATGTTGCTATACTAGGAACACAGGTTATCAAACATAAATTGTAGCCTTGTAACATGCCCCCAAACGGCATTAGATATTATGCATCTCTTGCACCATCAAGCCGCCTAAGTGTGGTTGTCACTTCACCCACGATATGACGACAATATATTTATTAGTTCTCAGTCCAATGCTTCTCAATCAGTGATCGAGTAGCAGATAATATCTCAAAAAATTGTACACAATTCATTGGCAATTTGAGCCAATTGAGAGTGCAAACAGATTAGAAGAAAATTCAGACTTCCTCAAGCTCACGCCAAAACCCTTGGTCTCCACTTTCATTGAAAACAAATTGTGAATAAAGGTATGAATTCATTTCAAGAAGAGTTCATTTTATAATATTTTTAAGCACAAAGCTTCTTCCATAAACAAACGCAATATAGCTTCTTGGACACACCTTTCACTACTAACGCTTCACCATTACACCATTAATTTAGAATAAGCAACTTGTTAAAGTTATTAAGTTAAACTTAATAAATAGCTTGCAATATGCAACTCATTAATGAAGCTCAATCGAAGTATTGATGAAGCACACTCAAGGCAACACACCTACATTGCCAAAAGTAGAAACTTGCCCATGTGACTTTCTAGAAATAGCAAGTCACTCCAATTGAAACCCTCAAATCTAAGTTTCAGCTCACAAGGGCCACAATGATGAATTGACATCGCCAAGCTACTAGAACCTGCTAAATCGGGGACATTACAATCCTCCCTGCTCAAAATTACTTGTTCAAAAGCAATCGCAATTCTAGATGTTGTAGAATATCCTCAAGCTCCCAAGTGGCATCCTCATCTAGAAGACCTTGCCACTTCACCAAAAACTCTCTGATGATCTGCCAGCGCAAACACCTCTCGCTAGTATCCAATATCGTCTCAACTTCAAGGATCAACTCTAACCCCCTCACATCATCCAATGGGGGTAAAATAGAAGATAGGACAACATATCTTCCTAACGCCTTTTTGAGGTATGATACATGAAAGACATTATGCACTTTGTTGTCCTCTAGCAAATCAAGCTCATAGGCCACATCACCCACACGTCTAACCATACAAAAGGGACCATAGTAGCGAGGTTTGAGCTTCTCAGCTCCCCTTTTCCTGATACATGACTATGGGTAAGGCTGCACCATCAAATAAACCATATCGCCTACCTAGAAAGAGAAAGCAATCCACCACTGATCAGCATACTGCTTCTGTTGATTTTGAGCCTTTTGAATGTTGTCTCTCAAGGTCCTCATAACATCCTTACTATCCTATAGTAAGTGTCTTGCACTGGGTACCCTACTCGCACAAGTATATCCACTTCACCCAGCCTCGTTGGTGTGTTGACACATGGTTCTAGAGATAACCCTTCACCCATTTATTAACAATCTCTGTTTTGCCATCACTTTGAGGGTGGTAACTAGTGCTTGGAGTCTAACATGATCCTGCACAATATGAACAACTCCTGCCAGAAGACTCATAAATCAACTATCACGGTCACTCACAATGCTTTGAGGTAAACCATGCAGCCTAAAAACCTCTTGAAAGAATAACTCAGCTATCTATCACTAAAAATGATGCAGTGAGAAGAAACAAATGCCAATATTTGGTGAGGCAATTGACCACTACAAAGATGCAATCTTTGGCTTGGGCTTTCGACAAGCCCACAATAAAGTCCATAAACATACAATCCCACTTCCTATTAGGAAAGGGAAGTAGTTGTAGTAAACAGGCTAGATAAGTATGCTCTTGTTCGTTCAGTGAACAAACATAGCACTCTTTAACATATTGTTGAACATTTGACTTATACCCTTCCATGTGAATCTCTCTTGAATCTGTCTATAGGTCTTAAATAACATGAGATGTCCAGCCAATAGAGAATCATGAAAGGCCCACAACAATATCTACATCACACTCGATCAGGGATGAATAAAATCCTCCCCTTGTGAATGATCTGCTCATTTACAAGAGTATACCTGTTGTCCTAAATATTGTTATCAACAATACCAGATGCCCATTGATCCCTAGCATATTCCCCAATGACCAAGTGTCTCCAATACTCAAATATCTCTATAATAACACACAAATGAGGCACCTCTGTGAGAAAAAATCAACAACTACAATCTATGTAGCCTTAATATAAGAATATCAAACTCATATGACTAAAGCTTATTGAACCAATCATGTTGCCTCGCATTAAGGTCCCACTGTCCAAGGAAATGCTTCAAGTTGTTAAATGATTGAAGCTTATTGAACCAATTATGTTGCCTCGCATTACCCCAAGGCACAGCTATTGATGCAGGAAGAATAACTAGTACTGGCTAGAAGGTAATAGCAGTTGGGGCTACAACTCAGTGTAAGGTGAGAGCATTACACAATGACGGAATTTGTGTGCGAAAGATAGGAGGGGAAGAGGAATAACTACGTCTCCGAGAAGCAGGACGGGGTGGTGGAAATAAAGCCCCACGGATGCCTTGAAACACCAGGTCCTTTGAGCAAGCTCTCCCTCTTCTCAGGGGATCTTGTAAAATTGGAAAATCAGCTTTCCTGAGTTCTTCAAATACTAGATCAATTTGTCCATGATCATGAACTCTCTTGGTATACTTGGGATTTAGGGTGAACTAATTCTATTGACAATTGATGTGCTTGTCTCAATCTTCTTTGTTGCAACACACCTTCCTAGTACTCAACGATGGCCTCTTGTCTTTCCAATGCAAAGTTGACTCTTCTATACTCATCTAAGGATTTTCTATTTATCCACGGAAGAGTATTCAACTGATTGGTTATATCTTCTTGTTCGTCTTGAAAGCCAAGGTTGGCCTAAATTACTGGGATTTGACCTTCATGAGGCAACATCATTTTTCCTCATGGGTCAAAAGGCATGACTCGACGAATGTGTGAGTGCCAATAAGGATGGGATTCAAAGTTATTCTAGTGAAGCCACAGACAAACTTACTGAGGATAACTTAGAAAATGAAGAATAAGCATAGGATTTTATCTTTCAATACTGGGAAAGATGTGATTTAGATTCTGGAAGGTATCCCCAGTAAAGTCGCCAAAAATTGTTGGCTAATAGTTAGTCTTCCTTGGATTTGGTTCATACCTTGACTCTTAATGTGCCCAGTGTGGTGGAAACCAAAATAGTTAACGATAGAATGGGTCAATGTAGTAATCTATCAAAGACCCCTGAATTGAAAGGTACAGTTGCCTTGTGGTGCAAAGATTTGCAAAGAAATTGTTTTTAGCAGATCAGCTAATTTAGGGGTATGCTCTTAACTAGAGAGCAGAAGAGGTATAACTAGATTGCCCAACACTTCAACCAATCTAGGCCAATTTCAGATTATGACTCACAACCACCATAGATTTGTATATATACAAGTCACTATTAAGCTCATCTAACACCTAAATGCAATCTATTCTATCTTATTATATAATAATATATATAGTGGCACGTCCACTTTTGCTTTAAAAAAAAGAACAATGCAAAACTATCTACCAATGTACACTGCATAAGAAGAGAAAGTATGGTCAACTAGACAACACCAAATTGCCTTAGTTACTGAGATTTGACAATACTCAGATTGCTTCCTATTCGGTCCCTTTCATTCACCAAATCCCGGACATCTCTCACAGCAATGAAATGCATAAGAACTAACTTGCAAAGAACAAAAGAATTGAGAAAATGTTGTAGATGAGGAAAGTAAAGCTTACAACCACTGAAAGGAAAGAAACAAAACCCAGTTTATTTGCAATCTCACAACTTTCATTAACATCACATTTCATTCTAAGCACTATGCAAGAATTAAATGAACAAGAAGATTAAAATGCAAACGTAGAGTCTCACATAGTAGTCCCAACTATAGGGGTTTGGCCACATAATAATTTTGCCGATCTTATTTACTCTTCAAAAAGTTACATTGATAAGCCTTCTTAGAAATGGCCAGTTACATTTGATAATTATATTGCAAAGTATCTCTGAACAGATGAATGCTAAAAATAGGATTGACTGAGTTATCATCCGTTACAAAGTCTAAACCTATAAAGAGAATGCCAAATATGGCTACAATATCAGAAAAGGGAGAGAAGGGGGGGGGGGGAAGAGACACTTGTCATATAGCAGAGAGGGTATATGTAACGCTTCTGACAGAGCATTAGTTCTTCTTCGGAATTATGGATTTAGCTCTGTAGGCCTTCATTGCTCCGATTACATTCTTTAGTTCCATGACACTTGGGATAAGGATGTTGTCAACTCTGACCATCCAATAATCGTGCATTTCTGTCAGTTCTTCCAGTCTGGAAATCTTTAATTGGAGCTTCTCTATTGTACACCTGAGGACACTGTCCAATGTTTTGAGTTCTGGAAGCTTTGCCACTTGGAAATTTGTTGGATTAGAAGTTTCTTCAATCAATGCCAGAAACTTAGTTTTCATTCGCCCAACGTCCACCAGCTAATGGTTATTGGAGACATAAGATTCAGTATGCAAGACCTTTAAATATTCAAATATTTTATCCATTTCCTTTTTCACTGAATCATAGACAATTCATTCTCAGACTTCACTAAACTCTCATATTTATTATATCAAAGATTGCTTCGAATGAAGCAATAGCTCTTGGCTGGATTTAAGTATCATATGATTCACAGCCAAGTTGGTCTTCATGTCAATCACCTCTTGTAACAAAGTCAATTTCTTTTTTAAGCTTTTTGATTCCTTCTTCATTGAGTCTTGGTGCTTTGATACTGCTACTCTCAATCTATCTGCGTCTAACAACAGATTTCCTAAGTTCTCAATGAGGGGAGGACCTTGGGCCTTGAGTTATCTATCCAGGCATGGCCAATTTGACCAAATTGCCTCTCATGATGTAGCTTAAGCAATAGGTTCTCCTTCTCCTCTGCACTTGGATCAAATGTGCTTGAAGGTGTGCTTCCAAGTGCAGCCGTAATGTAATCTATCAACTCTTTGTTTGAGGGTTTCAATGCCTCTTTCTTAGACCATAACTCGTCTTGCTTATCTTCTATCTTTGTATTAGTTGATTTCCAGATGTTGGCCATAGAGTCATGCACTGGAATTCCCAAGTCAACAATTTTGATCTAAAAATCATTAGGAGTTAATTCGTGAAACTTTCCCTCCTCTTGGGGTTCTACAATCTCCATAAGCAAGTGTCCGAAAATTGAGTTTGTTGCCAAACACTGCAATAGTTTTCTGCTTCTTTTCTTTCCTTGACAGAGGCTGGAACTGAGTTGCTTGCACGATGAGGTCTTTAGATGCACTCTCCTCACATCTCCTCTTCTTTCTATTAATGGTCTCTTCCAACCAAGACTCAGTTGAAAGGACATGGAGTGTTGATTGTAGGGTTGTAGCATCAAAGAGCTTCCTCACCACTAGGGGTGTCACCTTGCTCCTGCTCCCAAATGGAAAGGCAGTTGCTTTAGTAACTAAAAGGGCTAGAGTTTGCAACTCTAAAACCTGTATCCGCACACAAGAAAAAGGGGATTTTGTTGATGGAGAGGGGCTTGCCTTTGTCAAGCTCTGGTTGAGCAATTACCCTTAAGTTTAGATAAAGATCACTAAATGAATGCTAACATTTAGTAGAAGTAGATGTAACAATATAGAATATCATAGCAATATTGATGCAATTATATTCAATATGTGATCATGATCAAGTATCTAAATGCAATAACTTCACTCAACACAAACAAAAAGGAAATCGTGTAAGACAATAACTCATGTATGTAAATGCTTGTAATTCACCTTAATGATGGACTAATGAATGCATGAAAGTAGAATCTCCTCCTTAATGACCAACTCCACTATCTCCAATAAAGAAAGAAGCTAGATCTAGGAGAGGAAATGCATGATGGATGAAGATCATGAATACTTGGATGGATGAAGAAGAATGCCATGCTTGCTTGCATGAGAACTCCTTGAATGCATCTTGAGAACTTGAGCATAGATTGCTTAGAACGATGATGGTTGATCAAATCAAGTAAGCCACCTTTTGTACCGATTTTGGGCATCAAAATTGGAAGGGTCAGCTGCACAAGGCGGGAAAAAAGATAACATTCACATTGGGCCCAAGAACTAATCAAAATTGGTCTTCTGAGCAAATGCCAACGTCAGCCCTTACCCCAAGGGTAAAGGTCAACCTAGGTCCTTAACCAGTGTAGAGGGCGATCTCGACTTCTACCAAGAGGTGCAGCCTCCAAGATAAGATGGTCTCGAGTCCAAGAAATGTCACTGATTGGAGGAGAAATGATGAAAAATATGGGGAAATCAATTAAAAATGCACTTAAATCCTTATTTTCAAGATTGGAGGAATAAATGAGGAACCATCCATAGAAATTAATGCCAACTTGAATTTTTGAGCAAGATTAGGAGAGAGAAAAGGACCTTGATTTAAATTGTTAAATGTAATAAGAGATCCTAATATACCAAATCACACTAAGGAGGGCTAAAAGGTCTTACAAAGCAAGTGCACACTTCTTAAAATGGTACACACTTTTAGTTGCCTAAATGTTATTTCAAACACCCCATGTGAATAAAATTTGGTTGATAACTTTAGCCCCTTCTCAATAGTTATGAAGGAAGGTTTGCAATCTTGCATCTATAACTTGTCAAGCAGACTTTTGGCATACTTAAAAAGAGAGATAGGAATGCTACTAGTTGTTTGCCAAACCTCAATACCCAAGCAATAATGAAGACCCCCAAATATCAAAAGCCTAGCACAAATCCTATTTGATTGCTACAATCAAATGTGTTGAACTACCAATACCGATCAAGTCATCAACATGGACAAAAAAAATATCACTAGAGCGTTTGCCATACAAATTATTGTCAAAAGGATTGCACTAAAAGCCATGATCAACCAAGTATTCATAAATCTTGAATTATCATGCCCCGAGAAGCCTATTGCAGTCCAAAGAGTTCTTTCACAAGCCTACATACTTGATGTTCTCTACTAGCAACCTTTAAACAAGGAGGATGTTTCATCTAGACTTCTTCCTACAATAACAACTCTTGAAGGCAATCTTGACATCTACTTGAAGTATCCACCCAAACTCTGCTACAATGGTGAGAAGAAGATGTATTGTGCTCGTCTTGGTAGTAGGAGCAAAAGTTGCCTCGTAGTCAATGCCCTCCCACTGTGTGAATCTTCAAACTTCCAATCTTGCCTTATATTCATCCAAGGTACCATTTGCATGATACTTAAACTTATAAACCATTTGTAATTAATAGGTTTCTTTCCAGGAGGAAGATCAAAGAGGACCCAAGTGTGATTCTTTAAAAGACTATGATATTTTGCCTCCATAGTAATTTCCCACTTTGGAATGCCTTTAGCCTTTAACTATGTTTGAGGCTCATAAATGTTGTGTATGTTGGCCATAAGAGCAAAATTAACTATGTTTTGTTGCTCGCTCTTTCTACAAAGCTGATTTGCCCTTAATGAGCTCATCATCATCAAGATCTCCTATAGTCTTTGCCCACCACTTAGGCCAAAGGGTAGAAATACTAACATCTAGCATAATAGAAACATCTACTAGACACGTTGGAATAAGATTATCTATATGTAGATCCTAAGGAAAATCAAGTGGTGCTATATCATGAATGCTAGAATTCTCATTTTCAGATCCAATATAATTTTAAGCCCTCCCATTAGGGGAACAAAGAGTAAGACAAACACCCATATCACAAGCCTTTATAGGTTGATCCTCAAAACTGGTAGTTGAAAGAAAAGGACCAATAGTCTCATAAACCATAACATTGTGACTAAATAAGAGAATATTTTCACATCAAACAACCTATATGCCTTGTGGTTGTCGCTATAACTAGTAAGCATAAGTTTTTGGCTCTTGGAGTCCAGCTTGGCACACATGGCTTATGGAATCCATACGTGTTGTAGAACCAAGCACTTTCAAATGACAAAATGTGTCCTCACTTCTTCAAGAGTCATCTTCTTAATGGCTTGTGTAGGTGACTAATTCTAAAGGTAAACAATAGTATAAACTACTTCAATCGAGTATTTCTTAGGAACATTTCTATCTTCCATTATAGAGTGATTCATTTTAGTAATAGTGTGATTTCTACGTTCAACAAGACCATTCTGCTGAGGGTGTATATGTGGCCTTGCATAGCACAAAAGTAGAGAAGTTAGATGACCAAAACTACACACCCCCCCCCCCCCCAAAAAAAAAAAAAAACCATTATCAAATCTTAGAGTAACAATTTGAGAGCCTAACTCTACACGCCACTTCTATGTGCACATTTTTTGGTGTTGGCCTTTCCTTCGCTCAACTTAGTTGTTGTGTGTGGCGGGGTTTGCTCTTGCTTTGTTTTGTTGGCCTTTACACATCTTGGTTGTTGTACACGGGCTTGGTTATTGGTGCTTTTCTACTTGGATTTCTCTCCCCGTGCTCTTCCTCCCATGGGTTGGTTTCTTTCTTCTGCCTTCCTTGTGGTTGCACATCTCACTTCAGCCAATTGATTGTTCTAGCCCCTTTCTATAAGGCCTTTGCTCTCGCTTCTTAAGCTCTTGCCTCCCCAGTTGTAGGTTATTCCAAGATCTACTTTCAAGGCTGCAACCTTCTTAACATTATGGATATGTCTGAGCACCCTTCACATCTTGTAACACACTTTCAAACTTACGAAAGGAAATTCAATAGTGCAATCTTAGACCTAATCAACTGGGTTGGGAAGCTTCAGACTAAGAATTTGTCTCTGAAATCATCATTACTAGAATTTGCAGATAAAGTTTATGTTGTCAACAAAAACCCAAACCTCAAAATGCTAGTTCAAACCAGTACGAGCATTCCACAGTAAAAGATAATATCCTAAAATTCAAACAGAACATTCTAAAATTGTCAATCTACAAGATTCACTAAAATGAGAAACAAAGAAGCATATTAAAAGTTGCGATCAACTTGTAATAATGGTAGCACCCCACCTCTAGCTAGTGTGAAGAAACTTGTTCAATCTAAGCATGTTGAAGACCAAACTCAGAGGTTGAAGGAGTTGAACCTAAAGGTCCACATTCTTCCTCCTTCAACTACTAATCCAATTTCTACAGGACAGGCTTTTCTCAATTTCTAGCTTAGCATCAATGGCATCACCCTTAATAGAGGTTGGACATGCTATCGTTCAACCTTGTTTCTACGCTTTCGTACCACAGAAAATAGACTCAGGACCCTCAAGGCCAAGGGAGGTTACTCTCGCTTGCCTTGAAGGTTTTTCTTGATGAGGACCTTACGAGGTTGCAAGTTACTGAATTGAAACACTCCAAGGACTTTGTTGCAGCTGCAAGACAAAATGAAAAATGCATCATGATTTGAAACTTTAAGGCAATCATTCGTGATTCCTTTCCTCTGAGTTGGGAATCCCACTCCTCTAAAGGCTTGTCAAAATGATGTCCATAGCCTAGAGTGCAGGACAAATGTCAAGGCAGCACAAGTTTGTAGGTTAATTATTGGAATGGTAATAGGCCCTTTCGATCCTACCAAACCTTCTTAGTGGAACTCTGCTTTCAGGCATGAGACTAGGTTCTTGAGTGGGGTACATGGCTCTAGCGAGGATGTTCATCTTGTCAGTGATCGACTGTGAGGCCATACCTTTGTAGTTCACACAAATTCTTCAACCATCTTTAAGTGGATTCAAATCAGCCATGTAATCACTCATCTCACAGATCTTATATTGCCATGTGCAACTTTCCTCTGACCGCTTCTTATGTGATTCATAATGGTCCAAATGATGATCTCTTTATTGACTTCCAAAATAGCATAGCTCATTTTCCTTCTACTAGTGATATTCTCATTTTGGGAGACTTCAATGCCCACACTCAATGTGTTAAGGCTCCCCTTCACAATAGGGTTGTACATACCATGTGTGTTGAGGACATGGATTTCACTTCTTCACGACTCCAAAGGTCTTTTGATGATCCTCTTGAGCCTCTCACAAAGTACGGGTGTCACCTTCTCTAGTTTTGCGAGGCCTTCGACTTGGTGAACTTAAACTAGCTCAATTGCTTCCTTGACTCCCATTGTTATACTTGCAAATGAGTGTGGTTAACTATGCCCTTTCTAGGCTTTTGCTCATCCCTTTCATCTTCCACCTCTTTGTCTCCTCCATCCCTCTAACTGATCATGCCCTCCTCCACCTCTTCCTCTAGACCTCCATCCCCCCCTTCGCACCCTTTTTCGCTTTGATTGTGTAAATCTCGACCACTTTATTTCCCACCTCAGGGAACTCCTTCCCACGTTCCCCCTTTTCTTCTCCTCGGAGTGTGTTGCCTCCACATTCAACCATCTTTCCTCATCCATTCGGGAGGTCTTCACCACCCCCCTTTTCACTCCTGCCAAATTGAAAGAACACTTCCCATGAATAAATGATATGATTATGATTGCAAGGATTTCCACCAAAGTTTGCATTCATCTTTCACTCTCCAACACCCCTCCTCTCAGCTAAAAACCACCTACCACCAATTCCTTTGCTGCAAGAAATACCTTTTTGTTTCTTAGCATAAGATAGATAAGATAAGATAATAATATTAACGTCCAACAGAAGACCGCCAATAGGCCTATGGGAGTGAAAGATTACAACAAGACAGCTGACAATAGCAAGAGCACCAAAGTGTCTGAGAAAAGTGTACAACAAAAACAAAGAAGAAGAAGAGAGAGATACAAAGAGAAAGAGGCGCCGCAAGAGGCCAAGAAAAAGACTAGGAGTCCTTTCTTGGTAAAAAGAAATCAGTCACAGAAGGATACAACTGAAAATGGATAGGAGCTCTAATCTATACAAGGAAATATCAATGAATAAGCAATCAATCCCTAGGTGCACCAGCTTTGGCCCTGCAGAGCCTAAAGTGTACAAAACCTTTTGTGCTTTGTTGAAGTTGGTCCAGATCTAAATGAATTCTTGCTGAGTATGGGAAATAGCTAACCCCTAGGCATCTACCTTCATTTTGTATCCTAGTATTGTTTTGCGACCTATAGTTTCGAAGCACCAACAAAATGGTGACTCTACTAGGAAGCATATAAAAAGAAATCATATCTGAAGTGTTGGAATCTCTGACGTAAGCCACACATTTGCAGTCATATGTCCTTTGGTTTTTGTGTTTGTATTTGGTATTGGCTCCTTTTGAGTGACAAACCTTGAGAATTTACAAAAATCTCAATACCATGGGAGTTGTGTGACGTGTGATGTGCTTACATAGTGCCTTATTACCAAATAGAGTTTGCATTTCCCAAAGTATACAATATAAGTCTTTCTGCGTCAGGCCCTTGTGTCAAATCTATTTTCAGAAGTGTTTTCCCGTGAAGTTTATTGTTCTCTAGCCATAAGATAAGATAAGATAATAACATGAATGTCCACGAGAAACCAACAAGGTTGATGGGATTGAGCATACAAATAAAAGAGCTGGCCAAAGCATAAGCACCAAACAGTGACTAAGAAGAAACAAAAGCAAGAAACAAAACAAGAGAGAAGACAAGGTAAAGACTATGGGTCCTTCCTTGTCACAAAGAAATCAATAATAGAGGGGTAAACCCATGAACGATCCATAGTCTTAGAATGCTGTGTAGAATTGTGATAGGATTGTCGTTGCTTCGAGACACTGGTGTAGTGTCTAACCGATCTGGAATGAGAAGTACTGGAAGGCCTTTTCAATCCCCGTGGAGGAGACGAGAGAAAAAGGCAGTAATGAGCTGGTCTGAAGTACGCCCCTAAGGTATATAAAACTGCAGGGTAATCTCCTGAAGGTGGGTGGCCTCCTAAAGATAAAGTGCAAGACACCGCTGATCAATATAGCTGAAGAACATCAAAAGAGAAGAACAATCTCTGAAAAGGCAGTAAAATCTCCCTCTGATCTCATAGTAAAGAGGACATTGAAAAATGAAGTGGATCTCAGTCTCAACCTCTCCTAAAGTACACAACTGACATATCTGATCAGCCCGATCCATATGGTGATTGGTTCGAGCCGTGAGGTGGTGAGAAACAACTCTGAAAGAGCCTAAAGAAAACCGTAAGGCATGATTCCAACGCTGATAGAGATAAACAAGGTGAACAATAATACCATCCTAAATCTCAAGAAAATGCTCAGCATATAAGGCCATCTTAGGTCGCAGACCTCCCAGGGGATTACTCCATGTAGTGGTAATGTATTGTCTATAGATATCCTGTCTGACATGGTCGTTCAACTCCTGACGTGAGGGGAGAAGATGAGCAGGAGCATCAAGTGAAAACTGGTACGGAGGAAGACGATCTATCTCAATACCAATCGAACCCAACAAAAAGGTGGCTTGGGCATACCAACAACGAGACCTAGTAGAAGTGTTAGATCTCATAATCTCAACAGTATGTCAAATGAGAGTAACTGTGCCAGTCAACACCCGACTTCATAAAAACACGAAGCCGAGGAAGAAACCAAATCAAGTCAAAAATGGTGGCAAGTTTAAGAGGATGAGCTCCAAACTCAGATAAGACAATGTTGTGAGGGGTGGGTCTATGACATCTTATGATATGCCGTAACATCAACGTCTGAACCCGCTCAATAGAAGCCCAATCAGAAGCAATAAGAGAAGGCCCCCAAACAACCGAGCCATAGACAATTGTCGGACGAACCAAGGAGTCCAAAAGGGACAACTTGGACAAAATATCCTGAAAATGATGCCTGAAGCATTGTCTTTCCAGTAAAGCCAGGGAACCCATGTCCTTACTAACTCTGGACTGAATAGTTGGTCTCAAGCTAAAGCCCGGCCCTGAGAACTTCACACCGAGATACATATAAGAGGGGGTAATCTCAACCTCCTGACCCTGAAAGAAGAAATGAAGATGAAAGGTCTTTAAACAGTTAAAGACCATAACTCGAGTCTTAGACAAATTGACCACGAGTTGTCGCTGATCACAAAAAGAAGCCAAACCATCAAGGAGTCTTTGCAAGTTGTCGAGAGAAGAGGCCGAGAGAACCACATCATCAGCAAAAAGGAGAATGGAGATCAAAACCTAATGCAAATAGCACCCATCACCCTGTTGAGAGGAGTTCACAAAGAAATCCTCCAACTCATCAATATATAAACCAAAGAGAGTAGGAAAAAGAGGACAGCCCTATTTCACCACAACGGTGCTTTGACTCGGAACAGAAAAGCCTTCCAGAGTCCTGAGCCTACCGGTTACCCTCTCATAAAACCTCATAATAGCAGTCTGCAACATATTTGAGATCCCAATCTCACAAAGTCTCTGAAATAAGGCCAACCTAGGAACAGAATCGAAAGCCTTACAGAAGTCCACAAAACAACAATAGACCTTCTGAGAGCGGTGCTTAGCCTCCTCAATGATAGCCCACAATGTGAACACATGATCCATAGTCTGATAGTTTTCCCGAAAACCAACCTGCCCTTTAGCTCTACAACCTCTTCTATCAAGCTCACTAGATAACATGGTGTTTAGAGCAGTGGCATAAAGTTTGGCAAAAGCATGTCCGATCATAATAGTCCTATAGTTACTCGGAACGGAAGCAGGCCCAGACTTGTGAATAAGGTAAACCACATGTCTAAATCAAGACTCAGGAAACCCAGTGCAAACCAGTGTACGAAGGTAAGATCCGAGAACCGAAGCACCAAGCTTGAAAAGATCTACCTGGAAACCATCTTCATCCACTACTCTGCTGCATCTCAAAGATTTGATGGCCTCAATAATACTGGAGTAGGTGAACAAATGACAGTATGGAGGTGGAATGGAGTGAAGAGGTGGCTGCCCAGGAATGTCGTAAAGCATAATGATATGGGAGATCAGAGAGTGGTAGTCGAGAGTGGAGGACAGGGGGGAGCACCGAGGGAAAAGGGTATGCCAAAAGATCTGGGGATTCTGAATAAGCGTGGAGCAAAGGGTTCTGCATTGAAAAGACGCAAAAGAACGTTCCTTGTGGCGAAGAAAACGGAGGTATGAAAGGCTCAAATGGGTGAAAATAGGAAACTGAGTCTCAAAGGCGGCACAAATAGAGCGATGGAAAGCTTTGCAATCAGTATCAAACCATTTATTCATAGGACAAGTATTCCAACGCTTAGCTCTGAGAGAGGAAGGGGAACGATGAGGAATAGAAAGAAGAGCAAACTCCTAGATGGTAGAGGCAAGTGAATCAAACATGTCAGAGGCCACAAGCGACTCACTAAAACTAGCAAGTGTCAAAAGTCTCCTAAGGCGGAAAGTAAAAAGCTCACCATCGCTCTCGGGGTAATGAAAGCGAGTAGGAAAGGAGACGATATCAACTAGGCAGTGAGAAGACTGGAAAGAGTGACGGTTGGGGTGAAACGCAAGTAGAAATGCTAAGAAGAGCATGATCAGCCAAGGGGAGACACGAAATGGTGAAACTGCGAATGGAAGAAATGAAGGAAAGGAAATGACATAGCCAACAACACTTGCACCACCACAGTGCGACCAACAGGTAAAGAGGTCCGATCCAAGAAGGAAGGATAAACCGTTCAAAATCAACTGCCCAGAAGACTTACGGAGCTGGAGGAGGTGACGACCATAACCTGAGAGAGGTCCAAGAACATCCTCCGAGGTGCGCTAAAGTCCCATACTAGTTGGGTCTAACTCAGAAGTGCAATTTGAATCAGAACCACAATCATGCAAAGGAGTCTAAAGATCCCTAGTTCAAGCGTTGAAGTCTCCAAGAATAATAATATCACCCAAAGCCGCAAACTGTGAAATGCTCTCTTGAAGGTCACAGAAAGGATCTCCATTCTCTGGGTCATGAATGGCATAAGGAGAGGAGGTCGGTGGAAAATAACAAATAGTGATAAAAATATCTCTCTGTCAGTATTTCCGCCGACCAATCCAGACCCACATAAATCTGGCAAAGGCATTAGAGTGAACAACTGAAGTGAAACTGAAAATATTATCACGTATCAAGCAAGCCACACCCCAAACCCACGGACCCCAGCAGAAGTCCGAACCTCATCTCTACAAACTGACAGCCATTGATAACTAAGATATCCTGGAAGAGGGCACATGGGGCTCTCGTAAGTCTCAGTAATGGCCAAAATATCTGAGGACTCCACCGCATCATGAAAAAGACAGTGTAATGACCATAAAGAGCCATTACCATTCCAGCAATTAACAAGAAGAGAAGGGGGCTTCCTCTTGTCAAATTGTTGTCAGAACCATCATGCCGATTTGGAGGTTGTCCTCTCTACCCAACTAGTAGGAGGAGAATCTCGAACCACAGCTCTAAGATTCCTAATAACAGCCCATTTCCCAGCATGCCTAGCATCTGCCAGAATTTCCTAAGCACGTTTGAGTTTTGTAACCTGTGCCTTAGTAAGATCTTCTTCTAGATAAATTTTAGAGGGGAAAGAAAACAACTTTCTCTTTGCTCTAAGGGCACAAAGCCTATCTGAAAAAGATGAAAAGGGTGTCCCCCATACCAAACCAACATCTATCCAAGGTAATATCGGAGATACCTAGTTGATCAAAGAGAAAGGAATGTCCAACAGCAGCAGGGTTGGAAGTGGGTGTAAGACCACAAACCCAAGTTGAGCTCACGTGCACGCCGCACCCACATCATCAATCTTACTTTGGACAATCTTGTCTATACTCAGCCTGGGGGTTGTAGTATCTGTATTAGTGCAAATAGAAGCCCATGATTTCACCTTTTGTTCAGTTTCCGCAATCGGAGAAGAGTGTATTGTTGCCATTTTGGTATATGTTGTTCTTTGATTTTCTCCAACCCATCCAGTTGTTCAATAACAACCTCTAAGTTGGATTTTAAACCTGTTGTTTCAGAGATGAAAGTATCTAAAATATGTTGGATATTCAAGGTGTTCAATTCTATGGACTGTTTGAGGTTTGCAATTTCCGCTGTCAACTCAGCAACCAGTTCTCTCAGCAAGGTTTTATCAGTCTCCAGCATAGAAGAAACCTTATGGCCTACCTCACCTGCTCCTCTAAACCATTTTACCGCACTCTTTCCCCCCACTACTCCCACCTCCCTGTTGAGTTGGACCACAATCATTTGGTCTCCCATAGCACCGTGCTCTAAAACATCCCCAGCCAACACCCCTTGCAAGTCACCTCAACCCTCCCCCCGCAATTGCCACTTATTCACTTGTCTGAGCTCTTCAAGCTTGGGTTCCCTATTTTGGACTCCTAACTTGTGGATCCCTTCAACCATGTGGCCACTAACGGTTTACCCCACTCTTGATCTCATCACAACATACACTCTATCCACAAAGTTGGAGTTGTCTTTAATCCTAGTAATTACAAGACTATTATAATGGGCCCCACATTCTCTAAGTTATATGCTATAGTTCTGTGCACTCTTCTTTCCATGGATCTGGACTTACAGTGTATCTGTGCCATAGGGCATGCAAGCTTCAAACCATGGACCATGTTTTGACTCTACATGCTATCATCTAAGAGGCTTATCACCACTCTTCGAAGGTCTACTATTGCTTTGTGGATTTTTGTAACGCCTTAGACTCTATTCCAAGATCATCCCTTTTTCAAAGACTCTGAGACTTTGGTATTTTGGAGACCCTTTTGTCTACTATTATGAGACTTTATGAGAGGATCATTGGCTATCTAAAGACACCTTATGGATTTTTCTAATCCATCACAAGCACTATTGGGGTTAAGCAGGGTTGTCCCCTCTCTCCCACATTATTCGGGATCTACATTGATGAGCTAGAGACATTCATTCAGCAACACTTTTTGCCGAATGATGGGTGTATCCTCCATGAGGTTTTGATTTCTATTTCTCTTCATGGATAATGTTGTACTCTTGGCCTCCTCTCCTAAGGGTTTGTAGCATTAGTAGGACAATCTTACCTTGATCTATGATTAGCAATATCTCATGGTGAACCTTGGGAAAACTGGGGTTATGGTCTTCAATGGCCTTAAGACCTCTCACCTCCACTCCTTTAGGGGCATGGAGATGGAGATCTCTTCTTCCAACACTTACTTGGGGGTCAAGTTCTCTAGGCCTCATTTCAATAATGAGACTCGCCCTTCAGTCACACATCAACAAGAGTTATGGTTCTTTGGCCCTACTTGAGCGACAGTGTTTCCAACACCACTTTCAGGACATCACATCTAAGATGACCCTCATGACACCCTTATCAAACCTACTATGCTCTATGGTTCTATTGTATGGGGGCTCTCCCTTTTGGAGACAACTTGAGTCTAAGAACGCAAGGTTTATGTTCTTGTCCTTTGTTACATCAGTAGCTGCAAGCAATTGGTTCCATGTCATATCATTATTGCAAAGTTTGGGGCTTCTCCAAGCTCAAGCCCATATTTGATCTAGTCTAGTTCATCCATTTCCTTTGGGGTTTTAGCAATTCTAATTCGAGGCATATCAAGTATCCCTTCCTCACCCTCTACTCCTCAGTGTCTATTGCTATCGAGAGGGCCCATGGCTGTTTTGTGGAGGTTGTTGCTCTCCTTGGTTCCATTGGTATTGAGATTGGTTGCCTCTCTCCCTTTTAGTACTCTCTTCGAGCCCCACCTCATCTCCTCCCCACTATATATGAGTTGAACAAGTGTGTCAGAAATGACATCTACAAATAGTTCATACAAACCACTCAGGCAAACCCCTATGGGAGGCTTCACCCTAAGATGGCATTCTAGGTGGCGCTCTTTCTTGAGATCTAGGATGGGATCATTGTAATAAACCTGTCTGGTTATAGCTACATCAAGCATCAATTTCTTTCACATTTGAATGATTTGACATTTCATCAAGCACTTGGCAAGCATCCTGTTGGCTTTGATTTTCTGTTTGACAATGATTTCTTATGATGATATTGATGCATATAAAAAGGAAGTTAATATGGAATTCTGAAATGAAAGTATTTCTCTCAACACAAGAATAGATAATTAGCTCAAAAGCAATTATTCTAAAGTTTTATTAAAATCAACAATGGCTGCAATGATGTAAATTATTACAAGAAATGAACCTGTCCAACATATAGTTTGTAGAATGATTGCAGTAGACTTCAAATATGCACTCTCCTTATATTAGCAGACCCAATTTGCAATGTCTGGATGTGTAGATTAAACACCAATAATGAGAGCACGCCTTGTAATGTAACTGCAATTCCTTAGAAATTCCAAATGCAGATCTAAATGTTGAATGCAAAGCCTCCGACTGTGAATGTGAACTATAGTAGAACAATCTCAAGCCTCAAACATGTAACCGCAGCCCATAAGCAAGTCAACATAGGTATAAGAGTTTATGGCAGCAGTCACAAATATCCAAACCGGCCCATCAGTTTTTCTTCAACACTTAATCACTTCTCAAAAACAATTAGCAATAGACAAGAAGCTAGGGCAAATTACTAAACTTCAGTAGTAATTTGCAATTCCAATTCCCAGAATAATTTTCAGACTTCACAACTCTCAACCAAATTCAAGATACTAATAAATAATTACTTCCAGCAACAGTAAGAACAGTAGGAAGACAAAACAATTCCTCAAAATTAATTCACAATACCTCAGCTATGAATTACTTGGTACTTCTCCAATCCAGACCCTTATACTTCAGCAAGGGCACAAACCACAAACTTAGAATTGTCACAAAGACAACAAAGGCAAATAGATAATCAAATAATCAGATGCTTTCCTCATCAAATGTCCTCATATTTATAATCTTCAAATGGCACCAGTTTCCCAAAAGAACTCCACTTAAGAAGCTTTCTCTACACAACATTAAAATATAATAAAGTGCTATTAATATAATTTATTAATTGCTTTTCGCTCCAAAAATGACCTTTTCCACTATAACTTAATATTCTGGCACGTAAGGCCGCTATTTCTTATTCTCAGAATTTAAAACTTTTCATCCCGGTTCCAATGAGCTATGAAACTGAGGTGACGAACAAATAACACCAACAAAACTAGCAACCTCAGCATATTTAGATGAATAATAATAATAATTCACCCATCTTGCAAAAACAACTAAAGAAGCATCAGAATCGAAATCTGACAACACCAAAGTGATCTTGATGATGAAAGATGATGAATGAACTTGATGGGGTGACTTACTATAAATAGACGTTCCCTCCAAGATTCTTGGAGCTCAATCCGGAAGCCCAAAATAAAAACTGAGAGCATCATCCAACTCCTCTAACTCAACTAAGCTCATCAGAACCAATAGATTGACTTACTATAAATAGTAAGTCCCTCAAACGGAGCCAAAACACACCATAGGTTGTTGGAAAGCCTATAACCACACAACTGAGACCCTCAAATCCTACTGTCAGCTCACAAGGGTCATGATGGTGAACTGACCTAGCCAACTACAAGAACCTGCTAAAAATGGGGACATTACAATCATTGTTTGTCACTCATACCTATCCCATCATTGATTGCATTCCCTCAAGATCCCTCTTGGTTCCTTCAAAATGCATTGTCATCAGCTTCGTATTGAGACAAATCATCAATTACAAAGAGAGCACAAGGTTTGCCAACTCTACAACATCGGGGTGTCGGAGACTGAGGAGCATTTCATTTTCCATTGTCCTATTTACTGCAAGATCATGGGGAGATTGTACTACCCCTTTAGAGAGTCTCAAGATCTTTCTACCTTCTTTAGATATATTGATCAGAGATACCTTTGTCCTTTGCATTCAAGAGGCTACGAGACCTCGGCAACACACACTCTAGCTTTAGGCTCCTACACAGCCACACTCACACTGTTGTTGACTCGTTACTTCCTTTGTCACCAAGTTCCCCCTAAGTCAGGGTACCAAATGTCAGCTTGGCACCCCCTCGAACTTTTCCAGATCAATTAGACCCTGCAGGGATCCCTCTTAGCAGCGACACACTTCATCTAGGACTCCCAGGGGGTGATCATCCTCCACAACCTCTAAGAGACATTCTAGGGCTGCCCATTGCTCTGCATCTTACCCTTTTCTTCACAGGTTCTTCATTGAGGGTTCCACCTCTTGGTTGCACGATGGTCTCCCTATTGAGTCTCACCCTGTTCTTGCGGTTCTCCTCTTTATTTCCGTTTGCTTGGCTGCTTTGTTTCTTTTCTCCTAGGCACTTTTGATGCCCTTCCTCTAAGTTGGTATATTTTTGTAGTCTTGGCAGTCCCTTTGACCCTTTTTTTGGTCACTTGTTGGACATTAATAAAGTTATCTTACTTTCTCAACTAAATCCCATTATACCGCTGAAATGTACTAATGACATTTGATTTATTTTTCGGAAAATACACCTACATTTGATTTAGGTGTATGGTTTGCAATTATTCAAATTCATTTCTTGAAACAACATATCGTAGAGGCAACATATCAAACAATTCGGGTGAATTATCTATGATTCCACACTCATATGTATGTCTTTGGGATCCTTTTCCATCAACTAATCCACTTTATGCAAAATCTTTTCAATGCATTTAGTCGAACAATTTAGTTGCTTTGTATATGATTCCACATGTTACAAGAATGTCTACGAGGGCATTTCCAACTTATATTTATTATTATCTGACAGAACCATAGTCACACAGCCCTGGAGGACAATGGAACGAGGGGACAAGTTTTTAGGATGGGGGGACAGAGGGGCCTTAATTTGGGGACAGTGGGGGGATGACAAGGGAATGGTCTCGGGGGATGGGAGGGGTTATATATACTACAGATATGGTATTAAAATGATAGTTATGAAAAAATGTATTGCAATATAAGATATAAAGATGTAAAATAGTAAATATTTGAACATTGCATTGAATTGGAACATCGAACATTGAACATAAATAGTTGAATCACCAAATAGTCAATATTGGGAAGTCCCCCATCCTCGACGGAGGTGTTGGAATTTGGTGGCGCCATTGGGGATGGGGGAACGAAGTCCCTAGTGCATCCCTGTCACCGGGACGTGGGGCAAAATGGGGGAAGACGCGTCCCCGTACAACTATGGACAAAACTTAACCACATTTCCTTGAGACACCATGTCAAATAGCTCGCATGCTTTCTCTACAATTCCACAGTTTGCAAGCGCATCTTTGGAGGCATTCAATCAAACATTACAGGCATTGGTCCGTGATTTCACATTTGCACACATGTACATACCATATTTCTAAGCCTCCATTTTAGTGCAGCAGTGAGATGGTTACCAGAGGCTATATGAATCGGCTTCATACCTCCCCATAGCATTTGTTTGAAAAATTCTAAAGCATGTTCAATAAATCAATTTGATGTGTATATTGCTGTCATGCATTCCAAAAACTAACATCTCTTTGAAGTATTTTGTCCAGCAATTCGGTACTCTTATAAATGCTTCAATATCTTGCATATATGCCTATGTGGGTAGCCACCTGAAAGTTTCCAAAGACTTTTCAATAGATCTATTTTGTGTATATCATGAAATCATTGTGTTCCACCCATTGACATCCACTTGAGACATATCATTGAACAGTTCAGGGGCATTGTTAAAGCTCATCATTTGGACACCAATAACTGTAATTAAAATTGAAGACAAAACATAACACCACATGCTATGATGAATATCTATATGCTGTTCCGAGCCTCCCATTTAGGGTGCAGTCTGCAATTATTGCATTTGTTTCCTTGGGATGGCATCTGTTTGGGGGCATTTTGTCAAAAAATTCAATAATGGTGTCCATTATTCCATATTTTGCATGCATATTCAGTAGAACAATTCCAACTATTATATCTGGCCAAAATTCCCTTAAGCAGGCAGGAGGATGGCTATAAAAGGTTTTAGAACTTTATTTTTACAGCATTTGACAAAATTTCTCTGTTCTTTGCGCTTTACTGGCCGTATATACATTGGTAGAATCAGCTTTATACCAGGGAATTAAATTTGCATCAAAAGTTTCTATAGCCCTTCCAACAAATCCATTTTGCAAATCTTGAAATCAACACATTTCATGAGACCACATAAATTCAAGGCATTTTGACAAAGAGTTCAGTTGCATTGACCAGGACTTTATATTCTTGAGTGACTGCCTCTGCCCCAACGCTTCAAAAGTCTTTTGAACAAACATATTTTGAACATTCCCCACAATCATTACATTGCATCTGAGGTGACCCATCTTTGAATCCTTAAATTAAACCATTTAGTTGACTAGAACCTTTCGAACTATAATATTTGATGAAGATATTCCTTCCAAATGTGTTTTCGATAAATCCACTAAAATACAAATCTCGTAATTGCTGAACTTCACAGGAAACCCGCCGTAGGTGGTTATCAATCAATTCATCAGTGTTGTCTATGATTCAACATGTATCTGCCAGGGGATTTCCAACTACAACAACTGATAAAAACCTCCAAATTTAGCGTTTTGATAGATATCCCTTTGTCATTATGAAGTTTCCATTCGATGCAAGCTTATGGATTTCACAATTGGTAATGATATTTCCTTTGGAATTTGTAAAGCCTCTTCATAATCCATTTTGTGCAAATGCTGCAACCATTGAATTTCTTTCCATAACATTTCCAGAGTACTCTGTTCCATGCAGAGGAAGGATGGGGTAAAGCTTAAAATCTTGAAAATTTATTTTAGACTATTAGGCCTTTTGTTAGTAAACTGCTTTGGTTATATTGTTGAGATTCAAAACTAGCATTTTTAACACCACCAACAATCTTTCTTTCATCCATGAGTTTACTATCTACATTCACTTTTCGCCATTCACAATCCTCCACATTCACTTTACAAAACTCATAATGACTTGTAAATTTTGATTTCACAATGCATTGCATTGAACTTTTCAAAATCACAACCTAGTTGTGAGTTGTGAATTTGGATTTCACAAACTTTTAATTTCTAAAATTTTAAGAAGTGAACTTATTTTATTTTTATTTTATTGTAGTCTATTGACTTCTCTTTCTCCCTTTTGGAGATTGTAACACAACTTTTGATTGAGTAATTTGAATTTGATATACTAACTAGACATCAAAGGAGAGGTGACCATATTCCATAAATATTTATCCATGATGCGGTACCAAAAGTGAGAATTTTATTTATTTATTTTAAATAGGCTCAAAAAATGTAAATATTAAAATCTCATAAATGATGAAAATCGGAACAACAAAATGTTAGACATATCTAAACCTATTGAAAGATGATTGTAGAAATGATCCTACCAAGTCATTGTGTACCTCCAACAGTTGCCTAGCCCTCCATGTTTTGCCTTAATCATATCCTCAAGATGCTTACCAAGAGTGTATCCATGGAAAGGATCCATCAGAAAATCATATAGAGGGCAATCTTGAAACCATGTCCAGTTGACAAAGTTGTTGCAAATAATGGTTACTCAAGTGGCCAAACAATTGACGCTAAATACAAGTCACCTCATCTACATGAGCAAGACATCTAAAGGAGATTCTTAAACAAAGTAAGAAAGCTAATCCTTTGGATTGATGATTTTTTTTTCCCACAACAGTAGACCCATTATGCATTTCAATGATTACCACTATATTTGGTGTGCAATCAACTCACTTACCACAACTAGTGTAAGTGATCCAATGAACAAATAGGAGATAAATCCTCAGATTTTCGTTCACCCACATCAACAGACCCTCTACCATACACATCAACAAGAGCGCCATCAAGCATTAAAATGGTAGGCAAAGAACATGTCTCTAAAGAGATGAATCATCTTCTAAAGAAGTCATGTGGTGTGAAGCACCCAAATCGACAATCCAAGAACTTGGTTGTGAAACAACAACTAGGGCCTTGCCCTTTACTTTCCCTTTTTATCTGCATCCATACAAGATTGTTTTGATGAACTTTGTTTGATTGAATCAAGCACCTCGATCTTACTCTTTCTAGAAGATGTGAAAGGTGATGAATTTGTTTCATTAAGCACTTACAATCGTTATGTCATTGGACTCTTACAGTAAGAATAGTTGAGTGTTTCTTAGGTGGTTCATCTTTTAATGAAGAGGTATGATTATCAACTTTTGAAGTAGTAGGTTTCTAATTTTTGTTCTCTCCGACTCTTTTGTTTCTTGTCCTGCTGACTAGCTTTTTGTCCTTTTGTGCCCTTCTTTATAACAAAGACGTGATTTAGACGGTTTAATTATACACATTAGAATGAACCTGTCCTACCCCTGAGTTAGTACTGCAGTAAAATGCATCCGTGAGTGCAGAAAACTAGAATGCAAGGCAAGAGTGTGAATTTAAAGACACACAAGACAACTAGCCTCAAAAATCGAACCCCACACCCCCAACACAAGATAATACAATCGTGGCACATTATAATTAGTGCATTTCAAAAACAAATTATCAAATTACAATGCTATCTAAGCCTTTAATGGCCACAATTACACTTTTTGACACAAATTAAATTGATACAAAATCTGAAAAAAATAACCTTGAAATTGCATAGTACAATTAAATACCTATCAAACGCCTTTTTTTTTAACATACCCCTCTTTGATGGAAAGTTCTTGTTTAAATGTAGCACCCAATGCAAAAGTTACACATGTTTTAAAAAAATGTCGAATTTGCCTAATAGGTACAGCTCGTACCTATTTTTTACTTTAGTTTTTAAAATTTATTAAATGTATGCAAAAAATAACAAATACCAATATACTTTCTCGACCCTAGGAACAAAACTCAAAAAGCATTCTTCTTTTCAAGAATTGGAAGCTAGACTGTTCATGAAAAAATGAAAATGACAAAGATTTCAATTTTTTTATTCTAATTCGTTATTGTGTCCTCCAATCTCTAATTTTGGTGAAATAAGTCGAAACTGATTTTTTCAGACATTTTAGATGCTTTAGAAATGTTAAAAACGATTCCAGTATTGCCAAAATACTACAATAACCTAGATCTCCCAGGAACACATATATGCAAATCACATTAAAAATATGCGTGTTATTCCTTTAAGCTATTCTCATTCTCTAGGTTTTACAAGGATGCAAGAGAAGAGCATATTCGGTTTGAGGAAAAACTTAGCTATCTATTGGTCTCAAACTCAAAAAATCAATACCAAACAATATGGCTTCAATACCAAATTAGATTCTGTGAGAAATAACCAAGCCACACAACTCCACTCAGTTAAAATAAATCAAAAGATATCAAATATAAATAATTTTTAATATGATGAAAATTGACAAAAATAAATATAAAATCTGCAATGAGAGTTAAAATAGAAACAATGCAAGAGAATTTGAGATTACACTCAACATTATCACTAAGCTAGCACTGAACTAGTGAAGGTGGGAGGAGAGCTGTATATATAGCAAAACAGGATATACATATCCAAAAGGTGCATTAACTCCTATTACCTATAAAAGGTGGAAAGTTTTGCTTAATTGGTAAATGCCAAAACATGTAGCATAACCTCTTTAGGTAAAGACAAAACAGAAGCCAATAAAGGTGAGACATAAACTGAAAAGAGGGTGTAATGTCCCCAATTAACCCAACTAACCCAGGTAAGGACAAAAAAAGTGGTTATGATAGGTGCCACAACAAGCCAAAAGAGGGTGTATAACTCAACTGCCTATGTGTGGGAGAGAGTGACACATGTAGCTGATGTGTTTTTCCATATGTCCTCATATTAACCACTTCTGATAAAACTAAGTGAGCTCACTGTAGGAAAAAAGAAATACCTCTAACATTAGAAAATTAGAAAACCTAAACTAAGAAAACAGGCATGTCAATAATGTGGAAATGCATTTTCATTTCATCGCCCAACTTGTACAAGATAGATCTATTTTGTTACAGAATTATCCAACAAAGCAGCAAACTGCAAGCACTCTTGCCAAGTCTATGGGTCATGATAAATTTGTACGATTTTAGTATAAGCTCCCTGCATTACAGTGGGTGTGAATGCAATTATTAGTTAGTAATTGCCAATTAGTCATTAGTTGTAGACTTTGATAAATGTGTTCACACTTTAGGATACTTTATTTCATTTTAGGATTTCTTTCTGTTTATCCGACATTCATAATCTAGCTTGTTGTCTTCCATTGTAATTCTATAAAAGAAAGTTTTTGTTTGTTATTTAATAAATAAATATCTCTGTGTTACATCCCAAATTTTTGATCTTTTAAAATAATATTATAGCCGTTGTAATGGTTGGTTAGAAATTCTTGGATATCATGGTCTTGTGAAATGAAAGTTATGATTAACCGAATTGATTCATGTGTAAATGACTTGTTCGTTGATTATTGTTATTTCGATTAAAAATAAATGCTTATATTTTAAGATAAATGTTAGTGGTGGTTAAAGCATACTCGATTTGCAATGTTGGGCCACGCTAGTGAAAGCATTATTGTGTGGCCACTTTATGGATCAACAATACCAGTGGGAAATGTAGCTTCCCTTAGTAGAATTTGCTTACAATAACTCTTATCAATCCGCTATCAAGATGGCACCCTTTGAGGCCCTGTACGGTCATAAATGCAGAACTCCTGTAAGTTGGAACCGAATTGAGGACAGAATTATCATTGGGCCAAAGATGCTATTAGAGATGGAAGAACAAGTAGTTCAAATCTGCCAGAGGCTGAAGGAGGCAAATGACAGACAAAAGAGTTATGCAGATGCTAAACGAATACCTAGAGAATTCTCGGTGGGACAAAGGGTTCTATTAAAGGTAAAACCACAAAAGAGTACTATCAAGTTCGGAAAGAATGCCAAACTAGCCCCAAGATATGTAGAACCCTTTGAGGTATTAAAATTTATAAACCAAGTGCCCTACAAGATAGCACTACCTCCATCCCTTGCCAAGATGCATGATGCATTCCATGTATCATATCTTAAGAAATATATCACCCATCATGAGCATGTAATTGATTGGAATCTTTTACAGGTACGAGACCCAGGAGTGGTGGAAATAGAGTCGCTCAAAATACTCAAGGTACATGTTGGTCTGGTTTTCACTTGAAATTTATCCTGATGCATCTCTAAGTGAATGTTCCAATTCCCTTTGTAAAAATTAGGGTTCTGTGTTTTAAATTTGACTAACCCTAGAATAACCCTAATTTTTGTTTCACTAAGCACTGCCCTAGAAAGCCTATGGATTATGCTTACATAGCATACCCTTTCAAAATAAAAATCAAGGGAAAAAACCTTTTAAATGCCCCTTTTATTTATTCCTGGGTACCTTTTTAAAAAATTGTTGCATTATCTAATATTTCCTAAGTCTCTGAAATAATTTTTAACCCAAGCTTTCACTTTAATACCCTACGGGTTTATTTGAAAAATAGATCAATTAACGATAACCCTTGATCTTCCTCAAGATCAAGGGTTGTCGCTTTGTCACCAAGAGAAATTGCAAGTTATTTATCCCTAGCGACATAATGACCAAGCAGTACTTATCCGTGAGAGCTAATCAAAAGGAGGAAGATTTAAAGCATGAAGTCTACACCGTCAAATCTTCTCATTATCAACGATGGTCGCTTTGTCGCCAACAAAAGTTGCAAGAACTTTATCCTTGGCGACATAGCGACACCCGCCACATGGATATGTGGCAGGACCAACCCTTGAAGAGGGTGTCGTAAATTCCATGTCATCAAAAGCTTGTCAGGTTGTCAAAATGTCAGACTTCCAGATGCCACGAGGGATTCGCATTAAAGGAAGTGAAACGTTGGTCCGCACCATTAGATCTTCTCAAGATCAACGGTGGTCGCTTTGTTGCTAACGGGAGTTGCATGAACTTTATCCTTAGCGACATAGCGACTTGAGGGAAATGTCACAGGCCCACAATGTATGTAATACAATTATCATAATGCTCTACCGTCCGATGCAAGGTTGATCAACAGTGCTCGCTCTGTCGCCAATTGGAGTTGCTTGCTTTTTACCCTTGGCGACATAGCGAGAACATGACACGTGTCCGAAGGTGTTAGTGGGTCCAATGTAAGTTGCCAACAGTGAAAGAAAAGGGTTACATGGAAAGATTTGATTGGATTAACTACAAGCTAGGAGGGTTAAAGCCGAGTCATAAATTGTTTTATTCCTAAATCATCGAATTTTTCAAAAAATCGACAGCCTATTTTCAAATTTGAAAGGTGATGCCACTCTGTTTCTTTGTGATCCGTTTATGAGCATTAAAGCTCCCCGTGCAAAATAAAACAAGGAATATATTGCAGAAAGTCGAAGGATTTCTTCATGCAAATGTATTTTCGATTTTCTGGAGCCAGAATCTGTTGAAGAGCTATTTTCCCGCCTAGTTGAATTGTGAAAAACTTCCTATATCAGTGATTCACTGCAAAATTCAAAGAAGAAACCAGAAAGTCAAGTCAGTACCTCAAACCGAATATAATTCAAAGAATTTTGGTTTTTTTGCATTATTATCCAATATGCCTCCAAAAAAGGGTTTAGCTACGAAAGTAGAATATGCCAATAGAAATATCCATGATGATTTCTTGGAACAATTAATTGAATCCACAAATGAATCAACCCAAATTAAGAAAATAGTTCCTGTAAACACTGGGCTCCGATTTGCAGATGGTTTATTTGATAAGGGGAATTGGACTAGGGAAGCCACAAGTTCCAAAATAGGGCTCCAATCGTTCAAGAAATGGTTCTCAGAGAGGAAATTGTTTGCCCCTCACGAAAATATTTGGAACTTTGATTTAGGTAAGTTAGTAGTCCCTGGGGTTTAAATGGATTCAGATCTACTCATAGCTATAGCCCGAAATTATGACCCAGCAGCCAGGATGGTGAGGAGAATAGATGGGGAGTGTTTGATGAAAATCATTGCAAAAGAAATTCAAGAGGTTTTTGGAATGGAACCAACCACAAACTATCATGAGGTCATTGATTTTCAAGGATTAGAGAAAGAGCATATGTCTTGTAAAGATCAAATCATACAAGGTGCATTGAGAGGACCCCTGGCCACAATTGGTAATTTGACTTTTGTTACAGCATTAACTAAAGAGCCTTTCAAGAAGTAGTTTTTCAATTCTAGGGCCATTGATATCTACATGACTTTGTGTAGGGTTTTTGGTGAAGATGAACAAGATTTTATGCCAATAAAGTTCATGTATATGATGACCCAGATCTCTTCTTTTCGTGTGGATTTTATGACACAGGTCTAATTGGAATTGCAAAGGGCAAAATTGAGAAAAAATTTGGCTACTATTCTTTATTGATGCATATGTTCCTATATAAAGGTGTTACTTTCTTTGAAAAAGAAATGGTGTTGAATAGAGAATATGAGGGAGAAACTCTGCCAGTTCAATTATGGCGTGCAAACATGACCTGGGATGCAAAGGAGGCTAATTTTGTGAGATTTGACAGATACTTTGCATCTAGGTTGAGGAACCTGTTGTTAAAGGATAATCCTAGGATACCTAATGCATTGCTAGACTTCATCAGGCCTATGGATAATCCTACTGGTTTGAAGGTTTCCCATAATTGGACAGATATCATTCCCTACCCTACGTCAATAGTGTTCAGAGTATATGGATTCCAAGGAACTCCTCATGTACTTCCCTACCAAGTACCTCTAAAAGTGGGAATAGCTGAAATGCTATGGCGAATAGGTGGATTGGAGGAAGCACAACTAACTGGTCGGTCTAGGGGTTCTATTTTCCCATCTTGTACAGTGGCCCATAAATTTATAATCACAAAAGGTGGTTGGTTGTTTTTGTATAAATTCTCAGACCCATACAAAATGGCTGTCTCCCATGATCATTTCAATGACAATGAAGGATTTTTTGATATATTCAGACAGAGGGCTAAGACTGGTACCAAAAAACATCAACCCTACTTCCCTAAAGATATAATAAGAAATGAATTCTCTCTCCAGGAACAAGAAATCAAGGAGAAACGGAGAGTTTATTCTTGGGTTTTAGAATTTATTAATTGTTTTGACAAAGATTATTAGCCTCTGAAAGATGCCAAGACAGAGGCAGATAAGATAAATAAATTGATGATTACTTTTTCAGAGATTATGGAAGCAATGAATGAAAAGAAGACATTCTTTTAAAATTCTTATCCTGACAAGGCCCGAGAGGTAATGAAGAAATTGTCTTTTATGCCTGCAGTAGGATCAAGGCAATTGGTTATTTAGAGGAGGTCGGGTTATAATATCATTAAGAATAAAGAGCCTCCAGTTGACAAGGGTAAACAGATAGTTGGGTCAACTAGTACTGTTATGGAAGAGAGGCATGACGAGCCAAAGCCCAAGAGGCAAAAGATAAAAGAGAAATAGGTACCCCAAATAGAGGAATACTCACCCACTCAATCCCCATTGCATATAGGAGATGAACAGCTCACTAAGGAGCAAATGGAGCAATTAGGATCCCAAGGGGGAGTTTTTATTACTGTGTCAAAATTAGAAGAAGGGAATCCTCAAGAGCCTCCCATGCCTAGCCTGGAATTAACTATTATTAATTAGAGAGGAAGGGAATTGGACCTTGTTGTAGAGCAAGCCAGTCATAAATTTCTTTCTGATGATAGCTTTGTTAAGTCAAGAGCTTTTTATCAATTTGTATGAAGAACCAATATTGAACTATTTGAAGAAAGGTGCAATAAGAAAAAGGCAGAGCATCCTGAAATAGAAGAGGCATCCATACAAGACCCAATATAAGATGAGATGATGCAAGAGTTTAAAAGCTTGACCCCTGAAGAGGGAAGAAAAATGATAAAATCATCTGGGGTCTTGCTTCTACCAAATTGGGACATTACAGATGCAATGGTTTTTAACTCTATTACCAAGAAATTAAATGCAGATGAAAAGGTGAAAAAAGAGCTGAGAGGTGCCAAATTCAATGAAGATCATGCTGCATTAGTTATCTGGTCTATGAGAAGAGGATCCAGAGCTAGTTCCTCCCAGCCTGATGATACTAATTTGATGGGAAACTTAATTGTTAAAAGGGTAGAGGATACTCCAAATGAGGAGGCTGCAAAGCTAAATGTTGGGACAGCCAAACTCACCCCAGCCACAACCAAGAAGGAGAAAAAAGAAAAGTTAGAATTACAAGAAAAATATGAACAAATTCTGGCAGCTTATAATAAAAAAGTACAAAAGAGAATAGAGCTTGAGAATAAGGTGATAGGGCACCAAGGACAGTCTAGCAGGCCTGGGATTACTTATCCCTACCCACTAGTGGAGCCTTTTAAATCCACTCTGCTCATAGAAATTCCAAACACACCACAGAGACCTCAGTATTATACTGCAGAGGATTTTGAAGAAGAAAAGAGCAAACTCTAGGCATTGCATGTGGAATTAGATATCCAATATGAGGATAAGTTGAGAAAAGCAATTATGTATTTAGTAGATAAAATTAGTTGGCCTACATTCTATGAACAATTGGCAAAGGTAATAAATATATGGAATGAGCTGAAAGGAAATGAAGAGGCCTTGAAGCCAATTGTTAATAAATGGAATAACAAGGACAAGGATGTCACTCTCTTGTGTTTTTCAATTATCAGTTTGTCCTGTGAATAAATAGAGAAGACTTTTGACTTGACCAATGATCTCTCTGAGTTTGATGATAAAAGAATTGCATTACAAAAGAGAATCATAAACTATTTTAGAGGTTGTCTCAGTAGTTATCTCAGTTTGCATATAAAGAGATCATGGATAAGCATCAAGCAAAATCTTAAAATCAAAATCAATTTGACTTTAAATGTATGAAGAGTATCATAGCTGGTCAATACTTGTTTGCATTTAATCTCTGAGGTTTAGTTAGCTGTTGTTACCCAGAATTACTTGTAAATCTGAAAAGAATTATGACCAAACATCTGTTATAAGAGATGAGTATTGTAATAGAATGTCATTGAATGAAGTGTAAAGATAATATCAAGTTTTGAACCTTTTTATCCCTCTGGTGCACCCGCCTTGGTTTTGCAGAGCCTAAAGTGTAGAAAATCTTTATGATTTTGTTGAAGTTGGGTCTAGATCTTAAGACCATCTAGCTGAGTATAGGAAGTAGCTAATTCTTAGGCTAAATTGCTCTTCACTATCTTGGTATTAGGTATTTTGCTGCTTGGTAGTGTAAAAACACCAACAATGCATAAGCTTCGCCTACAAAATCGAGACATAAACCAGTGCAAGGTTCAGTGAAACCAATATGCTGAGGAAAATGCCACCTAGGAAAATTATGATGACATCTTCCAAAAAAATTCTCATCTTTTCTCCAGGACAGAAGCATAAAATTTGTGACTTTTTTTTTACTATGCTTTATTACTTAAGTAGAATTTTGTTTTCCTTTTTTGTAAAGTTCATCGAGGACGATGAAACACAGAGGGGGGGGAAGGGGTATATTACATCCCAAATTTTTTATCTTTTAAAATAATATTATAGCCGTTTTAATGGTTAGTTAGAAACTTTCAGATATCATGGTCTTGTGAAATGGAAGTTATGATTAACAGAATTAATTCACGTGTAAATGACTTGTTAGTCAATTATTGTTATTTTGACTAGAAATGAATGCTTATAATTTACGATAAATGTTAGTGGTGGTTGGTCGTTGTGACAGTTATCAGTTAATGTGTTTTCTTGATATTTCAATTTAAATGGAGAAACATGTTATTATTGTAGAATATGCATTTTTGGTTGCAAGAGCAAACAAAGGGGGGAAGCATTGCTAAACGGGATTCAAGGAATGGAGCACCAATTTAGTCCATCGTCAGACCATAAAGTATGGGTTCTAGCTACTTTGATGAAGGATTCAGCGGCTAGGCAACGAAGTATACCTTAGACAATCATGAGCTACTTGGTCAGTTTTTATAACAAGAGAAATATTAAGCATTTAATATCATAAAAACTATTACCTCTCTTTTATTTTGAGACTGTGGAAGTGGTCAATATTGCAACTTTATATATATGTGTGTGTGTGTGTGTGTGTGTGTGTGTGTAATGTCACCATGATATTTTTGTAATATCTATGAATTGCACTTACATGTATATAGACATATATGCGTGTGTACCAAGAGAGAATATAATGATAAAAAATAACTATACATACTCTCAAGTTACACACGCGTATAGATATATGTATATGTATGTACAATTATAGGTAGAATTTAATAACATGGTGACATAATATATATATATATATATATATATATATATATATATATATATATATATATATATATATATATATATATATATATATATATATATATATTTGTTTTAAACCATGAGAAAGTATAATCTTTATGTTTTATTATGACTCCATATCAATGAGCGTTTGCCACCTTATCGGTATCAACTTTTAAATTATGAAATTATGAAGTTCTTGTAACCGATATCTAGCTCTTTTTGTAACCGGAAGCACAGGAGGCTTTATCTTCCTTCCCTACGGTTGAACAATCATTCTTTTATTCACTTCCTTCTTGTCATGCGATTACTCTGAACCAAAATACCTTTTTCTTCTTTATGTCTGTATCCCAGAACATATTACCATACTTGATCTGCAGTGTTGGGCCCTGCTAGTGAAAGCATTATCGCGTGGAGTAGTTGCCTCAGGATCACATCAACAGTTGAATTGTTTTTCTCAGGTCATGAAACATTTTCGCAAATCTTTTCTTATTTCATGCTACGCCTTTTTCAATGCAAACTTCTCTTTATATATCATTATCGAATGAAGGAATATCTTGTTCACCAACTAGGTTACGTATCTGGGCCGTAACTAAGGCTCAAAAGAAGTAAGAATTTATGATAGGTACCAGCCCTGCTCATTCTTTATTTATGACTAGTTTCTTATCTATGCATATTGGGTGCATACCCGTAGGGACTGATCCGATATAGTTCCCTTAAGACTGAATGCTCAACTATTGATTAATGCATAATATTGTACATTGCATAAGGTTTGTTCCATCATTTGGCATAAAGTATTTATTTGACTTATACACTAGTATTTGCTATATACCAGTCGTGATAATAATCATAACGGTATTCACAAAATCTGATTGATGAGGATATCATAATTACCAACAATCTCCTAGGATGCACCCAAGGCTAGCAAAGCTAAGTGTAAATGGGTGAAAAGAAGTATTCCTGTAAGAAGAATGAACTATTAATCAGTGTCTAAAGTGAATGAACAGTTAAAGAAAGAAAATTGTTTAGTCCAAGTCAGCTCATGATTGTCCAAAATATATTCAGTTGTCAAGTCAAGCGGTGGTAATCAGGTTGTTCATTGACCATCTAAATCCTTGGCCAAGGTAGATTCGAGGCATGCTTGCCACAATTGATCACTAGAGGTTAGGAGTGTTGGCCGGCATAGGGAAAGTTGATGGAGGAATTCCTCAGCCTTGTCTACTGCTTAGCTGACACCCTAACACCGGAATACTTGGATGGAAAGACTATATTGCCCCAAGCCTAACCCAGGGTAGGAAGGGCCTTTCTCATAAGAGATTGTGTGGGGATATGTTAAGGTCCACGGTTGGGAGGTTAAGTCTATGTCAATGCTTCTCCTCTTCACCAAATGTCGAGGCTTGCACAACACATTGATAATTAATTCAATTCATGTAATAATTTTAAATCTGTTACTTGTACATACTTTAATATTACTTGAAACATATAATTGTAAATATGGTTAAGTCAGTTAGTTTTCTTTCAAATGTAATCGTAGAAGTTAGTTATGGAAGTTAAATTAATTGTCTTTCATAGGAAATGGATATAGTCGTTGCTTAAATTCTTATTTTATATCTTGTATAATAAATTCAAAAATAGTTTCATGTATGATGTATTGGTTTCCAAATTACTTTCTGTCATTCCGTTCTGATATTTGGTTATAATCTTAGAATATGTTCGTTACTTTCAGCTTAGTAAAAATGGTATGTTGTTACACTCGGTTATCTTTATGTGCTATATTTCCATAGTAATTAAGTCACTCATCATAATCTAAGTCAGTCTTTGGTCTAACCCTTGACTGTAGATACAAAGGCTTATCTTATTGTACATAATGTATCATTCTAAATGCATCTAATCATTTTTTTGGCTACATAGGATTTGCATTGCGTTTCACTTGCATGAAAGGTTTCTTTAGTTGCAGGTGATCCTTCACATATGTGGAGCTCTAGGTTACATTTAGGTCTTTTGCTATAACTGATTATTAATTTTATATGTTAAATTACTAATCACCAACATTTTCGACAAAATATAGAAAAAATATTGCAATACCTGAAACATGGAGAAACAACAGAGGATTGTTCGACATATAAAAAAGGAAAGCAGATTTGTAAAAAACATATTCAAGCATCGAGAAATCAAAGAGATAAGTACTCTCACTGCAGTATTCTAACAAATGCTACTCATAATAAACATTGAAGTTTATGAGAACCATTCCATGTAATATGCTTGCTTTATTAAAGAATTTCTTTACCAACATTCACATCATCAAAATGTCACATTTTCTATGTTTGCCTTGAAACTAAAACAACATATATGAAGAGAATCCTTGATTTACTAGAAGCTTACTTATATTGATAGAAACAAACAAATTGTATTGAAACTTGTCACCATAATTTGTGAAAGATTCCACAAAAAATAAAAAATAATTTATTTGAAAACATATAATACTGCAAGGAAAACAAATATCATTACACTACAATATCCTTGTCCTTCAAAATGCATGTAGGCTGTGTAGACGGCAAGGTGTATCCATCCATCTGAAACCAAGCAAGGGGCTTTTGTCTTTAATTTGCATTATAAGAAAATATCAAATACTTAATTATATGAAAATATAAGAAGTTGACTTTTGAAAATACATGCAGAAATTAAAGTACATACAGTTAACCCATCATGAATGTTGTAGAATAACCAACATAAATATATTATGAACACAGTTGTCAAATATATATTCAAAATATTGTAAGAAAATTAATAGGTTATAAAGAAACAGCATTCCCTACAACATACATATTACATTAGTCTCATTACTACACAATAGACATCTATACTTTTACAAAGTGTAACTGAAAATCTGATAAAAATATTTATAAGAAAAATAAAATGTACAATATATTATATGACTGCCATAGCCCACAAGGCTGCATGACGAAAAAAATTATTGGGTATAGAATGATCAGCTACAGTAAGCTAATTTCAAGACTGGTATTTTTAACTGAACCATTGATTTTCACATAATATTAACAATTGAATTTGAAGAAAACTGATGAAAATTATCATCATGTAGAGAACATTCAAAGGTATACTAATTGTAAAAACAGTACCCACAGAAAAGGTAAACTGAATGCCATTTATAAGAAGAAATCTTTGCAAGAAATGGCAAATCTCTCAACTTTAACTGTTTTTAACCTAAGTTAACAATGCAAGTTCTGATGCTGATGGAGGTGCAGGGTGCTGATGCGCGGATGCGTGAATTTTTTGCGGGGGGCATTTTGGATGTGTTTGGGTGCATCAATATATATATATACACACACACACATACTATAACTTAAGTATGCAAAGAAATGCAAGAAATATACAAAATTAAACCATTCCATAGCATGATACTTCACCAATGATAGTTCAAATTGAAATAAGAAGAGAGCCCAGCTACAAACAAAATGAGAAGAATGAGCAATGAATGGCCTCTTTTAGGGTCGTTTTAGGGTTTAGGAGCAAAAATAGAATTGAAAAAAAATCAATTAACACATGCTTTTTAAAAGTCACTTAAGTGACTGGGTGTTGAAAAAGTCATGGGTGCTCTCCAGATGCGCCCGGGTGCCTGTCTGGGTGCGCTTGAAAGCATCCTGAGCACATCCAAGTCGCTGGGCATGCTTCCTGGACGCACCAGTGCAGCATCCAAAAGCACCAACGCATCCTGCAGCACCAGCATCAGCATCAGCATCAACACCCTGTGTTTCTGGGAGAGAATCGGTATCTAAGTTTTTAACTAATGGTTTTTAATTGGATAACTACTGAAAATTCATCATAAACTAATTATAATTATTATAAAAATAGACAAATAATAATCAATTAGTAAAATGATTTCATGTTTGTGTTTCTCTGTAATGTCCCCTCTTTCCAAGATGATCACTCAGATGTTGAGATTTGCCTTTTATCCATCTTCGTAGGCAAATCCAGTAGATAGGAGATGTTTTTCTTGGCATGAGTGGATTTTCTACACCTAAGATTAGCATTTGATTGGTGTTATTATGAGCAAATGTTTTTTTATTAAAAAATTACTTTTCTACTAAAAACATAAGGCTTCATTGAAGTGACTTTATAAAGTCAAATTATAAAGTAACTTTATGAAATTAACATGTTAAATTAAAAAGTAACTTTGTAAAAGCAAATTATATTTTTTTGGGAAATTATTTGATTTCATCCCTTAGGCACCACACTAGGCCCACCACTTACGGAATTGAAAGGGTGACATTGGAGTCCCAAAGGAGTAGGGTTTTATAAAAGAGACTCATTCTGCTATTCTCTCATTAAGTTGACACCATATTCTGACGATGAAAACCTTGGAGAATTGTAAATTGGATAAACACAGTTCACCATTGAAGGGAATCTACACAGAGTTTCCACTTGTGCTTCACTGGATGAAACTTCAAGTAGTTTTGATAGGTTTGTTTCCGCAATAAAACAACAAGGAATTGGTATATTCAGATCAGTCAAATTCAATAATAATAAATCCGTCCTAGAGGTCAATTTGGTCATTGAATAGTGAAACTCTTCTTTGCGAGGGCTTTAAATTAAATTTGGTTGCAACAGTTATAAGGTGATTTGAGGCAAACAGGTAGGATTGAAGCCTCCATAACTTAGCCATACCATTTCCCAGGCTAGCCATACCAGTCGTTCAATCCTTTTTGCAAGCCATACACTCCTTTCTACAATTCGTACCATTCATAATTAGCATTAGGCTTTGTGCAGATTTCTTGTTCAGTAATTGTAAGCAGCAAAATTTGGATATTCACCAGCCATCGAGAAGACTTTATAGATCAGCTTGTTTGGTACATTAAGAAATTTCTAGTTTGATTCAATAATTCCCATGTTAAGAAGACTTTCTAGTCTATGCCTGCAAGCCAAGCATAGACTTAAGTAACTCCATTATTTCTTTCAATATTTATTTTCAGTAACTATTCTTGATGCAAATAAAACCAACCAGTGCCACAATAACAAGTTGGATGCACATAACAATAAAATCATGCCATGAAGGAAACAGAGTTATATGGAGCAGCACAAACGACTAGGGTTTCGTAGTGGGGACTATGGAGATCGTTTGTTAGGTTTATTAGAATGTCAATAGGGGCCATGGGTACCTTCACGGCCCAAACTCAACACATGTAGGTCTCATGCTACTAAAGGAGTAGGAGAGATGTCTATTAATCATCAGAGCCAGCTCGAAACAAATGGGGTTACTTTCATATTCTGACGTGTGTCAAGGGCGGTTTCAAGCCCTTAGAAAAGAAGGAATGGAGGCCTAGAAAGGATACTCAAAAGCAGTCATTGACTAAAGAGTTACCTTCAACAACTGATTATAGGGTTTTGGACCTAAAGGTGGAGTCAGAGGCATGGAAAGATTCAATCCGGATTATGAGGGAAAGGGCTTTTTTCATGAAATGGGGTGGTGGTTGGCCGACATTTCAAAAGATTCAAAAGAGGTTGGATTATGAGTGAGGTCCTCGAGTTTTCCTTAAAACCCTAACCAACAAGTTCTTCTTGGTTATCAATGGGGCTTGCGCAAGAGAAAACGTGGATAATGTATGATGGGCCTTTTTTGATGAATGGGGTTGGTTTCTACATCAAAGATTGGGTCCCCTATTTCAGCCCTAAGTAAGGTTCAATAGTAGAGGAGCCTATTTCGATTAGGATGTATAATCTTTCACATGAGTATTGGAACAAGGAGACATTTGAAGCTATAGTCAATAAGCTATGTAAGTATATCAAATCTGTAAAGCTATCACAAAAGAGGATTTCAGTATGTATGCATGCATTTGTATTTTGTGGAAGCCGCATCCTCTTCTCCCCAAAGCGATAGAGTTACAATCTGCGAAGGGTTACTAGTGACAAGAGTTGGAGGTGGACGAAATAATGGATAGATGTAAGGCTTGTAAGGAATGGGGTCACAAGGAAGCAGAATACATAGCATTGCAAAAAGGGAAAGGCAAGGCAGTAATGGAGGAAAAACTGGTGAGGCTTTCTGATGGAGACGAAAAATGGGGATCTTCCTCATTCTGTGTATGCGAATCCTAATGTAGGTATTGGAGCTACACCACATGTTCAATTGGGGTCACCAGCTGGAAATTCTGATCTAGTTGTTGAGCTTGTTTTGGACAGTTACGTGAAGGGAGTGAATGGGAGTCAGTGTCTCAAGGGTGATGGCCCTATGGTGCTTCATTGAGGAATGCCCATGGTTCTCCACCAATTTTCTCTAATAGGGATTTGATTTCTGGTGTCCAGATTGGGCAGGCATCAGGAAGATGTTTCAGCTGGCAGAATTGTGGTCCCTATGGTTCAGGTTATGAAATGGTTGAGGTTGTGAACCTGTTTCCTCATGGTAGTGGCTAGCAATTAAAAAAGATAGTTGTTTCCAGAATGGATTATGAGGTAGCAATGATTGTACATGAGTCGAGAGTGGAGGAAGTGCCTTGTAAGGAAATTCATGTGCACCCTTCTCGGGTGGAGTCTTGCAATAGAGTGCCTTCACCAAAGTTGACCACAGGAGAGAGTGAGAACATTTTTGGGCTTATGGAGGAAGTGGGCATTGAGAATTTCAAAACCATACACCAGACAAAGGCAAAATCTGCTAAGGCTAATCTTGGGAGTAAGAGGTCCCAAGGTAGGAGCTTGATTCAACAGTTGTTGTAAGATGTTGATAATATGAAGGGGAGGACAAAACTTAGATCCAAGAGAGATATATTCTCTCCTAGGTAGCCATTAAATTCCTTAATTGGCATGTCAAGGGCTGCAATGCCCCTGACAAGAGGCAACTGATCAAAAGAGGTCTCGATCAAGTGAAAGTTGTTGTGGTTTGTGTACAAGAAACTAAGATGGACGTGGAAAATGTTGCAAGAGCCTTTGGGTTTGTTTTCAGTGGTTGAGATTTTCTAAGGTTGTTGTTGGTGCGGGAGAATTGAGAATATTGTGGAACCCAAGAACAATTAAGATCGAGCCGAAGTCAAAAGAAAGGTATTGGCAATTGGTCAAGTTTAGTTCTTTGTCTTTTAGTTTATTTGGTGTTTTGGTTAATGTTTATGGCCCAGTTAAACAGATGAAAAGAAGCAAGTTTGGGAAGCAATTTATCGTGTTTTGGGTCCTTTATATCAACATGTTATTGTTGTGGTGGGGGACTTTAATGCTACTTTGGCTCTATTAGAAAAGAGGGGTGGTGTTGGGATTTTGAGTAGGCTGCAACAAGATTTTCAGGAGTTTGTTAATGACAACAGATTGTGGGAGGTGGAGGCCAAGGGTGGTTCATTTACCTAGACAAATCGAAGAGTTGGCTTCTCGAATATAGTGGAAATACTTGATTGTTTTTTCCTAACATAAACTTGGAATTCACAACCTTTCACATATGAGGCAAATGTGATGGGGATTTCAGGGTCGGAACAATATCCCGTGTCTTTGATTGTGCAACGAGATAGAGTTCCTGCTAAGTGCCCTTTCAAAATGGAGTAGATGTGGTTTAGGGAGTAGAGGTTTATGGGATATGGCAGTATAGTGGTAGTTCAATGCTCCAATTATACAAGGAAATTTGGCATTCCAATTCAAAAGTTGAAGCTCATTAAACAAAATCTTAAAGTTTGGAATCAAGTACAATTTGGGGATATTTTTATTGAAAAAAGGGAGTTGGAGGGTGAACTGGCAGCTTTAAATAGTAAAGTATTGGATGAGGGGATGGATGAAGTAGATTTTGCTACCAAGAAGGATTTATTAATTATATTTAGGGAAATATTTCAAAGGGAGGAGATATACTGAAAGCAAAAATCTAGGGAGAATTGGCTCAAAGCAGGTCACAATACTATGTTTTTCAGAGCCTGGTCAAGACTCAGAGAAGCATCAACCGAATTATGTTCATTTCCCAAGAAGATGGCTCAATTTCGGAAGATGCTCTGATCATCAATCAAGAGGCAATTAATTTCTTTACTAGCCTTTGGTCTAAAGAGCAAACAGATAGGAGGTTGACCCAAGTAGGCATTTTGGGTGTTATCCCCAGCTTGGTGTGTTAGGATGACAACTGGGTGTTAATGGCACCTATGTTTGTTAGCAAATTGAAGGTTGTGGTCTTTGGTCTAGGAGGTGATAAGGCCCCTAGGCCAGACGATTTGCAAGCTTTTTTCTATTAGAAGTTTTGGGATTTGATTAAATGGAAGCTTCTTGGGATGCTTTAGGAGTCAAGGGCTTAGAGCTTCATCCATAAAGATTTTAACAATACCTTTGTGGCCTTAATTCCAAAAAAGGAGAAACCTATGTCTTTTGATGAGTTCCTCCCAATGCCACCTTGTAACACAGTATATAAAATAATCTCTAAAGTGGTTGCGAATAGGCTAAAGATCATTCTCAACAAGCTCATTTCTCCTAACAAAATGGCTTTACACCAAACAAGACTATAGTTAACGGGATCATAGTGGCGAATGAGGCATTTCATTCTAAGAAAGCTAGTAAGCAAAGAAGAATGAGGTTGAAATTGGATATCAGGCAGGCATATGATAGAGTAGACGGGAGTTTTCTTATTGAGGTTGTGCGAAAGTTTGGGTTTGGTGAGGGATGGATTAGATGGATTTCAAGGATGATATCCGATGACTGGGTCTTTATCTTAGTCAATGAGAGCACCCAAGGATTTTTTGTCACCTCTCGAGGAATACACCAAGGGGATCCTATATCGCTCTTCTTGTTCATTCTTTTGGCAGAAGTGTCGGGTGGATTTATTTCTAAGAATAGGGAGCTTGTCAGTTGAAAGGCATCCAAATTGCCAAGGGCATGTTGAAAGGCATCCAAATCGCCAAGGGTGTGTTGAAAGGTATCCAAATCGCCAAGGGTATTAAGGCCACTACACATTCTCAATTTGTTGACGACACTTTTTTTTGGGGTTTCTTTGATGGTGAAAGCAAGGGTGATGAAAAAGGTTCTAGACTTGTATAGTTTGGCGTCAAGGCAATGTGTGAATTAGAATAAGTCGGTGGTGTTTTTCTTCAACACTGAGATTGGATCCCAACGCTCAATAGCAGGAGTTTTTGGTGTTCGAATTGGGAGGCTACCTGGAAAATTTCTTCGTGCCCCTCTATTTGAAGGTGTTGGGAAGGCAAAGGATTAAAAAGCGTTGGTTGATGGATGTCTCTTGTGAATGGACGAGTGGAAGAGTCGTTGGCTTACTTCAGCAGGGCAGCTTCTTTTTTTGAAGACAGTAGTGTCTACAATGTCTGTTTTTCCCATGGCATGTTTCAAAATTCCCAGAAAGGTGATTAAGATGGTTAATCATCAAATGCGGAAGTTTCTTCTAAATGGTTCATGGGAACATAACAAGTTCCCCTTCATGGTGTGGGATCGAATTTTCCAACCAAAAGGTGGTGGTGGGGCGGGCTTAAGAGGCTCAAACCTTTTTAAATTGGTGATGGGGGCTAAATTAGTTTGGCAAATGTATAAGCAGGAAGACCAACAATGGGTCAAGGTGTTCAAGGCTAAGTATCTTGATAGTATGGAAGATGAATGAATCTTGACAATTGCAAACCCACCAAGAGGATCGACGTTGTGGAATTTTCTAGTTAGTTGCACGCTTTAATCAGGGCTCATGTTACATGGCAGGTGGGGAATCGTATGAATGCTAAATTTTGGAGTGATCCGTGGGATAGTCAAAGTACTTTGGAAAGAGATGAGAACCCTCAGAATATCATCGTGTCTTCAAAGTGATTATGGCGAGAGAGAATTTGTGATTTTGTTGATTTGGATTCCTTTGCTCTGGGAAGAATATTGAAATGGAAAAATCCTAATACATTGGGCTTAACTTTCAATGACACGGCTGTGTTGGAGAAGATTTTGGAGAAGCAGTTTGTTATTGGCTCTACAAAAGAGTATGTCATAGAGCGGCATGGGGTGAAAAGTGGGAGGTATTCGATCAAGATTAGATATACCCTACTAGAGAATATTTGCAAGAAGATAGAATGGGAAAAACAATTGTGTTGGAATGGGGTGTGCCTCCCCAAGGCTGGTGCTTTTACTTGGTTGGCAGGGAATGGACGAGTATTGATAGGTGAAAAACTCATGAGAATGGGATTTGCAAGCCCATTCAAATGTATTGTTTATTCAAGCGGAAGAGTCTTTAGATCACATATTTATTGGATGTGAGTTTTCCCAAGAGGCATGGGAGTTTGTCTTGCAGAAGTTAAATTGGCATGGGTCGATGCTAGATAAGTTAAAAGTGTGGTTGGAGTCTTGGCCAGCACATCATCAGCCATCCACCTTTAGCACTATTTAGAATATGGTGCCTTCTACCATTCTGTGGGAAGTTTGGAAAGAGCGGACTAGGAGGATATTCCAAGATCAAGTAGAAGATGTTCCTAGATTCTTAGTTTTGTTTGAACAGGTAGTTTCGGAGTTGGTTTCGAATGTTGCCTCAAGGATTAACTCTCAGAAAATTCCTTTTAGGAAATTTGATAATGTTGTTCATGGTTGCTTGCCTTTTTGGTATAATTTGGGCCTGATAATGGGCCTCAAAGGATTAATCCTTTGCTCTCTGAGAGGGAAGTGGTGCCCTCTTGAGTCAAGTTAGATTAAGATCAATTTTGACAGGGTCTCAAAAGGCAACCTTGAGTCATCAGGTATTGGTGTGGTTGCACAAGATGATGCTGGTAATGTTGTAGCCTTGGGGGCTAAGTGGTTAGTCACTAATACTAACAATGAGGCAGAGTGTTTGGCAGTCATTGCGACAATTCAGATGGAACTCAAGTTGGGTATTCGGAAGTTGCATTTGGAAGGGGATTCTCAGATAGTGGTTAACGGGATCATTAAAGGACAATTGGGTGCATGGTACCTAAACAAGTACATGAGGCAAATCCAAACCTTATTAGATGAAGTTGATGAGTTCAAAGTCCCATGTGTATAGAGAAGCTAATGAATTGGCAGATAAACTATCAACGATTGGGGTGGTTGGTTCTATTGAAGATAAATTTGTGCTTTTTGAAGATTTTAGAGCAATTAATATTTCAGATATCAATTTTGAAGTTTTAAGGCCAAAGGATTTGATTATTGTAAGGGGTGTTTTTGGGATTTCCATGTCCTTTTATGAGGACAGGATGAAAGGTTGGATGGCAGCTGGTCATACTGGAATTTTAAATAGGCATGTGTGCCATTTTCCATCCATGAAAAACAATGATGGAAACTATATGCATAGATCCCAGCGCCCTTCTAGAGAGTTTACAAGTGTTTTTATATGATGGCTTTTTTCTTCAGAATGGTACAAAGAACGGAGCGAGGTGTCTAGTGCTGAGAGCTAGTGAGATGGAGGCAAATTTCTCATTGAAAACTGACGACCAAATTCCCTCTTTCACAGGATCAATTTCTATTAAAAGGTTGGGAAGTGAAGTCTTCTGGAAGGTTGTTTGATTTTGGAGGAATTGTTAGCACGAATGCTAATAATTTTCCTACGGGGGAATATTCTAGCATTGCTGGAGCATTGGAGAGACTGTTACATTGGTTACATGTTGCATTCATGACCATGTTTGTCATTGATGTCAACATATTGTTGATATTGACGACTAACAGAGCAGCAGACAATGTTTGAGGTCGTATGGTTCGAAGATTGAAGATAAGGTCAAGCGCAATTGAGGACATATTTTACAGTGTCTTGATGACATGGCTAAGAGTGCATGCAGAGAGTCGAAGACTGATGACAGTTATTCGCGATTTACAGAAGACAGTATACAAACAGAGTTCTAACAAGGACAGAATCTGGTTGAGCACAGTTAGACAGAGGTAGAAGACATCAAGATGATGAGTGCGTGAAGTCAGTGATGGCTGTGTATTTACTCCACCTATATGGCTAGCGCAAATCATTAAAATGGAAAATATACATTTCCAAAAAAAATCAGCACAAAAAACTGAACTCATTTGAATCACAGCAACAATCCTCAAGTAAATGCCAGCTAAAATCTAAATGCCCTGGTGCGTTTTTGGAGCATGGTGCAAAACAATTTTAACAACATTCATATCTATCAAAAAAAAAATTTAACAACATTTATGGATAGTATAAACCAGAATCATCAATAATATTTCCATTCCTATTTCAAAAGAAACAGCTTATAAAGTAACTTTCTTACGGAAAGCGAAAGGCCGCGTGGACAGGAGCGATGAAGATGAAATGTGAATGAAATGTCACTCGCAATTTGCTCTACTGTTTTCAAATATGGCTTCACAATCATCCAGCATTGTTTCAAACCTTCTAACCTTTGTCTCCTGTTTAATATAAATTCGTCTTCGAATATCAAACGGATTCTTACAACTTCCCCTGTTCCTTCCATGACTGTTCTGTCAGTTCGCCCGCATTAAAGAAAAGATGGGACTCAAATATATGAATTCTTGTTGCTTTCTGAAAATCCTGAAGTCTGCCGAAACACTCGTAGAACCCTCATTCCTTGAAATCTTTTAGGTGTTGGTTCGAGTCGTGAAATGACCTATTTGAAATTCAGTTTCCCAGATTCTAAGATTTAAAGCCGGATTCAATGGTAACTTCTTTTGATTTAGGAATTTATATTAAACATAATTCTAACATTATTCATTAACAATTTGAATAAACATTATTCTAACATTATTCATTGCCATTATTATTAAAAATATGAATAAATGTTTCTAACATTATTCATTAGTCTAACTTAGGAATTACTTTAGATAAAGGTCATTATAACAACAAATTATGGTAGATTACATGATAAAATGGAAAGTTGGAAAGGGAGATAAAGGTCATTATGGTAGATTACATGATAAAATGGAAAGTTGGAAAGGGAGATGGCTTTCAAATGTAGATTTGGTAACAACGATCAAATCTATGTTTCACCCACCTCTACATATTAAATGTTGGTATTACCTCTTTCAAATGGTGTCAAAAAAAGTTTAGACAATAAATTTAAGATTTTTTTTGACAAGGTACCTCAATCAACAAAAAAATTACAATGATTAAATGGGAAAACGTTTGTAAACCTATTACAACATGCGGACTTGGCATAGAAAATTTATGATGGTAAAATAAGGCCCTTGGGGTAAAACTAATGTGGAACCTCTTTGAGGAACTAGAAAGAAAATGGGCCTCTATTCTTCTTAACAAATATATCCTGAATGCTAACCCCATTAATATTTAGAAGCAAATCATGTCAAAGATTCACATAACTGGAATTTTATGATGGATAGTAAAGATATCATTACTAATAAATTAACATAGGATATAGAAAATGGAAAAAATATTCTTTGAGGAAGATTCTTGGGTCATCTGGATTTAATGGATCTAAACTCTAAAATAAAAGAAACTCTAAAACGGGCTTTAATGCTTTAAGTCTTCCATGCATGTAATCAGTTTAGTATATAAATGAAGGATTATTTGGTGTAATAAGATAAAGTTTTATTGGTTCCTGATTCACCCCTCCCCTCTTAGTAACCTAATCTATCCTTTATTTCCAACAATTGGTATCAGAGCTTTATGGTTCTCAAAGAAGAAGTTTAACCGCTTGAGAAAAGATTAGAGGCAATGGGGGTATTTAGGCTAGATAAGGCTATTGATAACAAAAAGCTAGATTTGGAATTGGCTATTAAACAACTTAAGAAAGCAAAGGAGCAACTCTCTCAATCCTTTAAAAGAAGAAAAGATCTTGTAGTACAAATGAATGAAAAACTCTACACTGAAGAAATAATTGAAGATATCTATTTAGAAAGAAATTCAGATAAAGTCAATGAGGCAATCAGAGACCTATTGGAAAATAAATGCAATCTTCAAGAAGAAGTTAGAAAGCTTAGAAGAGAACAAGAAATTTAGTTTTGATTAATAAGTGTTTTTGTTACTAATGCTAAAGGGGGAGATTGTTGACATTATGGTCAAGTTTGTTTATTAGTGACTCACACTTTGTGAAATGGTGTAATGTCCCCATTTTAGCAGTTGACCAAGTGTGTGTTAGCCTTGTTCTACATGGTCTCGAGGGCTAACGAAGGGTTTAATGGGATCCTGGAATGTTTTGGCCTAGTCATTTCCAGTTTGGGCCAAAACGAAGTTGATTTACTCAGTTTCAAGCATACTTACTATTTTTAGTAAGTCGGCAGGACACAGTGCAGGTCAATTTTGGTGATTGGATTTGATACTCCTCGGTGAGAGCTTTTCGATGAGCTATCACTCGCATTATTCAGAGTTCGATTGCTAATACATTTTAATGCCTAAAGTTTTATTAAAGTAACGTCTAATTTAATTGTAAAATATTAAAGTGTTACTTTAATTTTTATTTTATGGTGATGTGTACCCAAGGGAGACATAAGGGGTATTTTAATATATGTTTTATATATTACACATCTTTTATCCCACATTGCCCATATGAGTTGAGCGGACCCTTGGAAATAGAATAAAAGGAAGCATTTGTGGCTTCATTAGGCAGGTTGAATATGAGAAAAAATTGGTGTGTGAGTTGCAGCTCCGTTCTTGGCATTTGAGGACGTCTATCCTCTCTTGTAACATTCTAGACGTCATTCCCTTGGGGTTTGGCCTTTGGAATTCTTTGTTATTAGCTTCATTATCAGGCAATTTAGTTGCATTTTCGGCTACAGGCAGATTTGGTATTTTGCTCATATCTTCTTCACTACTTGTCCGACGCTTATGCCGCTTGGAGGGAATGGTATTATGAAGGTAGTGGACTGATTGAAGGACAAAGTATTGTAGCAGCAAGTTCGTAAGCATGGGCTGGAGTATTATGTCAATACTACTGAAGTAATTAGTGAGTTGATAAATCTGCTATATATTTGGTTTTATGAATTCTGAAAATAACATTTTATTAGCAGCAGTTCATTTCCACTTTGCATATCATTGTAGTTTCTTTCTTGTTTATGTTGTATGATACCAATTCCATGCACAAAACACGACAAACAATAAACGTTTGATTTTCGGAGTTATAAGAGGTTTAAAACATTAAACGGAGAAATAAGAAGTTGAATGCAAACTGTTTGACATAATTCCTTTCAGCAATTTGGTTTAGTTTTTTTGGGACATCCAGGGGTGCCCATTACAGTGGTATCAGAGCTATAAGTCCTGCCATCCTGTGGAGGTCTTATAGGGAATTTGGAACAGCCGGATAGAGGGAAAAAGTAAGTAAAAAACACAGGCTAAGCATTTATGTTTGAGCATGCGACAGGGGTCTTATAATTTCCGCGATACCAAAGCAAGACAAAATAGGATTTCAGACTTGCAAAGCAAACAGTCTAGTACATCCGTACAGGTGGACATTGAATCCAACCATACAGACTCAGAGGAGATATTCTTTGATCAGGACAATAATATGGGTGATCGAGATGACAGGAATACAGGATTAGGCGGAGGCAGAAATGCTGGTCCAGATCAGGGGGAGGTACTGTTCAGATAGTTATTGGGTACATTAGAGCAGGGGCAACGTATGCAACAGGAGCAGAATAGGCGAATGGACATGATGTTGCAGCTCATGGCTAGATAGATGGGTGTCAATATTAATCCAGGTGATGTTAACAACAAAAACAATAACAACGAGGGAAACAATAACAACAGGGGAAACAATAACCATGGAGGCCAAGGCAACAACAATGGTCCTGAGAATAACATTAATGGTACTAATGGACACGGCAACAATGGGAATGAGGCTGATAACTTTAGACACGTTGCACGCCCAGTGCGGACTACGAGCTTGAGACCTCTTCTACCCACTTTTTCACCCAAAGATCCGGTTCAACCAGTAAATGAACCGCAGATTACCGAGTTACAGGATCAGTTCAAGAGGGACTGGGAGGCTAGTGGACCGGAGTTTCAGGCGGATATTCCTCTTAGAGATTATATGGACTTGAGGATGAGACACATGCCTAAAGCAGGAGGGAGGAATCAAAACTTTGAGCTAAGGAAGAAAGTTGGAAAACTTTCTTTACTTTATTATGATGCTTCAGGGAAGATGACTACACGAGCTTGGGTGTAGAAGGTAGATACATACTTGCAGCTAAATCCTATGCCTGAGGAGGAGGCTATAAAGTATGCAGCTATGCACTTGGATGGCATTGCACATGAATGGTGGCATCATGGCATGGTGACTTTGGGGCATAATCAGATTACATCCTATGAGGAATTCACCGAAACATTGATTGGGAGATTTGACACTAAGGATCCCGAGTTACATTTCAAGGAGCTAGCACAGTTAAAACAGTCAGGTTCTGTGGATGCTTACATTGCCGAGTTTCAACGCTTGTCTGTACTTATTACTGATATCTCTCCTAGGAGATTGGTGGTGTTATTTTGTGATGGTCTTGTTGATCCATTACGAGGTTGGGTGAAGGGACATGATCCACTCACCTTAGCTGAAGCAACTAAAAAGGTACGAGATTTAGCCCCTTCGGTATACAAAGAAAAAAACCATTCAACAGATTCTTCCTACCGCAAGGACAAAGACAAAAAACCATTTCAGAAAGAGTATAGCAAACCCAAAGAAGGATCAAAAGGACTAGACAATGAAACCTTGAATGAACTTCGAAAGAAGAAGATGTGCTTCCATTGTAGAGAGCCTTGGGACTTATCTCATAAATGTTCTCTCAAGGCTAAGGCAAATCAAATGGAGTATTTTTCAGCAGAAGAGTCAGAGTTAGAAGGGGAGGATCAGCACTCCGATTCAGATGAGGGTAACACTATAGAGGAGAGCAACATTCCTAAGGATGATAGATCATTGGCATGCTTGACAGGGGCCCAAAAGGCAATCACATTTAAGGTCAGGGGTACTATCTAGGGGCAGAAAGTGATATCTCTTATCGACACTGGGGCTACACATAACTTCATAGATGCACAGTTGGTAGCCAGGAGAGGGTTACAGACAGAGGAGCATGATGGGTTTAGAGTCATGGTGGCTAACGGTGATAAGTTATTATGGACTCGGAAGATATCTAATCTTCGCATCAGGTTTGGAGATGGCTACGAGTTGGAGGATGAGTTCTATGTTGTGGACATGGGAGATTATGATGTCATCCTCGGCATGACATGGATGGCTTCACTAGTTGAGTTCACACTCAATCTAGCAAAATTGGAGATGAGATTCTAGCATGAGGGTAGAATTGTGGTACTTAGAGGACTTTCAGATGGAGGTTGCAGAGTAGTGTCCTTGAGGAGAATGTAGAGACTTTTTCGTCATGATGACATAGAGTGGGCGGCAGAATGCTACATTATGCCAACTTCACTAGAGCCACAAGAAAAGAGTCATCCACCAGATATCCAGAAGATACTTGATAGACATGCTAAAGTATTTAGCGATATTCCTCATGGGGTTCCTCCTGACAGAGGGATGGAACATGTTATTGAGCTCGAGGAGGGAGCCAAACCAGTTATGATTACTCCCTATCGTCATCCTAAGAAACACAAGGATGAGATAGAGAAGGCGATTAAGGATTTGTTGGAGATGGGGCATATCAAGCCCAGTAAGAGCCCCTTTGCTTCAGTAGTAGTATTGGTAAAGAAGAAGGATGGGATGATGCGCATGTGCATCGATTATAGGGCACTGAATAAGAAAACAATTAAAAACAAGTATCCCATTCCTAGGATTGATGAGTTGCATGGGGCATGCTTCTTCACCAAAATTGATTTGCGGTCCGGATACCATTAGATCAGGATGAGAGCAAAGGACATTGAGAAAACAGCCTTCCGATGTCACTATGGCCACTTTGAGTTCATGGTTATGCCATTTGGTCTAACCAATGCACCTGCTACATTTCAAAGTTGTATGAACCAGGTATTCAGGAAGCAGCTGAGGAGATTTGTCTTGATCTTCTTTGATGACATCTTGGTCTTCAGTAAGACCTGGGAGGAGCACTTACATCATCTAGAGGAGGTGTTATCTATTCTGGAGAGAGAGTCATTGTATGCCAAGGAATCTAAATGTGAGTTTGGCATGATTGAGCTCCTTTACCTTGGGCATATCATTAGTGCAGATGGCGTTCGGATTGATCCTGAAAAGATTAGAGCTATTGTAGAGTGGCCTACTCCCACAAACCTTACACAGCTTAAGGGATTCTTTGGTTTATGTGGTTTTTATAGGAGGTTTGTTAAGGGATTCTCACATATTGCTACACCCTTGACAGATCTTACCAGGAAAGGAGCCTTCGTGTGGATAGGGGCAACACAAAGATGTTTTGAGCATTTCAAGCAGGTAATGTCTTCATGTCCAGTTCTAGCTCTACCGGATTTCACGAAGCCTTTTGAGCTTCATTGTGATGCATCAGGTGATGGGATTGGAGCAGTATTGATGCAGGAGAAGCATCCCATTGCATTCGAGAGTAGGAAGCTCCAGGGAGTTGAGAAAAGTTATTCTATCTATGACCGAGAGATGTTGGCCATAATGCATGCATTCGCCAAATTTTGATCATATTTGGTAGGTGGACGTTTTGTGATCAAGACTGATCACAACAGTATTAAATACTTCATGAGCCAGCGTGATCTTAATGACCGACAACAAAAATGGGTGACTAAATTGCAGGCTTATGACTTTGACATAGAGTTTGTCAAAGGTAAGAAAAATGTGGTGGCTGATGCCTTATCTCAGAGACCTCACTTATGTGCTCTGACAGAGATTTCAGGAGATTGGAGAGATCGGATTATAGCAGAGTATGTCGGAGATGCTTAGGCTTCTGGATTGATTTCAGGTACCATACAAGATGATCGCTATGAGGTGATAGATGGATTGATCAGAGTTCAGGACAGGGTTTATTTGATTCCATCATCACATTTGAGAGAGGCGATACTGAAGGCATTTCATGATGCACCCATAGCTGGACATCCAGGGGTCTTCAAGACCTACAGGTAGATCCGAGAGCGATTCTCATGGAAAGGGCTCAAGGATGATGTTCAGAGGTATGTCAAGGAGTGTGTGGTTTGTCAACAGAATAAGGGAGAGCACACATTTCCTGCAGGTTTATTACAGCCCTTGCCCATTCCTGATAGGAAATGGGAAAGTATTTCGATGGACTTCATCACTGGTTTACCACGAGTACAGGGAAGGGATTGCATCTATGTGGTGGTGGACCGCTTGACGAAGTTTGCTCACTTCTTTGCTATTCCATCCACTTACACAGCAACACAGGTGGCAGATCTTTTCTTTAGAGAGATATTCAGGTTACATGGGTTGCCCAGATTCATTGTCAGCGACCAGGATAGTAAGTTTATGAGTGTCTTTTGGCAAGAGTTGTTTAGGTTGTGTGGTATAGATCTTACACCTAGCACTAGTTATCATCTACAAACAGATGGGCAAACAGAGATTGTGAATAAATGGGCGGAAGGATATTTGAGGAACTATGTAACTACACAACAAAAGGCTTGGATCAGATGGTTGCATATGGGAGAGTATTGTTATAACACCACTTATCATATGTCCATCAAGATGACTCCTTTTATGGCACTCTATGGTTATGAAGCACCTAGCTTCATGGATTTAGTTTTGGGGGACAGTAGAGTGCCCAAAGCCAAAAACTTATTGCAGGATAGTCTGGACATCTTGAAAGTGCTTAAAGAGAATATAAAACAGGCCCAGAATCAACAAAAATTGTATGTTGATCAGCATCGAATAGAGCATAGCTTCGAGGTAGGGGATATGGTTTACTTGAGGCTACAACCATATAGACAGTCATCGCTCAAGAAGAGCAAAGCTGAAAAGTTGAAACCTAGATTTTATGGTCCCTACAGGGTGATTCACAAAGTGGGCAAAGTCGCCTATGAGCTTGAGCTTCCAGAGGGCAATCGAGTGCACAATGTGTTTCATGTGTCTAGGCTTAAGAAAGCCATCAGTCAGAGTGTAATGCCTTCTGCAGATTTACCCCCTTTGGATGAGGAGGGGAAGCTTGCATTAGTACCCGAGGCTATTCTGGACACCAGAGAGAGAAAGCTTAGAAACATGATAGTGAAGGAGTATTTGGTCAGATGGAAAGACCTGCCGGAGGAAGATTCTACATGGGAGAGTGAGCAGGTTATTCAGCAGGCTAGACTGAGATTGCTTGAGGACAAGCAATTTCAAGGGGGGCGGACTGTAATGTCCCCATTTTAGCAGTTGACCAAGTGTGTGTGCGTTAGCCTTGTTCTACATGGTCTCGAGGGCTAACGAAGGGTTTAATGGGATCTTGGAATGTTTTGGCCTAGTCATTTCCAGTTTGGGCCAAAATGAAGTTGATTTACTTAGTTTCAGGCATACTTACTATTTTTAGTAAGTCGGCAGGACATAGTGCAGGTCAATTTTGGTGATTGGATTCGATACTCCTCGGTGAGAGCTTTTCGATGAGCTATCACTCGCATTATTCAGAGTCTGATTGCTAATACATTTTAATGCTTGAAGTTTTATTAAAGTAACGTCTAATTTAATTGTAAAATATTAAAGTGTTACTTTAATTTTTATTTTATGGTGATGTGTACCCAAGGGAGACATAAGGGGTATTTTAATATATGTTTTATATATTACACATCTTTTATCCCACATTGCCCATATGAGTTGAGTGGACCCTTGGAAATAGAATAAAAGGAAGCATTTGTGGCTTCATTAGGCAGGTTGAATATGAGAAGAAATTGGTGTGTGAGTTGCAGCTCCGTTCTTGGCATTTGAGGACATCTATCCTCTCTTGTAACATTCTAGACGTCATTCCCTTGGGGTTTGGCCTTTGGAATTCTTTGTTATTAGCTTCATTATCAGGCAGTTTAGTTGCATTTCCGGCTACAGGCAAATTTGGTATTTTGCTCATATCTTCTTCACTACTTGTCCGACGCTTATGCCGCTTGGAGGGAATGGTATTATGAAGGTAGTGGACTGATTGAAGGACAAAGTATTGTAGTAGCAAGTTCATAAGCATGGGTTGGAGTATTATGTCAATACTACTGAAGTAATTAGTGAGTTGATAAATCTGCTATGTATTTAGTTTTATGAATTCTGAAAATAACATTTTATTAGCAGCAGTTCATTTCCACTTTGCATATCATTGTAGTTTATTTCTTGTTTATGTTGTATGATACCAATTCCATGCACGAAACACAAAAAACAATAAACGTTTGATTTTCGGAGTTATAAGGGGTTTAAAACATTAAACAGAGAAATAAGAAGTTGAATGCAAACTGTTTGACATAATTCCTTTCAGCAATTTGGTTTAGTTTTTTTGGGACATCCAAGGGTGCCCATTACAAATGGTTAGCAAATACCTAGCTTATCTTGTAGTTTATAGTGTTAACTGAGTGATCTAGGCTCTACTAAGTTCTATAGTTGCTATCAAGTTCCAAAATCAGTATTCAATTCACACCGACTAGTATCTACTAAGTTGATAAGTAACAATGCAAACAAAGCTTCATAGTATTAACCAAGTTGCACAGTATCAACTGTGATTCAATTTATACTGAGATCGTAGTATTAGTGTTGACCAAGCCATGCAGTGTCAACCAAGTGATTCAGTTTATATGCCGAGTTCACCAAGTAACCAATTTTGACCAAGTTCAAACTACTTGGAAGTGATTAGTATGAATTGAGCTTCTATGTCTACCGAGAGCATGATGATGTTAAATGTTGACAATGGTTGCCGAGTATCAGAACCTCGCTAAATTTGTCATTAGAACCAGAGTGCCAGCAGTTGAGTAGACTTTGTGTATTTTGGTGATTCTTGCATTGTAGCCAACTCTGATGAATTGTAATTTGGATTGGTATATATAAAATGTATTGTATCACATCCAAATATATGAAATATATGTGTGAGAAATAATAAGAGCAGAAGTGCGAATTGAGAAGGCTACAAGTAGTATAAGGAGTAGAAAAGATTGATCTATCACAACAAGGTGATCATTACACTTCAAAGGAATCTCAACCAGCAAATCAGAGTTGCAAATCAAAGATAAGCCACTGGTTCATCCTAATAGGTGAAACATTTAAATCCTTTCACAAGGTAGACTTAACAGTCTTTTGTAAATCTCTTTACCGAGTGCATACTTCATTATATATTTTGTAAATCCTTTAATAAGGTGGACCTAGCAGTCCTTAATGCTCCTAACATGGAAGATCATCAGAAGTGATCAATTGTAAGCCTTAATAGGCCAACTTTATATTGCAATACTAAAGCTTGTGGGTATCATCCCCACCCCAGTTTTACTTTCTATTTGGAAGGTTTATGGGTCACCATATCTTGTGTCAATATGTTATGAATGTTGTAGTGCTTTCTTTCTTTCATGCATGCAAATCAGATTAGTATATAAATGAAGGATCATTTGGTGTAATAAGATTAAGTTTTATTGGTTCCTGATTCACCCCTCCCCTCTCAGTAACCTAGTCTATCCCATATTTCCAACATGTGAACCAATCTGAATTATTTGTTTTCAACAAGTGCATAAGAGGTATTCTCTACACTCCTCCTTGCTTGTACATGTCCAAGACATGTGCCCCTTCACTTTCACACCCCTATATTGGCACATCCAATCCATTCAACAAGCCCTCTTGCTATTGTTCTGAACAAGCACCTAACCAAAATGCCTCTGCATTCGCCTAGGGCTTGGTATTAAAAATAGCTTCTCTACAACCCATGACTCCAAAACTTGTATTTACACTATTTACAAAGTCTCCTACTTTATTCCAAGAGGTCATGGAAGTTCAACCATTGGAACTCAATTAGGAGTCATTTCTGCACAACTGGCTCTGAACCAGGCAATGAATCAAATAAACACAAATAATTAACAAAATGATAACCAGTCTAGCAAAAAAACCAACCCATTGCTATAATGGATAAGTAAACAACACAAATTTAGATTTCAAAGAATTAGTTCAGTTCTTTCACTCCATGGATGACTGGATGAAGGCTCTGATACATGAATACAACTAATTCTTGCTCTTTCCCAAACCACAATCCTTACAATGTCCTTCCTAACTATCAGATTACAGTTTGGATCTCCTTATATATTCTATTCCCACATGATTGGACCCTTATCTTAGGCTTATAAAATTATCAAGCCCAATTCCAAGTTTTTAGGGATAGTTGTCTTGACAACTTTTGCAAAATTGCAAAGTTGTCATGAGCAACTTTTACATCTTTTGGAATTTTGCAAAACCATTCACCTCATTGGTTCAAATTGACTCCAAACCACTACATAAGACCTTAACACAACTAAAAACATCAAATTCTCAAAAATCATTCCAGTTTGGAGTCTTGGTCAATGTTTGACCCTTTGGTTGACTTTCTAGGACTTAACACCTAGATCCTAAAAAGCCACTCAAATCCCTTGACTCCACTCATCCCAAACTATCCACACACACAAATAAACTTGGGACTTCATATCTTAGTCTTTATTAATTGGTAGTTGGCTAAGCCAATCTACAAGCCAAAATTTATTGAAGAACTTGAGGTGCTCCTGTACCATTCTCCCCCTGCAACAAACAAGTTAGGGAATCTATGGTGTTAGGAAATCCTCACTGATTCCATGCTTTTTGAAGTCACTCTTAGCTATCTAGATAGCCTCTGACTCTGGTTGGTGTCTCCACTTTACCATGTGCTCCATCTATATCTTGTGCCTAGTTTTCTTCTTCACCATAGAATCTAGAATCTTCTTAGCTTGTGGCTTGATCCGATCAGGCACATTGAGTTCCTCCACATCCCTATTAAATTCAATATTGTATTGTTCATTCTCCATCTCTAGTCCTTTTTATTTAGTCAAATCCTTTACATTAAATATGGGATAAATGGACATCTCCTTGGGTAGTTCCACCTTGTAGGCATTTGGTCCATATTTGGCTAGCACCTTGCATGGTCCAATCCTTCTCATCTATAGCTTGCTTGATATACCCTTCTATAATCTAGATTTGTTCAAGAATACCATCACTAAATCACCTACCTCAAACTGTAGATCTCTTCTCCCTTCATCTCTCTTAGCTTTCAGGTTTTTATTTTCCTCTATTAGGGTCTTCTTTACCTGCTCATGTACCTCTCTCATTGGTTGAGCAAAGTCATCAACATGACTAGTGATTCCTTCATATCTCTTCAAATCTCTGAGCTAAAGTACACCTCTTGGATGTAACCCATATACCACTTCAAATGGACTTCTACCAATAGTCATGTTTGTACTGTCATTGTAAGAAAATTCTTCTTGTGGAATGACTTTATCCCATCCTTGTCTATACTCCTTAGTCAAACACCTCAACAAATTACCAAGTACTCTATTGACTACCTTTGTTTGACTATCTATTTGGGGATGGTAGGCAGAGCTATGAGATAAGTTGGTTCCTAACCTCTTCCAAAATGTCTTCAAGAAATGGCCCATGAATTTCACATCCCTATCTACCACTATGCTCATGGGTAAACCATGTATCCTAACTATATCCTTGAAAAAAAGGTGGGCAATGTGACTGGTTTCATGTGTTGTTTTGCATGGAATAAAATGACCCATCTTACTAAACCTATCCACCACTACAAACACACTATCCAAACTAGTAGATGTTCTAGGTAAGCCTAATATAAAGTCCATGTTGATGCACTCCCAAGGCCTACTTGGGATGGGTAATGGTAGATAGAGACCTACATTTGATGATGCCCCCTTTGCCTTTTGACACACTCCACACTGCTCCACATATCTCCTTACATTTTTTTGCATCTTAGGCCAATAGTAGAAGCTTTGTACTAAGTCTAGGGTCGTGTTCAACCCAAAGTGTCCAATAAAACTCCCATTATGTCTTTCTGCATAAGATTCTCCCTCATAGAACCTCTTGGACACACAACTATTTGTCCTTGAATAGTAACCCATTCAACAATGTGTAGCCAGCATATTTGCTATGAAAATGGTTATCAAATTCCATGCATACCTTATGAATCTTTAAGAAGTTTGCATCCCCTTTGTAAAGGTCTTTGAATTCCTCAACTCCAATGCTCTGCAACTAGATCTCCTAAAAAGTGAGAAATCTCCTGCTAAGTGCATATGCAACCTTGTTATTAACTTCCTTCTTATGCTTGATGGTGAAGGTGTAGCACTGTAGTAGTTCCATCCACTTGATATGCCTCAAACTCAACTTGTCTTGGGTATTGATATAACTCAGGGCCTAGTTATTAGTGTAAACCACAAACTCCTTAGGAAATAGGTAATGCCTCCCATTTTTAAGGGCTTCTACTAGAGAATATAGTTATAAGTCATAGGATGAATACCTAGACTTGCCTCATTTAAGCTTTCACTAAAGAATGACACTGGCCTGCCTTCTTGGCTTAGGACTGCACCCACTATAATGTTACTTGCATTACATTCCACTATGAATGACTTATCAAAACTAGTAAATACCAGTATAGGTTGGGTAGCCACTTACTTCTTCAACCTCTCAAAACCTGCATTGGTTTACTTGGTCCACACAAACTTTTTTTTCAGTCCTCCTTTTATGGTGTCAAGGATTGGTGCATAAATTTCACTAAATCTTCTTACGAACTTCCTATAAAATTGAACCAACCCATGAAAAATTATGACTTCAATCCCTGTCCTGGGAGCAGGCCAACTTAAAATGGCTTCAACCTTGCTCTTATCAATCTTCAAGTTGTCTTGTGATACTAAAAATCCTAGGTAGATTAGTTCTTGCTTCATGAACTCACTCTTTTCAAGGTTTATGGTGGGTTTTTACTCTTGGAGTTTCCTTAACACAAGTTCTAGGTATGAGTATATCATCTAAGTATACTACCACAAAGACTCCTATGTAATCCTTTAGAACCTCATTCATTACCCTCATAAAGGTACTACGTGCATTTGTAAGCCCAAATGACATCACTAGCCACTCATATAACCCATCTGTAGTCTTAAAATCTTACTTCCACTCATCTCCCTCTTTCATTATAATATGATAGTACCCACTTTTAAAATCAAGCTTAGAGAAGCATTTAGCACTCCCCAAGCAATCTATTAAATTTTCTATTCTAGGAATAGGAAACCTATATCTAATAGTTATCCTATTTATTATCCTAGAATCAATACACATTCTCCACTTACCTCCATTTTTAGGAGCCAACACTATGGGAATAACACATGGGCTTATACTCTTCCAGATTAGACCTTGATCCAAAAGCTCTTACACTTGCCTTGCTACCTCATTATCATGTTCTGATGTCATTTTGTATATAACCTTATTAGGTAATGATGCTTCTAGTACAAAACCAATTTGGTGGTTGATTGCTCTTTTTGGTGGAAATGTAGCTGGTGTACCTTCACAAATGATGTCCTTGAACTGATCTAGTAGTTGCTTCACCTCTTCTAGCATGGGTGACTATTTATTCTCCTCCTCCCTTGGTTTCACCAATATGGCATAATCCACTCCTTCTTCCTTCTCTATATCCTTTAGGAATTCCTTCCCACTCATCAGAAGTGTATTGGACTCTACCTTCTCCACTACATCTTCTTCTAACAAAGATTGAATCTTGTAAGTTACTCCATTCTTCTCGACTGTGTACTTATTCTCCTTACCATGGTATACTACCTCCCCATCATACTATAATGGTCTACTAAGAAATAGATGACATGCATCCATTGGCAGTATATCACAAAGTATCCTATCTTAGTACTTACCTATGGTGAACTCAACCCACACTTGTTCATTGACCAATATGTTCTGCCCCTTATTCAACTAAGTGACTTTGTATGGACATTCAGAGGGTATCTTACTTAGTTTCAATTTTTGAGCTACCTCCTCTGAAATAACAATATTAGTAGATCTTGAATCAATTATGACCCTGCATACTTTGCCTAGTATTTTGTACTTGACCCAAAAAAGAGCCCTTCTTTGCTTATACTCATCTATGGTAGGTTATTTAATAAATAACTCCTCAGCATGAGATTCTCTCCTTTCTCTAAATCTAGGCTCACCTTTGATTGTTTTGGACAATCCTCTTCTTGGACATAGGCAATCTTCTTCTCACCTTATCAAGATAAGGGTTTGTCAGGACACCTATAAGCTTGGTGATCCAACTACTCATAATTATAGCATTTCATAGAAGAAAAATGAGAACTCCTTCCAAAACCCCCTGATATGCCCCTACCATAGTTGTTAGAACTTCTACCTTTGCCATATCCACCTCCATTATTTGGCTCATGTCCTTTCTCTATAAGCTTGGAGTCACCTTGGCTCCTATTTTCATTACCTCTTCCACTTGAACCACATCTATGACCACCTCCAGTTTCTCTTCCCATTCCTCTACCCCTAGTATTGGAGTCATATTTCTTCTTGAGTTTTTCCTCCACTTTAATAGCCATTTTATAATAGCTATAAAGGGTAGTAAGTGTAAAGAGACTCAACTCTTCTTAAATGTTCCACCTAAGACCATATAGGTACCCTACCACTTTAATGCTTTCAAGTTATTGGACTCTAGACCTTAGGCTTAGTTTTTGGGATTCTTTTGTGCAAGCAACTACATCTAGGTCTCTTTGTCTAATATTTTGCCTCTTCTTGTGTAATTAGATGTCATAATCCTCTGGTAGGTAGTTCTCTTTCACTTTGGCCACCATAGTTTTCCAATTTATTATTGGTTTCTTGCCTTCCTTCTCTCTTTCTCCTTGTAAGACTTTCAACCAAGTTAGTGTTTTTCCTCTTAGCCTTGATTTGGCTATCTTCACCTTTTGAGCATCTATTATTCCATCACTTTCAAAGCAATTTTCCATACCCTCAATCCACTCCATAACTAACGCTGCATCCATTCTTCCAGTAAAGATAGGAATGTCTTCTAGTGCTTTGTCACTTAGTGCATTCAATGCTTTTAGAAAAGGTTCCTCTACTAATGGAGGATCTGGTTCTAGATTTGCTTCTTCTTCTACTTGATTCTTTCCCTTTTCCTTATCCACTTCTAACTACTCTTTCATCTTTTCTGCAGTTTCAACAACTTCATCTAGCTTTTTCTTCATCTCTTCCACAAATTCCTCAAGAAGTTTGTTCTTTTCTTGTTATTCTATCAAATCTCTTTCCAACTCAACATTAGTCGCCATGGTGCTTTCTCCTATGGATTCCCCTACTTCTGAATTGCACTCTTCTCTACCCAAGCCTTTTAATGGATATGATACCACTTTGATGGGGAGATCTAACTATTTCACAAGAGCTCTTCTAGATATTCCTAAGACCTATCCTTTTGCCTTGATAGGGTACTTTCCTTACCCTACTCATAGATCACTACTAATATCCCTTTCCCTTCTAGAACTCTCCACCAACTCCAAACTCCAAACTATACCTCATTTCCCTCCTAGTGCACTCATGGGCATAATTAGCCATTATTCTTCCTAGACTATTCTTGGGACTAGGAATAGGTTTCCTCTCTATTAATTTTCAAGCTTAAATCCTCCTTGATCCATACTAATAGTTTTTCTCTTGGATTTCTTATTGATTTCTTGCTTTGCTAGTTTTAGGCCTTGTAGCCTTTTTGACCTAACTAGGCCTCCTAAAACCTAGGTTTCTTGGATTTTACACCAAATCCCTTAACAACCCAGTGAGCCAATTACTAATTATTCCTACCACCTATTAAGACTCAAATATTTCTTAGGTATTAGGTCTTGACACTGTTCGTACACTAGATTTACACCAAACCCATATTTTCAAGGGTGTCAAGGGCATGCGAACCAGTTTGACTTCATTGCTTTCAAAAAGTGCATCAAAGGTATTCCCTTCACTTATCCTTAATTTTATATGTCCAAAAAACATTCCCCTTCACTTTTAGACTCCTGGATTGGCACATCCAATCCATTCAAAAAGCCCTCTTGCTATTGTTCTGAACAAGCACCTAGCCAAAATGCCTCTACACTCGCCTAGGGCTTGGTATTAAAAATAACTTCTCTGCAAACCATGAATCTAAAAATTGTATTTACACTATTTAAAAATTTTCCTACTTTATTCTAAGAGGCCATGGAAGTTCAATCATGGGAACTCAAGTAGGAGTCATTTTTGCACAACTAGCTCTGAACTAGGCAGTGAATCAACAAAACACAAATAATTAACAAAATGATAACTAGTCTAGCAAAGCAAAAAAACCACTGCTATAATAGATAATTAAATAACATAAATTCAGGTTTAAAAGCATTATTTTAGTCCTTTAAATCCATGGATGACTAGATGAAGGCTCTATTACACAAATACAACCAATTCTTGCTCTTTCCCAAACCACAATCTGTACAATATCCTTCCTAGCTGTCAAAATAGGGTTTGGATGTCCTTATATATTCCATCCCCACATGTTCAAACCCTTAGGTTAGGTTTAGAACACAATTAAGCCCAACTCCACATTTTAGGGAAAGTTGTCATGACAACTTTTACAAAATTGCAAAGTTGTCATGAGCAACTTTTACATCTTTTGCAATTTTGAAAAACCATTCACCTCATTGATTCAAATTGACTCCAAACCAATAAATAAGACCTTAGAACAACTAAAACATCAAATTACCAAAAATAATTCCACTTTGGAGTCTTGGTCAAAGTTTTACCCTTTGGTTGATTTTCTAGGACTTAACACCTAGATCCTAAAAGACCACTCAAATCCATTGACTCCACGCATCCCTAAACTATCCACACACACAAATCAACTTAGGACTTCATAGCTTAGTCCTTATTAACTAGTGGCTGGCTAAGCCTACCTACAATCCAAAAATTATTGAAGACCTTGAGGTGCTCCTGCACTAGTTGGGCAATGAAGAAGTCATAGTGTCAATTGAGTGTTCAGTTCCAATGTTAACTAGGTGACAACATATTGAAACTACAAAATATTTTATTAGTTGAGGTTGAATATTTGGATGTTTATTGATATTTTGAAAGGGTTTTCAAGTCAAATTTTCCTAGCTTATGATATATAAGAAAGGTCAAGTTGTGAGGACAAGAAGTTTATCAAGAAATATGAAATAAATGGATATGTGAGCGAAGGCATGACATAGCAGGAAAGTATGAAAGTTAAGATGCAAAGAAACATCTAATCAGGAAGGATCAAGAGGTCAAGCCAAAATAGAGATCTAAATCTGTATAGAAAGTTGCTTCATAAATCAAGTCAAATTGTTGTTGCTTTCTTACCATTGTAATAGTAAATAAATCTCTTAACAGAGTCAACTTAACAATCATTTTGTAAATCCTTTAACAAGGTGACATTTCTAGATTGAAGTATTTGAAAACCTCTAACCAAGTCACTCCTAACAGGGTGAACTAAATCCTCTAACAAGGTCATACTTAATAGTATGTTTTGTAACCTTTAACAGGGTTGGATCCTAGCCAAGGTAGGATAGAGAAGGAAAGTGTGAAAGTTAAGTTGCAAAGAAACATCTAATCAAGAAGGATCTAAAGGTCAAGCCAGAACATAGATCTGAATCTGCAAAGAAAGTTGCTTCATAAATTAGGTCAAATTATTGTTTCTTTCTAAGCATTGTATTAGTAAAGAAATCTCTTAACAGAGAAGTTATTTTGTAACTTTTAACAGGGTTGGATCCTAGCAAAGGTAGGATAGAGCAGGAAAGTGTGAAAGTTAAGCTACAAAGAAACATTGAATCAAGAAGGATCTAGAGGTCAAGCTAGAATAGAGATCTAAATCTTCAAATAAAGTTGCTTCACAAATTAGGTCAAATTATTGTTGCTTTCTAACCATTGTAGCAGTAAAGAAATCTCTTAACAGAGTTGAATTAACAATCATTTTGTAAATCCTCTAACAAGGTGACATTTCTAGATTGAAGTGTTTGAAGACCTCTAACTAGGCCACTCCTAATAGGGTGAACTAAATCCTCTAACAAGGTCATACTTAACAATATATTTTGTAACCTTTAATAGGGTTGGATCCTAATAGGGCTCACTTGAAAAGAGTGAAAATTATTGTGACTAATTCCAAGGTGGTTTTTCCCAAATTGGGTTTCCACGTTAAACCTTGGTGTCATCTATGTTCATGTTATTCACTTATGCTTTATGTTTCTACAACTAAGTCACTAAAGGACAAAAATGATTAATACATCTTAAGATTTCTTTGTTAATCAAGCATCAATTATATTCTAGTGAACTGAGCTATTCAATATTGTATGATAAGTGGAAGATTGTATTGACATCTAAGGGACAAGGATTTGTTTTTGTGATAATTGATTCACCCCTCTCCTCTAAGTTACTCCTCTTAAATTTCCAACAACATATATATATATATATATATATATATATATATATATATATATATATATATATATATATATAAGTATGATATTCTATGTATAATTTTATGTATAAGCTGATATTCTATGTATAAATTCATGTATAAGTAGTTTTCTGTATATAAGAATGAAATGAATATTAGGGCTAATTTAGAATTTTAAATAAGAATGAAATGAATGGCAGTGCTAATTCAAAATAAGAATGGAATAAATGGTAGTGCTAATTGAGTAGTTGGCTAATTTAGTAGTCTTGTTTATTGAACTTGGCTAATTCAGTAGTCTTATTTATTGAACTTGAAATGTATATTTTCTATGTATAAGTTTATATTCCTATGTATAAATTTATGTAGTTTTTTAGTGTATAGTAGTTAATTCAAAATAAAAATGAAAAGAATGGTAAGCCCAATTCAAAATAAGAGTGAGAAGAATGGCAAGACTAATTTGTTTATTGAACTTGAAATATATATTTTAAGTATAAATTGTTTCTTGAAATATGTATTATATTTTCTCTATATAAATTTATGCATAAGTTTATATTAATATCTATAATTTTATATTACATGTTTAAATTTATTTAGTAGTTAATAAGAATGAGAGAATGGTAGGAATAATTTAGTAGTTTGAAATTCAATAGTCTTGTTTATTGAACTTGAAATGTATTAAATGTAAAAGTTTATGTATAGTAGAACTAATTTAAAATAAGAATGAAAATGTTTATTGAAAAGTGCAGTAACTTATGTATAGTTATTAATTTAAATTAAGAATGAAATGAATTGCAGGGACAATTCAAAATAAGATTGAGAATGGAAAGCTAATTGAGTAGTGAGATAATTCAATAGTATTGTTTAATGAATTTGAAATTTATATTCTATGATTGAATATAGATTTTTTAGTTATTTTCTCATGGTGCTAATGATAAGGAAAAATATATTAATATACATAAAAGTATTTATAATTTTTTTAAGAAAAAAATATTGTGTTTTCTTAGCAAAAAAATTGGGCATTATAATTGAGATGTTAGTACTATCATATTTCCATAATCTATATCAATGATTTTTTTCTCCTTGGTATAATTGTGTAATAGTTTTTTATCATCAATATTTCAAATCACACTACATGATCCATGATCAGGATGTAGGAGAGCCAAAGAGAATAAAACAATGATTGTAGACCAAGCAAGACAAAAAAAAGGCAAAGAAAGAGGGAGAGAAACCGCATGCCAATACAGGCTAACAAGACCAAAATAATAGAATAAAAATAAGACCTAATGAAAATAAAATATACAATAAATAATTTTTTACTTTTTTTAATTACTGTCTTTCTCTTTAGTATACAATATATAATTTGTATTTGTATTTATTTTCATTTTGGTTCTTATTTCTATTCTGCCTTTTTGAATTTTACAACTACTTTTTCTTATAAATGAAAAAGAAAAAGAACATTTCATGCAAAAAATGAAGAAGAAAAATACATCTATCTAGAGCTAGGCAACTTTGACAGAGTATTCCCAAACACACACTATAAAAATAATGTCTTTGTCTCGTGGTTAATGTCACTCAAGTTCAGGTTAGAGTTGAAAGAGTTGACAATGTGTGCCCCCCTCGTATTCAATAGAAGCCTGTCACCTTGGCTGGGATGATCTAACTCTATTAATGTAGCATGTGAACATACCCATTTCCCTTAAATAACTCTGAACCTATCATTAAGGCATGCCAACCATTTCACAAAAGAGTTTTTTTATTATAATGTCAAAGGTAGAATTGAAGGATGAATAGTATGTATGCAAATATGACGAAAACTTTCCATCTTAAACAACTACTTTTTCACCACCTACGTAGGTCTAAAATTATTAGCATTATATGATAAATGAAATATATTTGATTTATTTGATAGAATGACCAGAATACCAATACCATTAATATTTACAAGTAACAAATGATAGAGCCACCTGACACAAGGACAATGTAGAAAATACGTAATTAATATTAAACACTTCTAGTCAAAGTGTTTCTTCTAATAAAGTAAAGAAGGTTAGGGACCAAACCCATAAAAAATTAACATCAAGTTCATGGACAACAAAAATAGGGTCACAAGCTACGACCCTTACAAAAGAAGAATCAAAACAACTAAAAACTTAGAGCTAGAAACGTAATAAAAGGAAAAAAAAATATACTAGGATCTAGTGATATATTAATTAGAGTAAAATGAAATACAATATCAAAGGCTTGATTACACTCTATTACCCAACTGATAGTGATGTTGATAACTAAGAAATGAAAGGCATGTAGGAGAATTGGATCATTTGTTATGTTGTCATCGATGTCAAGCTTATTAACTTAGTAATTTATGTAAGTTGCCAAATCATTTGAAGTATGAGATGTTAAGTAAAGAAGTGATTGGTAAAGATAGAACATGAAATAAAGAAGTGATGTTAAGTGTGAGTGTTTAATGGGAAATTGATGAATAAATTTTTACAAGGTAATGTTGGTTTGATTATTTTACAAAATTTGATGAAGTGTCAAGATGATGCACAATGATATTGTATTAGTTGGTATTAAAGTAAAAAAGTTATGAAGTGAAAAGACAAGGAACTAGTGTGGGTTACTGAGATAAAAAAATGTTGGTCAAGAAGCAAAGGTTTTATTCGGTGGAAGTGCACTAAGCATGTGTTAATAAAGTAAGGATGTGTGTACATTGAATAAGCAGGTGTTATCAAGAAAATTAGTACCAACTGAGTGAAGAGTGTTAATCAAGAAAATTGGGTTATTTGGTTAAAGGAAGAACACAAGTCGGTGAAGTTGAACAATTCTAATAAAATCAATTGTGGGATGGCATTGAGTGAGAATCTAGATTCGTCTACAAGATTCCAAGAAAGGAGAGAAGATTGTCAATGAAATCTAAAGATGAAATTGGCTAGGTAATATGTCATAGAGAAGATTCAAGGAAAGGTTTTTTATCCAAGAAAAGTTCAAGTTCCAAGGTGAATTACATCTGGCATGATGCATAAAATATTTTACCTAGTGGAAAATTCAATGAATTTAAGTTGAGATGCGATCAAATGGATGAGAGAAATTCAAGGAAACCCTAATAAATGTGATTAAGTGGCAAAAACTATCTATTTAAGGGATGAACAAGAATGAGGTTGTTGTTGATAGCTTAATGAAGATAGAAGAGTCACTGAGAATAATAGAGGCTAAGAAAAGGAGATGGAAAAGTGATGATACGAAGAATATGTGTTGATCATCCAATATGGAAGAGTTTGAAGAGGAAAAATGACCAGAAAGGAGATGTCAACAAGAAAAGGTAGTTGTTATTTCAAATAGATCATTTCACTATTACTTTCTAACCATTGTAGTAGAAAATATCTCAATCGAGTGGATTTAACCGTCATATTTGAAAATCCCTTGTAAGGTGTAATTATAAAAAATATACTTAGTTCTCTTTAATAAAGCCACCCATGAATAGGGTGATATGTCTAATTGATCTTTGGTAAAAATCCCCTAACAGGGTCACATTTAGCAAATGTATTTTGTAACCTTTAACAATGTCGGCTCTTAACCAAGCTCACTTCAGAAGAGTGAATTTATTTGTGGGTGATAATTCATGTGATGGTTTTTAACCAAATTGGGTTTCCACATTAAAATCTAGTGTTGATGTGTTTATGAGTGTTTACATTTTATTTAATGATTTTGTTATATACTATTGTGGCTAGTTGATTTCTTTACTATGTTAATTATGGATAAGTATTATAAGGTGAAAATTATTTAAGGGACTTGAGATAACTAATTTAGCTCCCCCCCAAGTTGTCCAATAATTGGTATCAAAGTTGTTGGTTCTTAGATGAAAAGTTTAAAAGACTAGGCATAAAGATGTATGAGAAAGAGGTATCCAAGTTAAACAAGGAATAATTCTTTTCAAGGAAAAATAAGATGAGGCTATATCTATCTAGAATTCTAGACTATCCATTATACTACCTGGATAATTACTAAGCTTCACCACCACTTAGACCTATTACAATTGACTAGATGAAGGAAAAGCCATAACACAATACCTTGATTATTAAGATAGATTATTCTCTTACTGATGTTGAATATGATGATATAAAGGATGGTTATATAGCAAAGGAGATGTAGGGAAAACTTTTTTTAATGTATTGATGGTGAAGGAAAATAGTCTTAGACGAAAATTTGATGAAATGAAAATGCAAGAAGGTGAGGACATTTTATATTATAATAGCAATTAAGGAAGTGGTTAGTGATATTAAAGGAATTGGTGGAATCATAAATGAATAATGTGTGGTAAGTAAAATTCTTAGAACTCTCTTACATATATATTCTATTAGAGTTTTTTATATTTTAGAATTAAGATCCATGCTTGGCAATATTGTTACTCTTGATGTTTTGATTGGTAGGCTGATTGTGTTTGAGCTTAATGATTTTGATAATAGTGTACTAAAGATATAAAATACTTTCAAGACATCTCTAACCATTGGTATCTAAAGGAAATAAAGTGAAAGAGTTTACCATAGTTTAAGTGGAAGTGGCTATGACAACATACTATTTGAGGAAATAAAACAAGAGGAATTGGAAGCACTGCTAGCAAAAAATTTGTCAAGAGGACTTGCAAGAGTATGATGGAGGATTTTTTAAAATTGGTAATGATGCTCCATGTTCTGTAAGAGGAAAAAGATCCGTTATGTTAAATGAAAGGATTAAGTGTGATAATGCTTATTGTGTTCGAGGATTAAAGTACAATTTGTTGAGTGTTTCACAATTGAAGAACACAGGTCACCAACTAGAATTTCAAAACTAAAAGGTGAAGATCTATGATGTTGGTAGAGATTTAATTAGAATTGTTGATCAATCTAAAGGTAACTTATTCTATCTAAATTATACTTCAAATAGATGTTTGATTGCAATAAATGAGGATGTTTGGTTATGACACAAAATGTTTTGTCATTTAAATTTTGATAATTGGTCAAAGTTAGTAAGAAAATAAGAGTGAGAGGTTTACCAAGATAAAGAAAGCCTGCAAAAGTTATGTGTAAGGAATGTAAAATTGGTAAGATGACTTAATTAATATTTTAAAGAAAGTATTCCTCATCTAATGACATAGTGGAAAAGATTCAAACCTCATTGTAATGTGTTTTATTTTGTATATGTGAATTTATATGTGTGTAATAGCTTAGTTCATGCATTATTGGAGTTAAGTCACTTTTAATGTAATGTGTTGTTTTGTGTGTGTCATTTGACACTTGTGTTGTCCATGTAGAGATGCCATGTCATTCAAGGTTTGGCAAGAAGTAACCTAACCTAAATCTAACCCCAATGTTGTACCCAAGTTAACCTCACATAGAAAAAATGCCATGAGGAGTCTCAATCAAAGGAAATTCGAATTTGGACTTGGCTAGGGTTTTTAGGGGTCATTAGGTGGTCCTTAAGTGTCTTTTAGGTGAAAATAAGTTACCCATATGATAGTACATCATGTCAAGGACCTATTTTTGATCATGTGAGTGCCTAGATAGCCTAGGGAGCCCCTTTACCCATGCATTCTTCCATCAATTCGAATTTGGAGTTGTCATATCCATGTTCCCACTTAGTCAAAAATAGAAAAGTTGGAGGAGACAAGTTTGTAAGAAGTAGTGGCTTAGTGTTTTTGCTAAAATAAGTTAGTGAGAAGGCTTTATTAGAGGGTTTTGGCCAAACTAGTGGGGTGTCTACCCACTCTCTAATTTTAGAGACTGTTAGGTTTTGGAAGGAGATTAAGGGAGCTCTACTACAACTATCCTTACCATAGCTTGGACCAACGTTGGTGTCTCAAAACTTGTTTCTTTCTCATTTCTTGCTTTTAGCATGGTTAAATAAATTTGCAAGTGTGAGAGTTCATTAATAGAGTATGCATTTGCATTGTAAATCTTGTGATATGGATTTTTGGGTATTGTGTGAAAGTGTGGTGTTCTTGTTGCATTATGAGCATTGATTATGTATTGTGACAATGTGAGAATGTGTGATGTTCTTGTAAATTTCTTGGTTCACCTTCTTAGTTTTGTTTTTGTTGGAATGGAAAGAGAATGTGTTTTGTGCTTTTGGAGATCCTTTCTTGGTTTTGTTTTGTTGTTCTTCATTTGTTTTGTTGTTGTTCTTGTTTGAATGTGAGTGTTGATTGTGATTATGGTTGTGAAGGCTTCACTCACCCTTGGGAGGGCAGAGAAGCCTTGGGTGAAGGGCATAAGTTGGGCTTGACATTGCAAGTGAGAAAGAAAATTTTGTTTTTACCTCATGATGAGGCTGTTATTATGGAGCATGGGCTCCTTCATGGCCATGAATCTTGTTGTTTGGGAGGTACAAGGAGGTTTGGTGGATGAGGAAAAGATGGTTGTTTTGGAGGCCTTGAGAGGCAATGCAGTGACAATATGTCATTTATGTTGTGGTGGCCTTGAGAGGCAAAATGCATTGGCAATATGGTACTTATGATGCTAAAATTTCTCCTCCTTGAAGAGCCCACCTTCACCCAACATTTTATGATTCCAATGGTGAATCATTGTGCAAGCCATGGAAGGGTGTTGATTGTGTTTTGTGTTGTGTCTTCATGCAAAATTTTGTGATGTATGTAACCCGGTTTGAGCCTTGTTCCCCTAATGCAGGGGTGGTCTCTTTGAGACCTATGGTTGGGTGGAAAGCACCCATGGTCCTTGTTGTCTATTTGTGATGTATTTTCAGATTTTGTGCTCAAGGGAGCAATGGAAACAAGCTTGGAATAACCATCTTATGGACATTGCTTGAAGACAAAACTTGTCATTTTGCTGTAATGGAGAACTCTTCATATTGTTCATATAGTTGCAATGAATGATTGCATAGTAGAGAAGAAGGGATATGTCATTTTTCTGAAAGGAGATATTGTCTTTCATGGAATCAAATATTGTATTTGTGAAAGTATAGTTTCTATTCTTTTGTTTTGTTTTGGGCTAAAAAAAAGAAAATCTTCATTTTGTATATACTACTGTGGGGTATGAGTTAATGGGAGAAAAGGAAGTAATTTGAAGGTTCTCATAACTATTTTCATTATAAGTCTCTATCTTTATGTTCTTAGTTTCAATTAGAATACTTGATTATCTTCTCAGTCATATATGAGAGAGTTTCTTGTTTAGAAATAGTCATTATTATGTTTTGAATATTAATTTTTAAAATGCATTCAATTTATGGTTCTCTATTATGAATTGTGATGCAATGGAAGTATCAAGTTATGAATAGTTTATATATATGCTTAGATGGAGATGTATCTTTCTTAATAGAAAGTTAACCTCTCTTGAGAATGTGTTTATCCATTGGAAGATTAGTAATTGGAATATAAACTTTTGGGTGCATTTAAGTAATCTAAATCAATGAAACCCTAGTCTACATAGATAATAGAAACCTCATTGATTCATCACCTTGATGACATAGAAGGAAATACCTCCTTTTTGGACTTAGCTTAAAATTCTATAACAAAGGTTCGCTGTAGATGCACTTTAGTTCTCTGGAAAATGTATGAAAAGGAAACAAATTCATTCTAAAAAATACAGAGCAATATTATAATAAAAATAATATTCCTAGAATCATATGCACAAATCAATAGCTTGACTTAAGGGAAATTCCCACACTAGCTAGCTCTTAATCTTTTAAGAGAGCTTCTTATCATTATACCCGTGACCCTTGTGTCATTCTTTAAGAAAATGTGACAAAAAGAAAATACACATAATAATTTAGAGGCTACAATAAGAAGTCTAGACACATAGCTAATAATTAAACAAAGAGGTGACCTATGTAAGAAAAAATCTCACACAAATATAAAATACCAAAAGAAATAAAATGAAAATATACATCACTGACATAAAAGAAAGCCCCAAATCCCAAGTGCCTCACCTTGGGCCAACACAAAAGTGTTCTCCTAGAGCCTTGGACGATGAGTAAAGGGAAGGCTAATAAAATTTAAAATAAATGAGGGAAATCATGCTTCTGTTTGAAAGGGACATGTTACTGCCCCATGTCAAGGACTAATCCCTAGGCAACCTTTAACACTCTTGCCGCCAATGTAAGAAGGGGAACATTAAGACAGGAGATTAAGACTACTTGGCGCCCAAAACAAGATGTATAGGTGATGTGTCCTTGGCTAGCAATGTTATGAGAACTTAATAGTAAAAACATAACATTTATACCATGCTGCAAGGGCTAAGTTTGGCACCTATTATCCTTTGAAGGTAAGGAAGTCAAACACATTTGCCAAAAACATGGCCCCACTATCCTCTTAGACGCCATCTCTTGGGAAATGATAAGATCTGTTTTAAATTGGTTTGGAAACAGCTAGTAAATGCATCCCCTTTCCCTCACATCGCCATCATGCCTTGGAGAATGGGATAGTGGGTACCCACCTTAGGCCCTTGAGCCATGATGGCATTTCCTAGTGGTAAATATAGCTGGGGTAGAATATCATTAATATAAATTGGTTGAAAACTTAGTTAAGATGGGTAAAATTGTATCCTAAGTATTATGGTTAGATTAGACCATCGTGTGAATCTTAGGCTAGAGTAGATAGCAAGTGGTTAAGGGTAAATTATAGATATAATTTAGAGTATTAGTATTAAAGGATGCTTATTATTGGTAAAATTGTTAGAATTTAAATTTCTCTTAGTATGATGGGTAGCCTAGATTTAAGGACATAAGTTAAATTAATATACATCATTGTTTATAGGTAAATCCATAAATTTAATAAAATAATAATAAATAAATAAATAAAAGATATAAATTTCAATAAAATGATAATTATAATAATTATAGATCATTAAGGGATCAATTATACCTATAAGAATCGAATGTTGATAAATAACACAATTGTAACCAATATTAGGACAAGTGAAAACAACCCAAACTAATGAAAGGATTCGCTTGGGAGATTGGTAAACTGACAACTAGCACTATTAAAGGGAGATATTGGCAAATGCTTAAGAAATTTTGGAATTACTAATATATATATAATCCCATTGTTATGATTAACTATTTTACGTCAAACCAACATTTGATTGTATGAGGAATCAGTGAAGAGATAATGTTTTATCCTCTTATTAGAAGGTATGAACCTTGAATTCCCAAAAGAGAGTACCTGGTCATAGTTGATGTTAGTAGTGTAATTCTCTATGAAAAACTCTATGATCACCTTATCTAACAAATCAACATGAATCTCAATAAGACATAATATGAGTTTGATGAATGGAACAATCAACAAAAAGTTTATAATTAGTTCACATTTGTAATTGTTGGAACTTACATCGGGTTATTGAACTATATCTAATCATGTACTAAGGGATTAGAGGGTGGCTAGGAGAATTGATTTATATATGAGGTTAAATTTATTTAGAGTATAAATATATATAATTATTGGTTTATCTTAATTAATAATTTATTTGTTTAAAATCACAAGAAGAAAAAAAAAAAACAAAAAAAAAAAAAAAAAAAAAAAATTGTTGTGTTTTTTAACAGTAGATTTTGGGCATGACAGTTACTCTTGATGTTTTGATTGGTAGGCTGATTGTGTTTGAGCTTAATGATTTTGATAATAGTGTACTAAAGATATAAAATACTTTCAAGACATCTCTAACCATTGGTATCTAAAGGAAATAAAGTGAAAGAGTTTACCATAGTTCAAGTGGAAGTGGCTATGACAACATACTATTTGAGGAAATAAAACAAGAGGAATTGGAAGCACTGCTAGCAAAAAATTTGTCAAGAGGAATTGCAAGAGTATTATGGAGGATTTTTTAAAATGGGTAATGATGCTCCATGTTCTGTAAGAGGAAAAAGATTCGTTATGTTAAATGAAAGGATTAAGTGTGATAATGCTTATTGTGTTCGAGGACTAAAGTACAATTTGTTGAGTGTTTCACAATTGAAGAACACAGGTCACCAACTAGAATTTCAAAACTAAAAGGTGAAGATCTATGATGTTGGTAGATATTTAATTAGAATTGTTGATCAATCTAAAGGTAACTTATTCTATCTAAATTATACTTCAAATAGATGTTTGATTGCAATAAATGAGGATGTTTGGTTATGACACAAAATGTTTTGTCATTTAAATTTTGATAATTGGTCAAAGTTAGTAAGAAAATAAGAGTGAGAGGTTTACCAAGATAAAGAAAGCTTGCAAAAGTTATGTGTAAGGAATGTAAAATTGGTAAGATGACTTAATTAATATTTTAAAGAAAGTATTCCTCATCTAATGACATAGTGGAACTAGTTCATACTAATCTCTGTGGTCCTGGGTGTGCGAACCTATTATGGTGATTGATATTTCATTTTGTTTGTTGATGACTACTCAAGGATGATGTTGTTAGTCCCAAATACATATCAATATGCTAAGGGGGTAGGGGTGAATTAGTATACTTGCTGGTTTCTACTGGCCTCAAATTTTGCTTCTCTTCATCTACGAGTTAGTACAGGCAATAACTTAATAGGTAAATGTCAAGAAAAAAAAAATCACATGAAAATACCAACACATAACATGATATTTATCTCATGGAAACCTAGCTAGGGTAAAAACTATGGTGTGTGAGTTGATCCTCACAAGTTTACACTCTTTTGAAATGTGCTCCATCAAGAGCTTATCCTTGTTAAAAGATTAGAAAGACATAGTAAGGTGTCACCTTGTTAGGGGATTTTGATGAGATCTATTAGGATCTTACTCTATTAGGAGAAGCCTAGTTAGAGGAATTTGAAACACAAGTTTATGTGTCACCCTATTAAGGGATTTATACAAAGAACCTATTAGGGTCCACTCTTAGTTGGATTTTCCATTATAAAGTTAAGTAAACAACAATGAAAATGATCTAATAGTTTTAGCTAATAAACTTAGCTTGGTATAGATCCTAGGTTGGCTCTCTTTACCAGTCTACAACTGTGCTCTTCCTTCTCTAGGATCTACGTCTTCAACCTCTAATCACTTGTGTGCTTTCCTTATTTTAGGAACCTGATACTCTTCATGATGTTGAGACTTACTCTCCTCTTCTTGGCACAATAGTCACCTTGAAGGATTGATCTCTACTTGATCACTCTTCCTTTCTTTATGAGATTCCACTTTAGCTTGTCTCTTATGGCTCTTAGGCTAATCACTTGGAAATATAACCTTCTCTCCTTAAACTTTGTTTTCTTTTAGTCTCTTTTTTCCTTTCTTCACTTGGAAGTGTTTGCCTTTAAATTCAAAATTTGGATTCCCTCCCTATTACCAACCTAGCCACCTATTGTAGTGGTGTGCATCCCTTTTGAGGTTATGTTGTGTTCATACATGAGTCTCAAATTCCATGTGTCTTTTGTGACTTGCATCTACTAGAAATAATCAAGATTTGAATTCTTTTGACTATTCCTCAATCCTTTCTCCCATCATCATTTAATGCAACATTGAGTGCACTCTTTTCCTTCTTTATGACTAGGTAGTCATGAGTATCCTTCTTTATGCACTTTATATTGAGTCATCTTGTTACTCTATTTGTTATTCCTATAGCTTGTCATTCTTCTACTTTCTTGGTCTTCATTTAGTACTTGGCATGTTATGTTTAAATGGATTAATTTCTTCCTAAATCTCCACTCAGGCTATCATTATTCCTTCCTTCCCTTCTAAATTAGGGTTGTACATTAGTGTGCCTTACTAGTTGTACAACTCTATCGATTAGATCTCTTTCCTTTTATTTCTAGCAATGACAACATCGTTCATGACTAAGTCTATTGGTATGCTTATCAGTAAGTCTTCAACACTTTAGACCAACAATGTCCCCCTTTCAAATTGATGGAAACACTTAGTCACTTGGGTACTTCTACCATTTTCTTCCTTCACTATCTCTCCTTGAGATAGTGCCTTTTCATGCTTGATCTTCTACGACCCATCTCCATCCCCTTTCTCTCAACTTCTCCCCCTTTGACAACAATGCCAAAGGTGACCATCTTTCCTTGGTTATTGCTTTCCTGACTGCTCCCCCTATGGAATAGTGACATGTCCTCATCAATCCACTTTGAACTTGTTAGATTGTGTGATTATGGATTAATGCCCTTGTAACTTAACTTAGTTTAGGGTAGATAGGGTTAAGACCTCTAATCTTTCTCGCAGATATTCAAAACTATCTTTCTGAAGAGGTTTAGTGAAGATATCTACTAGTTTCTCCTTGATTGGTACATATTCCAACCTGACCTCTTTTTCTTGCACTTTTTCCCTCAGAAAATGGTACTTGGTGGATATGGATGTGGTCTTTGAGTGCATGATCAAATTTTTGATATATTGATAGCAATTATAGTATCATAGTTGATCATTACTAGTTCCTCCACTAACTCTTTGATTCCTTCAAGAAGTTGTTTGATCTAAACAACTTAAGTGCAATTCATAGCTGCAATAATATTTTTTTCTTGTGCAGTTGACTCGAATATGCAGTTTTATTTCTTGCTTGGATACTTGAAGTATGTCGTATAAAAATACATCCTTTTAGCTTGGATACTTGAAGTTCGATGAAGAATTTTATTTCTTTGATCATTGATATTTTGAACTCCTTCTTCATGACTTTTGCAAAATCAACATCTAGTTTTTTATCTCTACCAAAGATGATATCATCCACAAAGATCTCTATAAATAATTTCTTGCTTCATGCATTATCATTTGTTCTTGCAAATCCAATCTTTATCAAGTATGAGTGTAGTTTCCCATACCATGCTCTTAGTGCTTGTTTTGGTCCATAAAGGGCTTTCCTTAGCATACACATCTGACTCATCCCTTGTTCATTTTCAAATCCCTCTAATTGCTCGATGTACACCTCCTATTCCAAAAATTCATTCAGGAAAAAAGACTTTGCATCCATCTAATATACCTTGATGTTTTTCTATGCCACAAATGCTAGTAGTATCCTGACTCCTAGTCTAGACACTGGTATGAAGGTTTCTCCATAGTCTACACCTTCTTATGCAAATCCCTTGTAGACAAGTGTAAGGGTAAATAAGTAAGATGTGATTAGTATCTTCACTATTTTGTCTACATAACACACATCTAGTGGGACCTTCATATGCTAATCTACAGAACCTGTCAGCCTTTAGGATCCTATTTTGGTATACCAACCATAAAAAGAACCCAACCTTTGGCAGATAGGAAGGGTCTCAACACAAATTGAGTGAAAGGTCCACTTCATCCCAATTTTGGGAGATAATAAGTGCTTTATATCCACTTTTCACACTGTACTTTCCATCTTTAGATGCTACCCAAACTAGTTTTTCGTTCCTCTCTACTTGTTTGATTTTCCTTCTTTTGATGATCTTACCATATTTCTCTTTTGCCAAAGGTTCCAAATCTATATTATCCACATATTTCCACACCCAGCAATTAGTATCATTTATTGAGATGCTAGTTTTATAGTTACTGACCTTGCAGCCCCATAATGAGATTAACTTCTCTTTAAGCACTACCAAAATCTCCAAATTGTCTATAGGAGGGAGTCCATCCCATGGGTCCTCCCAAAATAAGGCTTCATCTCCTTTACTAGTATCCAATGTGAGATATTTACTAATTAGGGGTCTGCATTTAGCAATAAAATTATAGCTCTCTAATCCTTTAGGGAGATTCTTCATCCTAAAAATGGACAAGGGGTCCATCACATTAAGATAGTTGTTGTATATAATTTTAGCCCATTTTTTGCTATTGTCCATGTAGAGTCACCAAATAAGTTTGGCCCCAAATGCTTCATTTTTTCGAAGTAAATTTTTGATGCCTAGGCCTCTATATTCCTTAGGTCTAAAAATATTGTCCCACCTTATGAGTGCTAGATTATTGGAGTCTGCATTGTTATTCCAGAGGAAATGTCTAAGTGTAGTTTCCAGCTTCTTATTGATAATATTAGGTAGCAGAAGATAGGATAAAAGATAACTAGGGATTGCAGACAGGACATATTTAATCTTGGTAATTTTTCATGTTTTTGAGAGCCATTTATCCTTCCATCCACCTATCTTAGACTCTAATTTGTCCAAAATGTTTTGCCATACCTTACTATATTTGCTTGCTTTTTCCAGATCAATTCCCAAATACTTGCAAGGAAATTCACCCTTCTTGTAGCCCATGATATGGTAGATCTACTTTTCTATTTTTGGACTTGTATTAATGAAGATGATTTCAAATTTCCCTACATTTACTTTTTGACCCAAGGCTGTCATATATAACTGAATGATAGACCTAATGTTTAGAGCTTCCTTTGGAGTACTTTCACTTGGTAGAATAGTGTCATTTGCAAATTATTGATGAGTAATATTTGGGATGTTATCTGTTATAGTAATTCCTTTAATATCCCCTTTATTGTAAGCATTGGTGATTGCTCTCCCAAAGGCTTCTACCATAATGATAAATAGGAATGGAGAGAGGGGATCTTCCTGTTTGATCCCTCTTGATTTTTCGAAAAAGCCTTCTAGGTTGCCATTTATAAGGATAGAGAGCTTGGTGCTAGATAGGCTTTGATAAATGAGGTTGATCCATTGGCAGGAGAAATGAAAAGCTTCAAGAGTTTTACATAGGAACCTCTAGTCCACCATATCACATGCCTTTTGGATATCTAACTTCATGAATATGCTTGCCCTTTTATTCTTGTGTGCTGAATGGATTGTTTCTTAAATAATAAGTATACCATCTAGAATTGATCTACCTAGAACAAACCCAGTTTGTTCTTTAGAGATAATTTTTGGAAGAAATTGTTTAATTCTATTTGCTAAAATTTTAGCAAATATTTTGTATATAGTATTACATAAGGCAATTGGTCTAAAATCCCCAGGACTTTCGGGGTCCTCTTTCTTGGGAATTAGAGTAAGAAAGGTGTGGTTGATTTTAGATAGTAGCAAGCCTCCATTTCTAGTAGCTTTGATGGCTTTCCAAAGGTCTTCACCAAAGATATCCCAACATTTCTGATAGAAAAATGTCTAGAAACCATCAGGACCTAGTGATTTGTCTGGGTTCATATCAAATACTACCAATTTAACTTCTTCCAAGGTGATGGGTTTGTTCAAAAGTTTATTATCTATGGATGATAATACTTTAGGATTACCTTCCAACATTTTGGATTGGGCTGATTTGTTGAAGTGGTCATAATTTAATAAAATTTTAAAATGATTAACTAAGATCTCTAATATTTTCCCTGGATCCTCAATAGTAGTATCCATATGATCTTTAATTTTACCTATTTTTCTTTTAGCTCTATTAAAGAGAGTGGAGTTATTGAAATACTTAGTATTTCGATCTCCTTCATCAAGCCAATTTTCTCTTGACTTTTGTCTCTAGAAAATCTCCTCCTTAGCCAATATATTTTCTTGTTTGGCGAGTAGTTCTTTTTCCAACATATAACTGTCATTTTTCATTGCTTTCTTAATTACTTATGTATTTAGTTCTTTCAGATTTTCCTCAGTTTCTAGTTTTTCTTTAAAAATATTGTTGAAATGGTCTTTGTTCCATTTAAGAATATTTTATTTCAGCATTTTCATTTTTGAGACAAAGATATACATTTTAGATCCTTTGAAGCTACCTAAATTCCACCAGTCTTTAATGAGTTTCAAGAAGTTTGGGTCTAAAAACCACTTTTTTTTGTACTTGAAAGGGTTTCTAGCTAGGTTGGATGGTTCTGAAAGAAATAATCGAATTGGAAAGTGATCAGATCCAGCTATTTATAGGATAGAGCATTGGATATTAGCATTAATTCCACTTAGATCTTCTTTGAGGAGAAACCTGTGCAACTTTTTAGTAATATACGTAAAGTCTTTCCTTCTATTGTTCCATGTATAATTTCCATTATTGAGTAGAATATCAATCAGATTATTGGTATTGCACCAATATTTGAATTCTTTAGAAGCTTCAGACGCTCGCTGAATACCTCCTACTTTCTCATCAATATTTAATATGGTATTATAATCTCCTCCTAGAAGGATGATATCATTCTTATGATTATCAATGAATAAGGTGATTTCTTCCCATAAGCGTATCTTGTCTATATTGTAGGTTGGACCATATACATTTACCAAAATAAATTGAAGGTTAGATTTAGTACTTTTAACTCTACTACCTAACTAATTGTTATTGGAGTTTAAAATTTCTAAAGTGACTTTCTTGGGGTTCCATATGAAACCTAAACCTCCAGAAGCCCCTCTAGATTCATGTAAGGTAGTGTTCTAGCTCCCTATTTTATTTTCTAACTTATTTCCTTCTTCCTTATTTAACTTAGTTTCCTGTATTAGAATGATTTCAAATTCAAATAGTTTTAAATTTTGTTTTAGTAGCCTTTTCTTGCTAGGGGCATTTAAGACCCTAGCATTCCAAGTAGTGATCTTCATAGTTCCTTGGGAAGGATCTTCCCCTTCCCTAAATTAAATAGTTGATTGATTTTTTCTATTCTCTGGCCTAACCGTCTACTTCTTTGAGTTCCTTGAGGGATTTTCTACCTCTTTTGGATTTCACCTTACCATAGTTAGGGGATTTGAGTCCTTCCTAATTCATCTAGATGCCCAGTTGTTCTATATTATTTGTGTAGTTATGGCAATTTTAGATTGATTACCTTCTTTCCCATCCTTTTCTTCACTTTCCATTTCTTATATTAACTGCTCTGCTAAGTTTAGATGGTCCTTTATGGCTCTGTCCTCTATAGGTGTATACCTCCTTAGCTCAATTTCCTTAGAATCCTTGTCTTGTATAATCTCTGGAAGTGCTTCAATTGGTTGCAAAAATTCTTCATTTTTATCTTCACCTTCAATTTTTAATAAGTTTCTTTTTAGATCTTTAGAGGTATAGTTGTCTCCTCCTAATTTTAGAACTTTTTGAATCAAACTCTCCTTTTGTGCTTCACTACTCTTATTAATGTTCTCGAAGCTAAAAACTTCAATTAGCTCCTCTATTAAGGCTTCTAGATTATCTTCTTCAGCTTTGTATAGATGCAAATTTTCTATCTCTACCTCCCTGACCTAGTCTCTGTGTAAGAAGTCTTAAAAATCTTGTGTTAACCATCTATTTACTTTAGATTGATCACTGCTCTGCTCCTTATCATTTCTACCAATTTGAGCTACTGAGTCTGATTTGGCTAATGGTGTTTGCCAAAATTTAGAGCACCATCTAATTGGTTCTTCATTAGAAGTTGCTGCTACTTTCATATTTTTTATTATAAAGTCTTGGGGAAGTTCCATATTCTCATATAATTTCATAGTCATCCCTTTTTTTGGTTGTTCCCAACCAAATAGAAGGGAGTTTCTTGTATCTTCTATGCTACTGACTTCTAAACCCATTGATTTCTTAGTGAGCCGATTCTCCAATTTCTCTGGAGATTTCACCTCTATGATTGGAGCACTTCTTTTTTTATTCTTCTTAGCTTCCTCTGAGATGTCCTTAGCTTTCTTGCTGATAATTGTTGATCTATACAATTTTGTGATAATCATATCTTTTTGGCAGTTTCTACAATCTATGCTGAGATTTTTGGCACTTTGATCCTCACCAATCCTTTGCATGTTTAATGGAGGATTTACACCTTTACTTTCCCTAGTGCTTAATTTTCCTTTGTAGGTCCTAGTGTTGAACATTTTTCTTCTTTAGTATGCTGACACTCTTTGTTTTCTTTTCTTGATTTTCCTCTGACACTTTGTTTTGCATTTCGTTGACAATTTCTTTTGCATGTATAGGATTTGATAGTGAAGATACCCTTGCCAATTTTCTAGAACTTGCTATCCCCTATTCTTGGCTCTGATCCATATTTTTTGAGATGTCCTAGTGAGACTAGAGTAAATCCTTCTTATGCATAGACTCCTTTAATTGCTCTTTTTGGTTTCTGAAGTTCATCGTAGGGAATGTACTTTTGAGATCTGCATTTAGTTACAATGTTTTGAATGTGATTTTGTTATCATTATCTAATTTGATGGTCTTTGTGATTTTTCCTTCATATATGTGTAGTTCCAAACTATACATTTCTCTATTGGTTTTAATATTAACCTTGTTAATTTCCTAATTATTAGCTTTACATTTGATTAGTAACTTGATATTGTTACAGAATTGAAAGGAGGAATCCAATCCTATCAATTCACCCCAAGATGACCCTATTTTCTTAATAATATCTAGGTGAAGGAGCTCTAGAAAAAGTGATTGGATGCAAAACCAAGTTGGGATCACAAAGTCTAGCATCCCTTCCTTGCAGTCTGGAAACCAATCAAAAAATCTCATTGTATAACCTCTAAAAAAGCAATCAAAGACATTAAGAAAATCCTTTTTACCAAATTCATCACTATAATGCATGTATATTAATCTATCAGAGTGGTGAGAAATACTTACCTGATTCTTGCAATTATCTTCTAACCATTTGTTGAAGTTGTGCAGTTCACATTTTGGACCATTCCAATATGTAAAAATACCCACTTTTTGACACTCTTTACATCACTCTTCACTTGCTTGGATACTAATGGTAATAGTCTTATCTATAGGATTGGGGGAAAGAGCAACAAAAGGGGGTCTCGAAACTATGTGATTGACCCCTATAGGGCTAGCAATAGGGGATCTATGATGGGGGACAACATAGGAGCTAGGAAATCTACTGGGGGATGTCAACACTGAGGGATCTTTCTTCCTAGGAAGGATTTTACAAGAGAGGCTCGAAGTGTTATTGAGATGAAGCCCTGTATGTTGCAGAGGTGAATTATACTTTTTGTTGTCTAAATATTTGGTAAGATTAAAAACCCTAATTTGTTTATCCAAGCTGATCGTAGAAAAAATAATAGGGTAGGGGAGTTAAGGCCTGAGATAAGACTTATTAGATAGAATATGGTCTAACCTTTGAAGGGCTTGTGGCTGTGGATTTTGAAAATAGGCTATTGATTGCTTACTACCACCCCCATTCTTTATGTGGACTGATTTGTCTCATTTTCTAGCAGGAGATACTAGAGGAGCCTTTGAATGATTTTGTATCACTTGATTTGTTTTTGGGGTTCTCCTGTCCATTATGCTCACTGAGAACCTCCAAGTGATTTGAGGTTGCAATCGAATATCTATTTGGTAGATTAGGTTTCAAAGGTAGATCATTGCCTGCGGTGATTTGTATCTGATACTTCTTCCTATTGAAGAAATGGATATTTTGCGTAGAGTTTATTGCTGTGTGTGCTTTGGAGGAGGAGGGAGCAACCGAAGGGTTTTTTGATTTAACTCACTGATAATAACTTCATTGACTTCCTTTTGCCACTTATATCAAATAATTTGATAGGTTGTTGCCTACTTTTTTTGCATATTCACTTGACATTTTTGCTGTAGTTAATCTATTGTAAAACTTAAAATTTAAATCAATAATGATAAGTCTATTTTTGAAGTAATCCACAGTAAGATAATTATTAAACATGCCTCCACGAATGGATTTTTTAGGGAAAATATGATGCAGGAGCATACTAGGTGTAAAAGCAATCTTGCATCACCCAAAAATATTTTCTTTTTAGTCTTTTCTATTTTAATAAGGACTAGTAGACAAGGTGGTTACTATTTATGGGAGCTTGCTATTTTTAGTAAGTTTATCATACAAGTTTGGAATGTTCTCATTTTCTACATGAAGGTTCATTTTAGAGTTATAAGCCTACTATAAAAATTTCATTGCGCCAACTTAGGTATCAGAGAAGTTATTGCAAATTTTTAGTAGAAAAATTTGCAGAAAAAATATTCAAGCTCACCGTTGGAGGCCTTAGAGTGCACAAGTGGGTCCAAAAACTCGACGGAAGGCCACTAGCACAACTTTGAGCCTGTAGATCAAGAGCTAGTGTTTTCAAAAAGTGGTAATAATAGCAAATCAGAGCAATGATTCGAGAGTTATGGCCTTTAGAAATTGGGCTACTAAAATTTCTAAAATAATTTGTCAAAGATGTATTTAGCTGACTCTACATGTATTGTTAGGGTCTGTCAGCCCTAGGTATTAAGTTTGAGCATCTAGAACCTTTTTGGGTGACCTAAAATTGCTTATTTAAGAAAGGCCTAAACATTGTCTAGGATAGCTCTAGGTGACAATTCGTAGCTTGTCTTGCATATTATTGTAATGAAGGTGCCCATGTGGGCTAGCATATTATACTTGTGAATTATATAATTGTACATTTGCAGTGCAAATAAGAAGTCCATATTTTGTTCTTGCATTTTTTGTTGTTTCTTTATTTTCTATTATGGTTTATGGTATTAAGGGGAGCACCCTTCATCAAGTGGTATTAGAGCTACAGTTCTTGAGTGTGTAGACAGATCACTGACTGTGAGGTAGTTTGCACCAATGCCATAGTTTGGGCTGAGCATGTAGACAGATCATTGATTATGAGGAAGTTTGCAATAGGGTTTCAGCAGAAGCATGAAAATTCTTCCACAAAGAGAGCATGGTGGAAGAGTTTTAGGTGTTACACCTGAGGGTTTTTGATCCCTCCAAAGAAAAATGCAAGCATTGGAAGAACAAATGCGCAAAGGAATACATTTTCTTGTAAGAGATAAAAGCAAGGATAAGGAAAAAGTGGACAAAGATGCCAAAGCAAAGGTAGTTCTAAACCTGGAGAAAGAAAGGCTTTTTAGGGCCACCTCCAAGATTGGGAAAAGACCTAAGTTTGAAGTTCCCATATTTTTAGGAAATCTTAACCTAGAGGAGTTGATTGATTAGATCAATGAACTTGAGGAGTATTTTGAGTATGAAGATATTGAGGATCCTGATAGGGTCAAGTTTGCGAAGGTGAAACTTAAGGGACATGCAAAGATCTAGTGGTAGGTGGTTCAGTTGGAGCGAAATAGAAAGGGAAAGGACAAAATCCTCAGATGGGAACAAATGATAGCTAAACTAAAGCAACAATTCATTCCTGTAGATTGTAAGCTTAATCTATTGAAGAAAATGCAAGGGTTGAAGCAAGTAGGAAAAATATGTTCAACAATATACTGAAGAGTTCTACTTAGTTCTCATTAGAATTGGCCATGCAGAAGCTGATAAGGAGAAAGTCGCCCATTATCATAATGGGTTACTACAAAATATTCAAGATGAGATGACTCTTGTTCAAGTGACCAATATTGAGGAGGCATACCAATTTCCCCTAAGGGTTGAGCAGAAACTAAGCAAGAAGTTTGATAGCAAAAATAGTGGAAGAGGTCGCGGTGGAAGATCTAGCAGATGATCTTATGGAGGTCATAATGATGATTAGAAGAAAAAGGATGAGGCTAGTAGTAGAAGTCATAACCAAAGGGGAAATAATTCCAATCATTTCCATGATCAGAATAATAGAGATTAGAGAGGAAGAGGTAGAGGACAAGGATCTAGAAGAGGAGGCTTCTTTGGGAAATGTTTTCACTATGGAGAAGAAGGGCATAGAGCACTTGATTGTTCCCAATGCCAAGGAAGGACAAATTGAAGAAGAGAAGGCTAGGCCAGAGTTGTACATGTTGATGAAGATACCAAATCGTCACATTCTAAAGATTTTGAAAGAGGAGATGTCCTAATTAACAAAGAGTCCTACTGAGTGATGAGAATGAACCCTATCAAAGAAGGAGCTTGTTTCACACAAGGTGCAAATGTGAAGATAAGTGTTGTGATGTGATCATTGATGGTAGAAATATTGAAAATTTGGTGTTAGAAATGATGGTCACAAAGTTGAAGCTGAAGAGACAGAAACACCTGCATCCATACTGTATTGCTTGGGTGCAAGATGACGACAATGCCATGGTCAATGAGCAATGCTCAATGAAATTCAAGATTGGAAGCTACCAAGATGAGGTAATATGTGATATCATACCTATGGAAATATGTCATATGTTTTTGGGTAGGCCATGACAGTTTGATAGGCATGCTATACATGATGGGCGAGAAAATACTTACACTTTGACTAAGGATGGAGTGAGACATAAGTTAAATTCATTTAAGGATAAAGAAGAAAAGTTATGTAGTGCTGTCAAAATATGTTTTCTTGATGGAAAAGAGTTTCTCAAAGGTATGAAGCATGAGCATATGTGTTTTTCTATAATTCCAAAAGATAGTAAAGAAGAAGTAGAGGAGGTGCTTGCAAAAGTTGTAGATATGTCGAGAGAGTTTTCTGATATTGTATCAGATAATGTACCTAATGGATTGCCCCCAATGAGGAAGATTAGTCACCGAATGGATTTGGTTCCAAGAGCTAGTTTTCCAAACAAGGTAGTGCACAGAATGACACCAACAAAAAGTAAAGAGTTGAATATGCAAGTTCATGAGTTGTTGTAGAAGGGTTGATTCAAGAGAGTCTAAGTCTATGTGTTGTACCGACCGTATTAGCACTAAAGAAAAATGAAGAATGGAGGATGTACAAAGATTTTTGCTTTATCAACAAGAACACAATCAAGTACAAATTTCCATTGCCAAGGATGGATGATATTATGGACTATTTGAGTGGAGCTAAGTATTTCACAAAGATAGATCTGAAGAGTGGGTACCATTAGATTCATATTAGAGAAGGTGATAAGTGGAAGATTTTCTTCAAGACAAAAGGACTATATGAGTGGCTAGTCATGCCTTTTGGGCTAACCAATGCACCGAGCACTTTCATGAGGCTCATGAATGGGGTACTGAAGGAGTTTGTGGGTATGTTTCTCATTGTTTACCTAGATGATATTTTGATCTTTATTAAGACATTGGAGGAGAATTTGATCAATATTTGCAAGGTGTTTGATAAGTTTAGGGAAGAAAATTTGTTGATAAACCTGAAGAAGTGTAGCTTTGTAAAGGAGTTGGTGTACCTAGGATTTGTAGTCTCAGTAGAAGGTCTGAAAATGGACCCAGAGAAAGTAAAGGCTATCCTTGAATGGCCCACTCCAAGGAGTGTGATAGAGGTAAGTTATTTTCATGGACTGGCTAGTTTTTATAGAAATTTCATAAGAGGTTTTAGCGGTATTTGTGGACCCTTGATTGAAACAATGGGAGGGGATAGGAAAGAGTTTAAGTGGACTATAGGAGCATATAAGAGTTTTAATTTGTTGAAACATAAAGCTACTGAGAAACCTATTTTAGCACTTCCAAAAATTAACAAGGTGTTCCAAGTAGACTATGATGCTAGTGGTACTACAATAGGAGCTATTTTGAGCCAAGAAGGTAGAGCTATTGCTTATTTTAGTGAGAAATTGAATGATGCAAAAAGAAAATATTATGTTTATGATCAGGAATTTTATGCTATAGTTCAAGTATTGAAGTGAAGACACTATCTTCTTCCTAAGGAGTTTGTTTTGTATATTGATTATCAAACTTTGTAATATTTGAATAGTCAAGGAAAATTGAAAAAAATTCATTTGAAGTGGGGTTAATTTTTTGTAGAGTTATACATTTGTTTTTGAAACATAAGAGTGGGAAGTCTAAAAGAGTTGCAGATGCTCTTAGTAGAAGACAACTTTTTCTATAAAAAATGCAGATAGAGGTGGGTGGGTTCAAAGAACTTAGTACTTTGTATCCAGATGATCTTGATTTTGGTGAAGCATGAAAGGCTTGTACCGAACCTATTACACTTGACAAGACAAAGTGGTTGGATTTCATTATCCAGGATAGTATGTTGTTCAAAGGAAGCCAATTGTGCATTCCAAGAAGTTCAATGATAGAGAATCTTATCAAGGAGAAGCATAATGGAGGATTGGCTAGACATTTTGGTAGAGATAAAACCATAGCTTTGGTTGTTGAGAATTATCACTAACCACAATTGCAACAATATGTGAAGAAGTTTGTACATAATTATAGAGTATGTCAGATGGTGAAAGGAGTAAAGTAGAATACATGGTTGTATTAGCCATTACCTATACCAGAGAAGCCATGGGAGGATGCCAACATGGATTTTGTTCTTGGATTACTGAGGAAACAGTGTGGGCATGATTCTATTTTTGTGGTGGTTGAGAAATTTTAAAAGATGACACATTTTATTCCTTGCAAGAAGACTAGTGATGTTGTTCATGTGAGAAAATTATTTTTTAGGGAAGTGGTGAGACTGCATGGTCTACCCAAAAGTATAGTTTTAGATTGTGATACCAAATTTGTTGGGTATTTCTCATGTACATTGTGAAAGAAATTGAAGGAGTTAAAGTTTAGTTTATCACAACATCCATAGACTGATGGAAAGAAAGAAGTTGTGAATTGTAATTTGGGAAATTTGTTGATATGTTTAGTTGGAGACAAGCCAAAAGGATGGGATATGATTTTACCACAAACATAATTTGCCTATAATAATTTTTTCAACAGGAGTACTAGTAGATCACCATTCTAGATTGTATATGGGAGTAGTTCGAGAAATGCTTCTAAATTACAATAGTTAGATAAAGGAGAGATAAGTAGTATTAAAGAAGAAGAACTTGATGAACATTTGAAGAACATCCACGAGGAGGTGAGGAAGCACATTATAAAGATGAATACACAATATAAGGCTAATGCAAATGTGAAAAGGAGATATAAGGAATTTCATATTGGAGATGAAGTCATGGTTCATTTGAGAAAGGAGCATTTTCCAGTGGGTACATTTAATAAGCTAAAGATGAAGAAGTTTGGACCATGCAAGATAGTGAAAAGGCATGATTCTGGAAATGGTTATGAAGTGGATTTACCTACTGAACTAAATATTTCACTAGTATTTAATATTTTAGATTTGATAGAGTATTATGAAGGAGGTAATGGAGATGAAGTTGCAGAAGCACAGTGGAGTATTCCAAAAGCTAGTTTGGCTACAAAGGAGGTTGAGGAAATACTGGATAGTCATATTGGAAAAAGTACAAGGAACAAAACTTATGAGGAATACCTAGTCAAATGGAAATGGAGGCCAGTAGAGGATTCATCATGGTTAGCAAGGGGGAGGTTAACTGTCTTGGGTTTTCTTTGAACACCTAAGATGTGATGGGGTCACTTCTCAAATTACCCAAGGTGTCTGATGCAGGAGCATCCTGGGTGTAAGAGCAATCTTGCATCACCCAAAAATATTTTTTTTTTAGTTTTTTCTATTTTAATAAGGACTAGTAGACAGGGTGGTTACTATTTATGGGAGCTTGCTATTTTTAGTAAGTTTTTCATACAAGCTTGAAATGTTCTCATTTTCTACATGAAGGTTCACTTTAGAGTTATAAGCCTACCATAAAAATCTCATTGTTCCAACTTAAGTATTAGAGAAGTAATTGCAGATTTTTCTATGGAAAAAATTGCAAAAAAATCTTTAGGCTCACCAGATGAGGTCTGAAGACTCAATGGAAGGGGACTTGCATAGTTTTGAGCTCGTAGATCAAGTGTTGGCATTTCCAAAAAGTGGTTATAATAGTCAATCAAAGCAATGGTTCAAGAGTTATGGCCTTCATAAGTTGGGCTACCAAAATTTCTAAAATAATTTGTCAAAGATGTATTTAGCTGACTCTATATGTATTGTTACGGTCTTTCGGTCCTAGGTATTAAGTTCGAGCATCTAGAACCTTCCCAAGCATCCTAAAATTGCCTATTTAAGAAAGGCCTAAACATTATCTAGGACAACTTTGGGTGATAGTTCGCAACTTTTCTTGAAGATTATTGTAATGAAGGCACCCATGTGGGTTAGCATATTGTACTTGTGAATTATATAATTCTGCATTTGTGGTATAAATAAGAAGTCTATATTTTGTTCTCACATTTTTTATTGTTTCTTTGTATTTGTTATGATTTATGGTATCAAGGGGAGCACCCTTCATCAAAATAGATTACTTAAAAAGGGTTGTGCATGATGATTTCTTAGCGAAAATCCATAATCTATGAATGATTTTGCTAGGGGAAAATAACTCATACCAAAGAACCATAGGTTATTGGTTAGTGAGGGTTTTTATGACAAAGAAAACTAGTTGAGAGATGTTGAAGTATTTGTTGGGGGTCTAGGGCTTTTTTGTAAATGGTTTGTAGAAAGAAGACTTGATACTCCTTTGAATAATGTTAGGGAATTTGACTTTAGCAAATTAATTATCCTAGGAGTTTTCTTTGATGATGATTTGTTTGCAATAATGTCAAAGAAGTATGATCCAATAACCAAGATAGTGAAGAATCATGTTAGTGATAATCTTTTTAGAGTTTCACCAGAATTGATTGGAGAGGTTTTCAAATTGAACCCTAACCATGCAATTCATGAGAAGATAGATATAAAAGACCTCTAGGCTAGGTATGATACACAGAGGGTATATTTAAGGGGAGGACCACTTCAAGAACATTTTTTTAGGATAGGATCATTACCTCTAGTTACACCAAATACTCCAGAACCAATGTTGAAAAATTATTTCAACTCTAGAGCACAAGTGCTATATATTTCTCTTTGCAAGAACTTTGGCATGGTCAAACAAGACCACATCCCTAGTTCTATTGTTTTCATTATTATTCAAACCCTTCAGTATGGTATGAGTTCTATTTTTTATTTTTCTACTCTCTCGATAGAAGAGATTCATACTGGGTTAATGGGTATTATGAAAGCTAAAGTTGATAAGCCTTTCAGTTGGTAATCCATGTTAATGTACATATGTTTGTATAAGGGAGTTACCTTTTTCTCTAAAGAAATGAAATTGAAATTGGAAAGAGATGGAGAAAAGCTCCCTGTCCAATTGTGGAGTGCAGATATGACATGAGAGGTAATTGATGCAAGCTTTGTCAAATTTAATAGGTACTTTTCCTCTAGGCTTAGAATGTTGTTAGTAGGGATAGCCCTAGGATACCTCAACCTCTACTAGAATTGATTAGACCAAAAGATCATGCCAAAGGGTTGATGGTAAGTCATAAGTGGGGAGACATCATCCCATATGCAATATATGTTGTATTTAGAGTTTATGATTTTCTTGGAAAACCACATGTGCTATCCTATCAAGTGCCTTTGAAAGTAGGAATTGTTGAGCTCCTGTGGCAGATAGGATCAGTGAAAGAAAGAGAGTTGTTGGGAAAATCCAAAGGTACTTTCTTTCCCCAGGTTAATATTGTGCACAATTTTGTTTCTATCATAAAGGGATTGGGGAATTTGGAGAATTTTTTAGATAAATATCAAATGGCTCAATCTCATGCTCACTTTATAGACCCAAAGGGATTTTATGATTTATTCAAAGAAAGCACTAAAGCCAAAACTCATAAACACATGGTGTACTTTCAAAAAGATATAATTAGGAATAAGTTCTCATTAAAAGAGCAAGAATTTAAGAAAGAATAATGGAAAGTATATAGCAAGGTTATGGATTTTATAAATGCTTTTGAGCCAGATTGTGATTCCCTTGCTGATAAGAAGTACTAGGTTGCAAAAATAGATATATTGATGGATAATTTTGTTGATTTTATGCAAAATTTGAATGAGAAGAAGGAAATTTTAACCAAATCACACCCTAATAAGGCCATTGAGGTGGAGAAGAGATTGACAAATAAGATGATTTTGAACCTAGGGTAGTACACATTGTAGAAGAAAGTTGAGTATATAGTGGCCAAGAGTGTGCAACCTATTTTACAATATAAAAGACCATGCTCTGAAAGCCCACCTATTGCACCTACACTTAAGAAACTAAAATTGGAGTAGGGATCATCTTCTAAGGTTGAAGAATACTCCTCTACCCAAACCCCACTCTGGAAAGATGATGAAGTATGCTTGAGAGAGAAGTTGAGACAAATGGGAGGGGAGAGGGATATTATAGTTACAACAAAAAATATAGGAGTTCTTGAGGAACCTCCTATGCCAACACTAGCTCTCAATGTGGGAGATTATAGAGGTAAGGAAATAGATCCTGTAATAGCACATGCATCTAAGAAATTTATTGATGATGTGAGTTTCGTCAAGTCAAGAGCATTTGCTCAATTTTTGTGGAGAATAAATATTGACAATTTTGAGTCCAAGTGTAAAATGATCAAAGCAAAACGACATAGCAAAAAGGACTCTAAAATTGAAGAAGAAGTTAAAGTTAGTTTCATGGAGGAGTTTGCACAAATAACCCCTAAAAGGGGAAGACAATTACTAAAGGATTTAGGAATTTTGATATTATCTAAATGAGATATTGTAAATGCCATGGTTTTTGACACTGAGAAAAGCAAAAGATACTCAGTTCAAAACTGAAGAAGAGGTCTTGCAGGGCCATAAGGGATTGAAATATAGTAATGATCATCAAGGCCTAGTGATATGGTCTATTTAGAAAAAACGATAAAACTAGGACACAAGAAGCCTCACATGTTGAACATACAAGAAACTTCATGGTCTATAAGGAAGAGGAGGTAGATAGTGAAAAGGTGTCCCAAATGACTAAATAAATGGTGGATTTTGGAGTTATTGTTGTTGCAAAGGACGAGAATAAATTCTTGGAGCTCAATGCTAGATTTGAAGAGATGCTAAAGGCATATAAAGAAAGAGGAAATAGGATACATCAATTGGAGGCTCAAATGGACAAGCTATTTGGGAAAAGAATAGTGGGAGAATCCAACCAACCCAAGATCACTTATCCTCCTCATCCTGCAATTGAACCTTTCAAGTCAACTCCCCTCGTAGAGCTACCATATGCTCCACAAAGACCTCAATTTTATATAGCCAAGGATTTTGAAGAGGAGAAAAGAAAATTGTGGGCACTACATGTGGAATTGGATGTCTAATATGAGGAAAAAATAAAAAAGACAATTATGTATTTGGTAGACAAAATTGGCTAGCCTACATTTTATGAATAGTTGTCCAAGTTAATAGATAAATGGAGTGAGCTTAAAAATAATGAGGTAGCTTTGAAGCCAATTGTGAATAAGTGGAATAATAGGAAGAGGGATGTCACTCTCTTATGCTTCTTAGTTATTAGTTTGTCTTATGAGCAAACAGAGAACATTTGACATAACTAGTGACCTCTCTGATTTTGATGACAAGAGAGTCACTCTACAAAAAAGACTCATAAATTATTTTTCTAGATATCTAGATGAATATTTCAAACTGTTCCCTCATGTGCTCAAGAAAATAGATAAATTAAAGGATAAAGACGAGTGGACCCAAGAATTGGGTGATTTGTTGTGCCTTGGGTTAAATAAAATGATAAATGAAAGGGGGCATACATGGCTAGCCAAAACAACTAAGGAATTTTTAAAGATTCAAATATTATTTTTTTCCTTAAGAAGGGATTTTGTTGAAATAAATCAAAGAGGAGAATATGTTCTAAAGAAGTAGCAGGATATTTTGAATTTTAATTGGCCAGATGATACACTTTTCAACAAGTAGATAGCAGATCTTGTATATTCAAAATAGTTAGTGTTTGGTGAAAATGATGAAGATGAGGTAGACTAATATGAACTACAAATATTGATGCATCAGTTAAATTAGAAGAGGAAAAAGACAAAAAATCAACTATAGTAACAAGTATAAAAGTTCAAACTGGTGACTTGGAAGCAAAAGAATCAAGTATAACTATTAGTTTGTTAGTACACGATGACCTGGATGGAGAACCATGAGTTAGACTTAGCTTTCAAATATCAAAACCTTGTCCATCACAAGAAAATCCAATCGTCACACTCTCTAAGGAATGACAACTACATCAAGGCCAATTATCAAGTGGAACTCCTCAATAATAAAAGGTTGCAGTAAAAGTGGTCCCAAAAAAGAAATTTTTATGATGTAAACATTCTGTTACAACAAATTTTATCTTTTACGATAGTAACATTTTACTAAATATCTCTATTTCTTATGGACAATTCTTCTCAAGGCCTAAAGCTTGTTGCATCTCATGCTATATAAATGAGATCCCAAGGCTAGAAAAAAGGGTGGTCCAAACTCTTATCTAATTTTTAGTTTCTACTAGGCTTACATTTGGTCCAATATTCTTGACGTTAATATTGTGATGTATTTTTCTCTACAAATCCGAGAATAGATTAACATTGAATTATCAAGTTGTCTCATCCTAAGGTGTTCTGAGTTTTACTTCAGTGTTGTGTGATTTTCAAAGAAAATTAATATAAAGGAGATTTACCACCATATCTGTTTTCTCCAAATCTTGTCTCCATTGTTATTAACTGGTTATCTTGAGGTTGTGTGAGCAAAGCTTATTCAATTTAGTGCGACTAGGATAGGTTGTATACTAGTTTTTAATTTTCTTTTAATTCAATGAATTAAGGAAATGCTTTAGTGAAGTTATAGGATTTCTAGTCAATAAGAAGGATATGCATAAGAATGAGGTTTAGGGTAAATTGTTGATACTATTGATTGTAATGCAATTGATTAGATCAAAGAATTTGTTGGGTAGACTCTAATCCCCAATGGATGAGGCACTAATCATTTTGATTAAGTTTGCATGAGAAGGGGCCACAAAATTGCATGAAGCATAGTTTCAAACCTCAAAATAAAATTTACTTTTCATAGATGAAGAATTTAATTGTCGATCAACACTTGGTTGCATTTAATTTATGTTTTATGGTTAGTTAATATTATCCAGAATTATCTATAAATCTTAGAAGACTTGTGACCAAATATCTACTATAGGGGATAGGTGTGTGTAAAAGAATATCAGTAAGTAAATAAAGTGTGAAGATAATATCTAGTTTTAGACCCTTTTATCCCTAGCTGCACCTGCCTTAGTTTTGCAGAACCTAAAGAGTAGAAAATCCTGGTGATTTTGTTGAAGTTGGGTCTAGATCTGAGGACTTCTTAGTTGAACATAGGAAGTAGCTAATCCTTAGGCTAAATTTTTCTTCATCATCTTGGTATCAAGTATTGTATTGCTTGGTAGTTTAAAACACCAACATCCTCCATGCGTTTTAATTTCCTCTTTGCCTATGTAGGGGTAGGTGGCACATAAGTAGATCATGCAAGTTCTTTCTTAAAATAACATTTGTGTTTGAACATGGAACGTCCTCCCTCCTCTGCCTTTTTCTATATGGAATATTGAAAGATGGGAAGGAAAATAAAAGAAGATATGCCTCAATACACGTAATGATGACATTTGTCAAATCGTGTTGGAAAAGGTTGCTTGATCACTTGCCATTTGGATTCTTCTATTCAATGCATGATATCAATGCCCATTGTTCCTAGCTACCACCATGGGGTGCTCTATTTCTAGGAATCAAGACTAAAAGGTTTCAACTCATCCATGTTTCAACTTCCTCCAATGTGTTTGATCATGTCTCAATGGCTCTAGTTTTGAGTCAAATGGTTCTGACTTCTACTACAAGTGGCATGCTCTTGCTATGATCAAAATGCCTCTTCCATTGCAATTCTAAAGGATAGTTATAAATGCATTTCTCAAGAAGTTTTTTAGACAGTATTTAGACACCTTGGCATAGCTATCTCCCACTAACTTCTACTTCATTAAAACAAGACAAAGCCAACTGAAAAAGATCCATGTGAGATATTAATAGAGAGGGTAATCCTTAAGATCTCCTCGTCATCTATTGGAGTTGGGGAGTAATTCAAATATACAACCTTAACTCAAGCCCACTTTATTGAATGAATCTATAAATATGATAAATCTAACATGAAGGGAAAAGCCTTAGGATGAGCTATATATATTCATTTTCATTTCATACGAAATCCTCAAATGCTCACTCCACGTCACACCTTAAGTGGGTCTGCTACTCCCATGCTCTTTTCCCTTAAGGGAATTATTTATTTGGTCAATACTCTTTTATATGCTTGAGAGATCCCATGAGCTTGTGGAATAAAATTGTAGGTGGCTCAAGAGATGACAGTCCTTCAATGAAATGCTCACTTGTGACTGCAAATGCAATTTTGCATACTCATCAAAACTTGGACCTATGGTATGCATATACCATGTTATCACATTAAAATAATTTTCAAATCTTACTCGACTTTTATCTGATAACACACTATTCCCCATTTGGGATGTTGTCCTTAATATTTTTGTTACATGAAAATACATAGGTCTAATACCAACATGATTAGAAAATATTTTGTACGTTCATTTCTTACATCCCATTTGATCTTCAAACATAAGTGTGCATACCAAGAAATCATAATGAATAAAATCATTTCAACATCCCCTTTAAAACCAATGCCTAATCAATCCACTGAAACAGGTCAGGCCCCAAAGTGGGTTCAACTAAAAAACCTTTGCACTAGAACACCTAAAAATATTTTGATCCATTAATCACTTGGCACTGATTAGACTTTGATTCAATCACTGAATATAACTTTAAAACTCATTTTACCACTTTCTACCAAGTGTGATTTTTCTACCAACCTATCCACTGACTGGCCTTAAATGACTGAAATAGATAATTGGGCCTTGAAAATTGATATGCTAATTCTTTGTTCCACATTCCTACATCTTGAAAAATCTCACCTCATGAAGATCACTCGGTCAAAAGATATTGATTGTTAAAGTTGCCTTCGTGAAACTACCTGTAAGAAAACATATTAGAAAACCATAAAATTCATTTGGTTTTGGCTTTGAAAATAGGTCTGATTGACACTTGGGAGCACAAAAATTGGAGCACTAGTTCATTGTCACAAGTAGAGTATAAATATATGTTTTGGGCTCATGATGAATAACTAGGCACATTTTTTGAATGGTCAAAGTGGGGTACTCGAAATTGAAAAACTAGAAACAATGGTAGAACTATGATTTTCACAAACAGAATGGACCTAAGAAAGTGTACAAACAAATTTTTCAAGATTCAAAAACTAGCACACTTAAAGTATTTTCAAAGTAGAAGAAAATGGTAGAATCCATTTTCTCTCACCTATCATGGATTCAGATTTATGACATCCCAAATAGGGCTACCGATCAACCACCACTTTAAGAGACCAGTAAAAGTTTACAAATTGCATTTGGAATCACATTTGATAACTAGTCAAACAGATTCATCATAGCCTCAAATCTAGAACATAGCAAGTGTTTGAAACCTAGAATGAAATGCAAAAGGAAATGCCTCATTTTGGTCAACTAGGTCAAAGTTACAACTGGTCAAATAGGGCCTCACAAAATTCTGAACAATTTATATCAACATGACAACAGTAAGTAACTAACTTTGAGAGATTCAAAACCTAGTCAAAACATGTCAAAAAGACTTGAAAATAGAAATAGAGGTTCTTTGATATAGTTACTAAATACTCCCAAAGTAGAGAGTCATGAAACATTATCGGGTGCAAGATATTCAAATGCAAACTAGGCTTCTTGTCTACAAGATCTGAACATTGCTCAAAACAAAATTTCACAGAATGAATTAGAATGGAAATCTATCAATACAAGACTCATGGACATGCTAAATTCAAGGTGTTAGAAACATAAAAAACCTAATAGGCCTCATAAGGACATTTGGGGACACATGCATTATATACACTCATAGGGGTTCAAAATGATTCAAAAACTTAGAAAATAACTCAAATCAACGATGCAATTTTGAGTCCCAACATGACACATGTATATACTAAATGAAAGGTATTAATCATTTGAAACACATCATAGGCCTGAAATTGATGGTCCGGTACATGTGTGTTAAAATCTTTTAATAGGGTCTTGATTAGACTTAGTTCATAAAATGGTACTCAAAATTAGTGCTTCAATTTGAGTCCCAATAGGTTCTACTTGTGTAACTATGACATAAGGAGTAGTAGGGATCTGACTAGATGGTCCTACTATTGTAACACCTTCTATAGGTCATGCCACTAAAAGAGGTGTAGCTTCTAATATCTTTGTTGGTCCCCATGCCTTCATTTCCAAGGCAATATATTTAACTTCAATTAAATCCTATCTGGTCATACCAGATTCCTTCAAAATTGCTTCTATATTTTTGTCAACTTTCTTCTTGATGTCTTTTCTATATAATTCATAGCGAATTTTTTTCATATTTTCTTCAAAACTACCCCATCTAGGGTATTCCTTATCTTTATTGTTGAGATAATGGGTGTTGCACACATTGCATAATATTGTTATATTTTATTATTTTATTTTTATTATGTAATGTTGCACCTAGATGGACGTGCAACATGTAAAGATTCCCATGGAATATTCTTGATGAGTTATATTGTAACATTGTGATAATATTTCATGTAATTATTTAATATTGGGGAAAAGGATTAAATGCCCAATATTAAAGGTAGGGTCAGTGGGTTAGTTAGCACATGATTTATGTACTACCACTTGGTGGTTTTGTGAGACTTGCTACTATATAAGCAACCACAAGGGTAGTTTTTGTAGAGTGACAAGGAGAAGACAAAAGGCAAGAGTCGAGCGGGACAAGGCTTGACAGGTTAGCCAAGGGAGCATTTGTGAAGGTTGAAAGCATGGCATGGGATGTGTGGATTCATGCTTGTTCACATAGTTTGCTCGGTTGTGACTATGGCCATGAAGGCTTCCATGGTTGTATGGCAATGGTTATTTTGCTGAATAATACATGGTGATGGATGCTTTTGGAGGTTGGGTTTTTCCCTCAATGAGGGTTTCCTAGGGTATATCTTGTGTCACAATTTTGTGGGTATGTTGTCTATTCTCTTGCATGTGGATTTTAATTTCGTGTTTATTTCAAATCTATTATGGGTTATGTGGAAATGGTTATATTCTTTGTTGCCAAATTTCCTTACAAGTGGTATCAGAGCTATGGTTTTATTATTTGTAACTCTAGATTGAATCCATGGGAATGCATGAGAGGATAAAAGAAAGGGCAAGATATATGAATGATTTATTGCAGATTTGAGGGTTTTGGATTTGCTGTTATGATGGGATGTTAAAATATTTGGGCATGTGAAATTTTTTGGACAAAAAGATTTTTCGGATGTTTCATTTAAAATGAGGGTTTTGGGGGTAGCTTGCAAAAATGACCTCTGGGTAAAAACAGACCTCACCATTGGATCCGGGTCGACATTTCCATAAATTTTGATAAATAATATGCCCTAGTTTGGCCATGTTTAGAGGAAATGAAAGAGTTTTTTTGGTTTTAGCCCATGATGGCCGTCAAATTTAATCCCGTTGGAATTTTCGTCACAAAAAATAAATAAAAAATGAAAAATCGTATTGAAAATGGTAAAATGACTGTCTTAGTAAAACGGCCATAACTTTCTCTCAGAATATCAAATTTCAGAGTTCTTATAGGCGTTGGAAAGCTAATTCATAGCACTACAAGATGGTGTAGGTTTGGTTCTGTGATTTTGAGATTTTTTTAGGTTTTAAGAGCCCTAAAGTTAGATGTTATTTATTTTGAGCACGAATTGGGGCATAACTTGGGCATACGGAGTCAAATTTTGGACTTCGAGTAGTCAACGAAAAGCTCTTGGAGAGCTCTACACATTGGTTCAGATTTGGTGCAGGTTTGGCATGATTTATTTATTGATATATTGATCTAAACAGTTTATAGATATATTTTGACTATGGTAACATTGTGAGTTTATGGCATTGGAGATTTAAGATTTGATGTCATTGTATACTCGGTTCATATTTCAGATTGGTCTCATGATGATATGGTTATCAGTGTTTGGTTTGGATATGCATGATGACTTGTTGGGTCTATGGGTTGTCTTTGCCCATTGATCTTTCATTATTGATGCATATTCAGATTGGTGGCTTAGATTTGGGTTGTCTATGCCCTAAGTCACATGATTTACTATTTTCTTCATGTAGAAGGGATAAGATGTTGTTACCAGGTATAGTCATGGTGGAGGATTGTGGTTGACTATGCTGGCAGGTTGGACATATTGAGAGACAGATGCTCGGTTCATGGATGTGATCATGGTGCAATGGATTTTGGCATGACATGATTGGATATACAGGTACATCCTTGATGTTCATTAGCTTGGATTTTTTGATTCAGTTATGGTGGTATATCTTCTTGTTTGAGGATCATGGTTATTTGGTTTCTTTTGAGGAGCTCATGATGTGCACTTTGAGTTCTTTGATGGTTGGACACCTTAATTGATTCTCATGGTTAGAGGATGGTTTTTTCATCATGATGTCATGGATAGCTTGGATACACAGTTTAGTGGGAGCTTGTGACAGTGATGGGGTGACAGTACAAGATTAGTTCCTGGTTTGGTTTATATCTTCTTGGTTTGGAGAGGATGGATTTTATGATGTCATAGGTGACTTGGTACCATGGTTGAGTGGGAGTTGTTGGCATTGATATATTTATTGACTTTTTGCAGATGTTGGAGGTTTGTCTTAGATCCTGTTGCTGCAGAAGCATCTTTAACATTTGCATGGTGCACTTGTTATCTTCATGGTGTGTGAAGATGGTTAGATCTTGAGGACTCATGGAGTTCTTGGTTATCTTCATGGTATGTGGAGATGGTTCTTCCTGGTATATGGAGATGGTTTTCTTCATGGTGTGTGGAGATGGTTGCATCTTGAGAACTCACAAGGTTCTTGGCAAAGGTGTGGTTTATGCTTTTATTTGGCATGTTATCCTTGGTGTGAGGATGATTTCATTATTATGTCATGGTATACTCTTGATACGTGTTTAGAGTTGTGACATGTTATAGTATGTTCATGTGGAGCATGTTATGTCTTTGATTGAGATGGTAAGATCATGTTTTCATGTTTATGTTCCTGAGGCCATGGTTGGAACTTTGACATTGATCTTGGTTTAGTTTCTTGGTATTGAGTACACTGATCATAAGCTGGATACTTCATGATATTGCTATGTTGCATTTGGAGTTGGCATGAATTGATTGGTTACAGGTGCTCATGGATACTTAGAGACAGTGGTGACACTGATTTCTCTTAGACTAGAGAAGTATTTGTTAAGACGGTTGATGGTTTCAGCAAAAAGTCTGAGGGGCAGTCACCTGATATGGACTTGAGAGGAGATTGTTCTTAGATGAGTCTTGGTTGGAGACTTGGGTATCTTGATGAGCATTCTCATTCCCCACTCTTGGTCTACTTGGCGGTTTGCTACTTGAGAGGTATAGCCCATTGTTTCTCTCAGTTGCATTATATTTATGCTTGTCTTTCATGGATATGGATCTTGAGCTATGGTACATGAGTTAGTTCTGGAGGGTTCATTTGAGAGATGGTTTAGCGTTGGTTATCTCCATGTGCATATGTTATTATGCTGGTTGAATTTGGGAGATGGTTTTATATTGGGCATTTTCCTTGGTTTAGGAATGGTCTTATTGAGTTTGATCTTCTTGTGAGAGGCTTACATCCATGATGAGTTATATGGTATGGTTTGGGTGTTGTTGAGGCTTCTTGTTGGGGTTTTATGGAAGAGATCATACTTGCAGAGTTTACATCTAGAGGTGTGTGTAGAAGGACATGATATAAGTTATGATTTGCATGGTTTCTCTAGTCTTGGTTATCTTCCTGGATGTTCAGTTTTGACTACATTGGATTTGAGATTGGTTAGAGATTGTGATCACTGGTTTGTGCTCATGTATGTCATGTGAGATATGTCATGGTTATTTCTTTATCTCTTTCCTTTGTTGGTTGTGGAGAACTTGGAGACTATTGGAGACTTGTTATGAGAATTTTTCTTGCAGGATATCAGTTTATGTATTGTGGATGTCCTTGATACTACATGAATTGACTTCTTTGAGATGTGTTGAGTAGATTGGTTATAGATTTGACATTATCTTTTGTAGTGGGAGCTTCTTGGTATATATGTGGTAGGTATTGCTCTTGAGGCTTGTGATTGCATGTTATAGATTGGATATGTCGGTGATATGTGATTCACTTGTTATACCTTTGAGGTATGGATAGTTGGATGGGTTTGGCACTTGCTGTGGGTGCTATTTCAGCTATGGATATTTTGACAACTATGGATACATGTGATTACCTTTGGATCAGGTTTTTGTGATTGGAATTTTAGTTGGTACAGGATTTTATGATCTTCTAATGCGACAGGTTGGGTGGTTTTCTCTTTGGATGGCTTCTATGTATGTCCAGTGGGAGTGGCATAATAGGAGGTGAGATCATTCATGTTCAAGATGCTGGATACTTTGATTTTGTTGCAGGTACCAGGATGGAGCACTTGGTGTATTTTGATCCATGATGGTGGATGCGCTGGGAGGGATTGTTCCCTTGTTCATTTATGTGGCTACGGATTGACCCTATGCAATGTATACAACAAGTGGGAGATTGTTGAGATAATGGGTGTTGCACACATTGCATAATATTGTTATATTTTATTATTTTATTTTTATTATGTAATGTTGCACCTAGATGGACGTGCAACATGTAAAGATTCCCATGGAATATTCTTGATGAGTTGTATTGTAACATTGTGATAATATTTCATGTAATTATTTAATATTGGGGAAAAGAATTAAATGCCCAATATTAAATGTGGGGTCAGTGGGTTAGTTAGCACAAAGTTTTAGCACATGGTTTATGTAATACCACTTGGTGGTTTTGTGGGACTTGCTACTATATAAGTAGCCACAAGGGTAGTTTTTGTAGAGTGACAAGGAGAAGACAAAAGGCAAGAGTCGAGTGGGACAAGGCTTGACAGGTTAGCCAAGGGAGCATTTGTGAAGGTTCAAAGCATGGCATGGGATGTGTGGATTCATGCTTGTTCACATAGTTTGCTCAGTTGTGGCTATGGCCATGAAGGCTTCCATGGTTGTATGGCAATGGTTATTTTGCTGAATAATACATGGTGATGGATGCTTTTGGAGGCTGGGTTTTTCCCTCAATGAGGGTTTCCCAGGGTATATCTTGTGTCACAATTTTGTGGGTATGTTGTCTATTCTCTTGCATGTGGATTTTAATTCCGTGTTTATTTCAGATCTATTATGGGTTATGTGGAAATGGTTATATTCTTTGCTTCCAAGTTTCCTTACATTTATCACACTCTAGGATGATCTTCACATAACTTTTTATAAGTTCTTCACTCATTTCATAGCCCATAGGGTCTATGAACTTAACTCTAGGTTCTATCACTTCCATATAGGTGACATCAATTTCAACCATGAAACATATGTCATCTTTATACTTCTCTACTAGTGAGGGAGGAATTCTGAATCTCCTTTTCATTTTTGAGTAAAAACTCTTCATCATCTTTTTTATGTCCTTGGTGATTCTTTCCTCTAGTTATCTTCTATTGTGGTATGTAATCAGGTTCATTGTGCACTTTTTTACATTCCATTCATAGTCTAGTGATGGGGACCTTCTTCACCTTAGAGATTTCTTTCTCTACCAAGGGTACTCCTAGCCTAATTAGGGTTTCTATTCCAAACCCCAACCTAGAGCACTCCTTCCCAATCCCCTTTCACCAAGAAACTCACCCAACAATTCAAGTTCCATCCTCTACCTTCAATTCACCAACTATGCACTATTTGACCTAGTGTTCCACGATTGCACCAAGTGCACCTAAAATGCTAAAATCAAGTTTAAACCATCATTATAAGGTTATTGACACATTTGTTACCAGTTTGCATCATCTTTTTGACTTTCACAGGCTCACAACTTCAAATTTCCATGTTTGTCCTTGTAGCACTAAGAGCCCCTATTAGCCCTCCTAAAAAAAAAGAACAAGTTATAACCTCCAAAAACTCTTAACAAGGTCACTTGGTGTCTTTAGGACTTTGATTCCTAATGACCTAGGTTTGAATATTTTCCAAGTCTTAGGTCTCAGAGGTGGCTGTACAATATGGTTCCAGAAAACCCTTATTTTAAGGGTTTCAAAGGTGATGTCAATGAATCTTTCACAACTTTCTCCAAAATAAAAATCAAACCTCCTCCTTTTTGTTTTGGACCTTTGACAACCTACTCCTTCATTTTCTAAGCAATGTTGGCATGTGCCAATCCACTTGTCTCACCAAAACTTTAATTCAAGCTTTTATTGCACCTTGTCAAGCTTTCACTACTTGCCTGGGGCACACTTGAAAAAACACCTTTTTAACTTGCATAGACACCAAAAATATTATTTACATAATATAAAGGGGCTATTTCTTGATTTCCAAGAGCCGTGGTGTTTTGACCAAGGAATTTCAAGCCATAGCCATTTTAGTGCTGGTAACACAAAAGTAGATAACAGGAACACAAAACCTAGATAATTTTTAGAGCCTTATCAAATGGTTTTTTAAGACCAAAAATAGTGTGCACAGATTCAAGATATGATTCCAAGATATTATTCCATTTAAAACCATAAGCTATTCAATCCAACTCCTTCATTCAGTCCTTCAAATCACATTTTCTATCACACAGAATTCTCCTTCAGAATGTGTTGTTTGTACAATTGAGTATCCAACCCTTGGAAATGAGTTGGAAGGTGTTTAAGTATTCCCCTCCTCCATCTTGGCCCCTAGTTTGAGCCATAACTTCCCATGTAGTTCATTCTTCAAAACTATGCAAAAAATCACTATGCAATTTTGTAAAAATTGCAAAGTTGTCAATGTAACTTTTTGACAACTTTTGCAATTTTGCAATTTGAGCCTTCAAACTTGACTAGTTTGTTATCAAACCTTATAAAATGAACCTAAAACACCTTAGTGACACTTTTTAACACATACTTCCTCCATTTAGGCATTTTTTCCCATATTTTTCCTTATTGAGAAATTCTAAGAAATTTTTGCCTATCAAGACCTAATTGACAAAACCTGACTCACATTCCAAATCCTACCTATTAAAACCTCCTAAACTTACCTTGAGAATTTATTCCTATTACTTGTTTCTTCAATGGTTTTTTAGATAATTTACAAACCAAAAATACATTAGGGTTCACCTTTACCCTAAGGTGCTCTTGCACCATTCTCCCCTTGCAAGAAAAGACTAAGGTACTACTAGAGAGAGGAATTCCATGTTGATGCCATGCTTCTTGAAATCACTCTTAGTAACTCAAGTGGCCTTAGTTTTATCCAAACAATTCACTATATGTTCCTTGTAGACCTTGTTTCTTATACTCTTCTTCACTCTAGAATCCAAAAGCCTCTCCACCTATGGTTGTTTCTTTTTCAAGTACTTGCAAGTCTAAGATATCCTTTCTTAACTCTTCTTGATACTCTACTTCATCTACCTCAGGACCTATACAAGGTATTAGGTCTTTGACATTAAAGATGGTAGAGATAGCCATGTCCTTGGGTAAGTCTACCTTGAGAGAATTGGGTCCATACTTCTCAAGTACCTTGCATGGCCCAATCCTCTTCGTCTGCAACTTACTTGGGATGCACTTTTGTAAAATGGATTTTTTTAGATAAAGCATCATCAAGTCTCCCACTTGAAATTGTAACTCTTTTCTCCCTTCATCCTTCTTCTCCTTCAATTTCTAATTTACCTCCATCAAGATTTTCTTAACCTGATCATGCACTTCTTTCATGGATAGAATAAAGTCATCAGCATGCCCACTGATGTTGGCTTGGTCTGGTAAGTCCCTTAGCTCCATGATACCCCTTGGATGAGTTCGATATAATATTTGGAAAGGACTTACTATAATTACATAGGAAAATTCATCTTGAGGGATGACTTGTTCCCAACTTTTCCCATAATCCTTGGTAAGGTACCTTAATAGGTTTCTTAGGACCTTGTTGATGACCTCTGTTTGCCCATCTATTTGGGAATGGTAGGAAGAAATATGTGCTAGGTTTGTTCCAAGCCTCTTCCATAGGGTCTTTGAAAAGTGACCCATAAATTTTATATCTCTGTTAGCTACTATGCTCCTTGGTAAGCTATGTATCCTAATCACCCCCTTGAAGAATAGGTTGGCAATATTGCTTGCATCATGTATTGTCTTGCATGGGATGAAATGGCTCATCTTGCTAAATTTATCCACCACCACAAATAAAATATCTAATCTTGTCCTAGTCCTTGGTAATACCACTATGAAATCCATGTTGATGCACTCTAAAGGCCTATTAGGAATGGGTAGAGGTTGGTAGAGTCCTAAATTTGATGAGGTGCCCTTTTCCATCTAACATATGCCACATTGCTCCACATACCTCGTCACATCCCTTTGCATATTAGACCAGTAATAGAACCTCTCCACAAGGTCTTAAGTCTTTTTAAGACCAAAGTTCCCACTCATGCTCCCATTGTGCTTCTCTTATATGAGATTTTCCCTCATAGATCCCCTTGGGATTCACAACTATTGAACCTTGAATAATAACCCATTCTACAAGGTGTGTTCAAAAAAGTCACTATGAAAATAATTAAAAAAGTAAATACATACCTTTTAGGCCTTTAAAAATTTAGTTTCCTCCTCATATAGGTCCTTAAATCCATCCAATCCTATGCTCTACAACTTGACCTCTTGTATTATCAACAACCTCCTTCTCAAAGAATCTACCACTTTATTGTTTGTGCTCTTTTTGTGTTTGATTGTGAAAGTGTAGAACTACAAGAACTCCATCCATTTGATGTGCCTCAAACTTAGTTTCTCTTGTGAGTTGAAAGTTTCTCTTGTGAGTTGAATTATCTTAGGGATTTTTCGTCTATGAAGACAACATACTCCTTAGGCATAGGTAATGCCTCTAGTTCTTGAGGCTTGGACAAGTGCATAGAACTCTTGATCATATGTTGAATACCTTGTCTTGGCTTCATTAAGCATCTCACTAAAAAATGCTACTGGTCTTCCCTCTTGGCTTAAAACTTCCCCAACTTCTATGTTACTAGCATCACACTCCACCATAAATGACTTCTCAAAACTAGGCAAAACTAATATTAGATGTGTTGCCATGTCTTTCTTCAACCTCTGAAAACTTGCATATGTTGCATTGGTGTGAACTTGGTCTTCATGCCTCCTTTGATAGTGTCATTTATTGGTGCTAAAATCTTACTAAACCTCCTCACAAAATTCCTATAGAACTATACTAGGCCATGAAAAATCCTAACCTCAGTAGCAGATCTAGGAGTAGACCAACTCAAGATTGCCTCCACCTTGTCCTTGTCCATCTTTAGATACCCTTGGGATACTACAAACCCCAAATACACCAGATCTTGCTTCATGAACTCACTCTTTTCAAGGTTCACTATCAACTTTTCCTCTTGAAGCTTCCTCAACACCATTTCTAGCTATTTCATATGCTCGTCCTTTGTCTTGATGAAGATGAGGATGGTATCTAGGTAGGTAGCAGTAAACACGCTTATGTAGTCTTTCAAGACCTCATTCATGACTAGCATGAAAGTACTTGGTGCATTGGTAAGGCCAAATGGCATTACTAAGCACTCATAAATAGCCTCAATAGTCTTAAATATAGATTTCCACTCATCAGCCTCTTTTATCCTAATTTGATAATATCCACTTTTTAGATCAATTTTGGAAAAATACCTAACCCCTCCTAAATAGTCCATTAGATCCTCTATCCTTGGAATAGGAAGTTTATACCTAATTATGATCCTATTAATTTATTTAAAATCAATGCACATTCTCCACTTACCTCCCTATTTAGGTGTTAAGACAAATGGTATGGCACATGGATTGATGCTCTTCCTAATTAGCCCCTGATCAAGAAACTCTTGGACTTGCCTTGCAATCTCCTTATTCTTCTTTGGGGTCATCTTCTATGCATCTTTGTTTGGTAGTGATTCTCTTGGTATGAAGTCAATTTGATGACTTATGGCTCTCTTTGGAGGTAATGTTGGTGGTGCTCCATCACAAATTGTATGCCTGAGCTTATCCAATAGGTTTTGTACCTTTTTAGGTATAGGTGTTTGTGAAGATGGTTTCTCCTCCTTGGGATTCACTATAATGACATACCCTACTCCTTCACCTTCCTTCAAGTTCTTGAGGAACTCTTTCCTGCTCATCAACAATGCCTTGGCAATAGCCTTCTCTACCTTTTCTTTCTCCACTATGGACAATATCCTATAGGTGACCTCATCTTTCTTGAAAGAATACTTGTTTTCCTTCCCATGATGCAGTGTCTCCCTATCACTACCTCCCTATCATACTACCAAGGCCTTCCTAACAAAAGGTGGTAAATATCCATCGAAAGTACATCACATAGGATCTTGTCCTGATACTTACCAATGGTGATGTCTACCCAAACTTGCTCATTTACTAGTATGTTATGCCCCTTGTTCAACCAAGTCACCTTATAAGGACACACATGTGGAATATTTGTTAGTCTAAGCTTTTGTACTACTTTCTTTGATAGTACATTGTCAATAGACCCTAAGTCTATGATCACTTTGCATACCTTACCTAGTATCTTGCAAGTAGTTCTAAATAATGTCCTTTTCTACTTGGGTTCCTCCTTTACTAGTTCCTTAACCAAGACTCTCCTTAATATGATATTTTCACCCTTCTCTATGTCAAGGTCCACTTCAACTACCTTGGGATTGTCTTCCTCTTAGACATATGTAATCTTGTTCTCTCCACAGGATGATGATGCCTTCTCTAGACATCTATAGGCAGGATGCCCCAATTTGTCATAGTTATAACACTTCATATTGTTGAAGTACATGAGCCTCTACTTTTGTTCCCATATCTTCCTCTACCACCATTTTTAGATCCTCTTCCTCTACTAGATCCTCCCCTTTGACTAGTCTCATTGACCTACACATTCTACTTGGAATCCCCATAGCTCCTTTGTTTATTAGTCCTCCCACTAGAGCCTCCTCTTGATCCACCTCTGAAGTATTTACCTCTACCTCTATTTTTTGAACTTGATTCCCCTTTCTTCCTCAACTTATCTTCCACTTTCATATCCATTTGAAAATGGCTTTGCAATGTGGTGAGGCTAAAAAATCTCAACTCATTCTGAATAGAACACTTAAGGCCATTTAGATACCTATCCACCTTCATGCTTTCTACCTCTTGCACCCTGACCTTAGGGCCAACTTCTAAAACTCCTCTGTATAGGTAGCCACATCAAGATCCTTCTATTTGAGATTATGTCTTTGATTGTGAATCTGAATCTCATAGTTTTTTGGCAGGTACTTGTTTCTTTTATCTTTGCCACCATAACCTTCCAATTAGCTATAGGTTTCTTCCCTCCACTTTCTCTTTCCTCTTTCACAAACTTCCACCATGTGAATGCTTGACCTTAAAATCTAGATTTTACAAATCTCACCTTTTGAGCCTCTATTGTCCCTTCACATTCTAAGTAGTTCTCAATGCTCTCAAGCCATTCTAGGACCACCTCTACATCCATTTTGACATGGAATAGCAAGACATTTTCTAGGCTCTTTCCTCCAAATTCCTTGAGGGCTTTGAGGAATTGTTCTTATTCACCAAGTGGAGGATCTGGTTCAAGTATCTCATCCTTCAAACTCACTTTCTCTTTACCTTTGCTAAAGTCTTCATCTTCCTTGGTTTGGGCTACATATTCCACCTCCTTTAACTTATCTTTCATCTCCTGTATGACCTCATCAAGAAGCCTAGTCTTCTCTTCCATGAGCTTCTTTTTCCAATCTACCTCCTTTTCCAACTCTGCATTGATAACCATCTTTGAAGATCCTCTTGACTCAATGGAATACAGTAGGCCACCATAAGCCACAATCTTATGGCTTTGATACCACTCTGATGGGGAGCTTCTTTACCTTAGAGCTTTCTTTCTCTACCAAGGCCACTCCTAGCCTACTTAGGGTTTCTATTCCAAACCCCTACCTAGAGGACTCCTTCCCAATCCCCTTTCACCAAGAAAATCACCCAATAATTCAAGTTCCATCCTCTACCTTCAGTTCACCAACTATACACTGTTTGACCTAATGTGCCAAGATTCCACCAAGTGCACCTAAAAGGTAAAAATCAAGTTTTAAGCATCATTATGAGGTTCTTCACACATTTCTTACCATTCTACATCATTCTTTTGAGTTTCACACCCTTACAACTTCAAATTTCCCTATTTTCCCTTATAGCACTAAGAGCCCCTATTAGCCCTCCTAAAAAAAAGGAACAAGCTATAACCCCAAAAAAATATTAACAAGGTCACTTGTTGTCTTTAGGACTTTTATTTCTAATGACCTAGTCTTGAATATTTTCCAAGTCTTAGGTCCCAAAAGTGAAAGTACAGTACGGTTCCAGAGAACACCTATTTTAAGGGTTTCAAAGGGAATGTCAATGATCTTTCACAACTTGATCCAAACTACACATCCAACCTCCTCATCTATGTTTTGGACCTTTGAAAATCTACTCCTTCATTTCTTATGCAATTTTAGCAAGTGTCAATCCACTGTTCTCACCAAAACTTCAATTCAAGCTTTCATTGCACCTTGTCAAGCCTTCACTACTTGCCTAGGGCTCACTTGAAAAGTTACCTTCTTGACTTATATAGACCCCAAAACCATTATTTACATAATATAAAAGAGCTATTTCTTTATTTCCAAGATCCATGGTGTTTTGACAAAGGAAGTTCAAGCCATAGCCATTTTAGTGTTGGTAACACTAAATTGGACAATAGGAACATAAAACTTAGATAGTTTTTAAAACCTTATCAAATGGTTGTTTAAGACCAAAAAAAGTGTGCATATATTCAAAAAACAATTCCAAGATACTATTCCATCTAAAAGAGTGCTATCCAACCCAAATCCTTCATTCAATCCTTCAAATCACATTTTCTATCACACATAATTCTCCTTCAGAATGTGTCATCCATACAATTGAGTATCCAACCTTTAGAAATGAGTTGGAAGGTGTTTAAGTAGGACCCTCATCCATCTTGGAACTTGGTTTGAGATACAACTACTCATGTATTTTTTTATTCAAAATTGTGGAAAAAGTTGCTATGCAATTTTGCACAAATTACAAAGTTGTCAATGCAACTTTTTGACAACTTTTGCAATTTTGCAAATTGACCCTTTAAACTTGACCAGTTTGTTATCAAACCTTATAAAATGAACCTAGAACACCTAAGTACCACTTTTTAACACATATTTCCTCCTTTTAGGCCTTTTTTCCACATCTTTCCTTATTGAGAAATTCTAAGCAATTTTTGTCTTCAAGACCTCATTCACAAAACTCGACTCACATTTCAAATCCTACTTATTCAAACCTCCTAAACTTAGCTTGGGACTTTATTCCTAGTAATTATTTCTTCAATTTTTGGTTAGACAATTTACAAACCAAAAATTCATTAGAGTTTCACATTTACCCCTAGGTGGTGTAGACGCTTAAAATCGTCCCTAAAAGACTATATTAATTTATCAATATTGCCCGTGACATTGTAATTAATTATTGATTAATTAATTACATTGCTCACATTCTTCTACTTATTTAATTATAAATTAATTAATTAAATAAGTTCATTCTCCTCAGTATTTAAATTTAATTTAAATACTCCTAGCTCTAATGTGTTAAATTAATTTAACACATGATCCTCCATCTTTCCCCCCTTTTTAAAATAAATTTTATTTATTTAAATTCTCCACATCCTATTAATTTCTCTAAACCCATGATTAAATTAAATTTCATTTAATTTAATCTTAAGCCTAACCTAGAGCCTAGTCTACACCTATCATTTTCATCCTCTTAAGCCTATTTCTTCTCTAATCCCACTTAATCATTCCTATTAATCTCCCTAATCCCCCTCATTAGCCTAAGAGTGTGCTCACACGTGTGAGATGGCATGCCTACAAACTCTTGTCTCCCACTCTTTTTCTCAAGTTTGCTCACACATGTGTGAGCAAACTTTGAATTCTTGACCATTTGCATGGCTTGCATGTCACCTTATGTGGCACCTATTTGGATGCCACCTCACCAAACCCTCCCTCAAGCCTATAAATAGAGGGCTTGTCTCAAGCATTTGCATCTCATTTTTATTGTATTGTTATCATGTTGGTTTGAGATTTGAGTTTTCATTCATAGTTTGAGCTTTCATGATAGTTTGAGCTTGCATTGGTAGAGTTCTCATAGTGATTTTGTAAGTTCATACTAACAATTTGGTAGCTGATTTAATTTACATCATGCATTGTTAATCTAGTTTCTACATGCATTTGTAGCTTTATTTTAGCTTGCATTTTTATCATAGTTTGCATATCTAGTTAGTTCTTTCATTGCATATCATCTTCATCCTTGAATGCCTTCAAGAATGGCTCTCTCCATAGCCATTTCTTGAGGTATTCTTCATCTCATTTAGTCTTGATTCATATCTTATTTGTATACACACTTGCACCCACACACTCAAGAGATTTGTTTATTGTTGTGTTTGAGAGAGCACATCAAACATCCCCCCATCTTAACACACCAACAAGGCCTCTCATGGGTGCCTTTGTTGAGCTGTAGAGGTGGCTGAAAGGTTGGATTTGTTGGTTGCTTAGGGTTGCAAAACCCAAGCAAGCATTAGTTGGTATTTATTCTTTGCGTTTTGATGAATGTTTGATGCATTTTGAAGATTTTAAACTAGTGTTTGTTTGTTAACCCATGCTTCTTGCAGGTCACATTTTTTAGCACACATTTTGGCATGCCCGGTGGGACCCACATCCCTAGTTTTATTTCAAAATTTTGCAAACAACCTTGGTTCATTCATAAAACATCGCATTGTCATCTCCGCAGGCTGCAGCGTCATCTGCGCAGATCAGCGTCTCCGCAAACCAACATCTGCACTGTTTAGTGTCTCCGTAGTAGTTCCAAACAATAAGTTTAAGCCATTCTGTCGTCTACATTTTAGTTCTATCATCTATGTTTTAGTTCTATCATCTACGTTGTGTGCGAGCTTTGTTTGGCGTCTCCACCTTTCAAATTGTCATCTGCGTCTGAAATTATTTAGTCTGCTTTTAAGGGTCTTTTGTCATCTTCGAGTTTCAGCATCTACGTAGTTTGGGATCTGTATGTTTCGTCGTCTATGCATTTTGGCATCTGCGCTTGTATTTTGGTGTCTTTGTATTTTACCAGAATTGTTCAATTTTTAACAATAATTTCTACTAATTGATCGACTTGCAAGTTTTAACTAACGATTTTCATGCAGAGAAGTAACCTTAAAAACATAAAAAAATGATAGTGATTTTCATCACTAAAGGAGATTTGTAGTGATTTTTATCACTTATCTTAAAGGCTAATGGACTTGTATGGATTAAACACTTTCATTTAAATGCATGAATATTTAGAGTAGCCAACATTTGGACTTTGGTGCTTAAAATGGACATGAATGTTTAGATTAGCCAACATTTGGACTTTGGTGCTTAAAAGGGACATGAATGTTTAGGGTAGAAGACACATTTGGATTTGGTGCTTAAAAAGAATGCACACCATCTTGAATTCTTTAAAGGATAATGGACATATATGCCTAGGCTAGACAATATTTGGAATTGGTGCTTAAAATATGCCTAGACTAGATCACATTTGGGTTTGGTGTTTAAAATGAAGTCATACACTCTTGAATGGCCTAAGGTAAATTGACTTTATTTCTTACATTTTTATTTTCAGCATTTTACTTTCACGCACTCGCTTTACTTTCTTGTTGATGAACTCGCGTTTTCATTTACGTTGGCGCTATTTAGAGTTGGAAAAAACCTTGCATGTTTTAATTACGAGTGTCTTCAAGTAGATAGAAAACTTAAAGCTTCATTGGGAAAGAACAAGTGTCTTTTAAACCCCAAGACCACTTACGTATTCTCTCCCCTCATGCCTTTGGGCGATCTTGGGTGCACAAGAAATAAGTGGTTTTGTTTTTATTTTTAGGAGGCTTGCTTGGAGATTTCATCACCCCTTGAGACGACCTCAACTCTAGTGTTCTGGCAGAGTATAAAAATCAGGAGGTGAATCGAAAGACACCTCTCTTGGAAGTGGAATATTGTCACTCTTGGCTAAGCTCCAAAGAACTTTATACCTTTGGAAAGTGAAGGAGAAGATTTGGGTTACCGTCTCCCCCTAGCTGTGTGGTAATATTTCCTTTCATCTATAGATTTGGGCCTCACGTACCTTGTGTATATCGAGGACTCCCTTTAGATAAGCCTTGTTCATCCTAGAGATAGCCTTATTAGGGTTGTTGGCATGTTCAATGTGCTTGTTCAAACATTCAAAACCAAAGCCAAAACATCAAAAAAGTTCTAAAATGAGTGAAATTGTGAGGTAACCTTTCATTGAGTGAGATAGGTTAAGTGAGGTCTTCTTGACTCACGGTTACTTTTGGTAGTTTGCATTTTGAAATTGGTTGAGTCTAGTCACTCTAAATTTGGGTCTTATTTTATTCCTGCCATGACCGATAAAGTCAACCAAGTCAAACATAAGAAAGTGAAATTGTCCAAACCACCTATCTACAAGGAAAGGAAGAACCTAACATACGGTGACAAACAATTTCGATACGCTATCAAAGAAATTCAAAAAGAAGAAGCTACACAAGACCGTTATGATAGAATTGAATACAACGAAAAACTTTGAAACTGGTTTGTTTTCCCAGGAGTGAACCCAAGGTTTTTATTTCCAGTGAATGAGGATTGACATAGCAGCATTAGTGACTACAACACTCTCATCTTTTCATATCTACCTCCATCTTTCCAAACTCCTAGTCTTCCACCTTCAAATTTTCTTCTAGAGAGCTTAAACCTTAAAACATCTTTTGACATTACAACACTAGACCTTTCATCTATAAGCAAACATTTATCCTAATCACACTTACTTATTTGGGATCACGAGTCTATCTCCAAATAGTAAGCAATCAATTTGGTGTCCTATCTTTCCTACAAGATCACTTGGCTATCTTTGGTAGGAGAAAGATACTACTATCCTCTAATCAATCTTTGTTTGCTAAACCGAGATCTTTTGTTCAAACTTGGGTAGTTGACCCTTTAATCACATAAGGTTAATAGCTCTTATCCTCATTTTCTTTTTCTTCCATAATCTTCCACCCATTGGCTTGGTCACTCTTGTATGGTACACACACGATCAGGAAGGTTCACATTTAATCCCATGTCACATTTGTGGGAATCGTTAAGGCAATCAGAGATGGAGAATCATTTTTCTCCACTCACAACTTCATTAGGGAATACAATTCCCTCTAGTTCAAACCTTGGTATAAATAACTCAACATCCATACGAGAACCAGAAGATCCCTTCCATAACACAACTTTGGGGGATACTGACGAAGAAATATACCAAGATGAAGATCCTATTGACCCTAACAATGTACCTAGTGATGTCAGGACATTCCTTGCAGACCCCTACAATGTGGAAATGATGGAAAAATCCATTAGGGAAAACAAAACTGAGATATTCCTAAACTTGGTCAAGGATGGTGTTAATGTTCCCCCAAGCTTTGATGAGAACACTTTGTTTAGACAAATTACAAAAGGTGGTGCACCCGTGTTGCCCACTTCAAATGCAGCTCCGACTTCTAGCAAAGGGAAAGAAACCATGGTGATAACTAGTGCTATGCCTACATCTAGTACTTCAACACAACCTACATTTCAATTGAGTGCAGAACATATTCAACAAATCATTAGTGCCATGCCCAATGTTACCACACATGCTAGTATTCCACAATCTACCTTGACAACTTCAACTGTGGGATGCTTAGGCATTGGACAAGTGCCTACTCAACCAATGGCAATTCCGACACAACCAATGCACTCTTCTTATTTACAAGTGCCAACCACTATGGTAAAGACATCTGTGCCAATTCCAACAACTGCATATCAAAATATTGGCCAAAGTGGAGTGCCTCCACCACCTCACACTACATTTGGGACTCCCCACAATTTAGGAGGTGGATTTGTGAACACCCAACAATCACAAGTGCAACCTAATCAAGATTTGGCTCAACAATTCCAAGAATTGCAAAATTTGGTCCTTAACATGAACAACAAAGGGGTGAAGGATGTTTCTTTTGAGGAAATTTGTCCTTTTCCATTTGATAAATCCATTAATATGGTGCCATTTCCAACCGGTTTTGAAATACCTAAATTTGAAAAGTATACAGGAGAGACATGCCTCGTCACCCATCTCAAGGAATTTTCCATTTTGTGCCAAGAGGTAGCCTACAATGATGACTATCTTAAGAGACTCTTTGCATGAAGTCTTGGAGGCTCCGCACTTGAGTGGTTAATGAATTTACATAAGGGCTCCTTTACTTCTTTCAATGATTTCACAAGCAAGCTTATAGCACAATACTCTTACAACATTGAACATCATGCCTCATTGAGTGACTTGTGCAACACAAAACAACGAAACAAAGAAACTTTTGCCAACTTCCTACAAAGGTGGAGACATCTTGTTAATTGTATGCCATATAAAATTGAGGATTCCCATCTTGTGGATATATTTATCAAGAACTTGATACCCGAAATGTCTTTCCACATGAAAATGGCTAGCCCCAAAGACTTTTCCACTTTAGTCAAAAAGGGAAAGAATATTGAAAATGGACTTTTGGAAAAAGGTACCATCAAACATTATAATTCATCATCCTCCAACAATGAGTCAAACAACAATAGCAAACCCAAATTCTGGTCCAAGAATAAGGGTGTTACACATGATGGTGTTACTGATGTCAAAAACCTTTAAGGAGGGAACAACAGCAACTACCGCTATCGAAACAACAACAATTCAAATCATGACAATCAAAGCAATAAACAATCTAGAAATCAAACACAATTCTTTCCACGCAACAACAACTACAATCGTGATTATGATAGAAATAGAAAGTTCACTAACTTTCGTGAACTTTTTGAGGCTATCTTTCAAAAATTAGTGGATCACAACTTGATGGTATTTCCTAACACACGTCCTTTTGATGAAAATCAACCAAAGTCAAAGTGGTATAGGGAAAATGAATATTGTAAATACCACCGTATCAAAGGACATGACACCAAAAAATGTATTAAGCTCAAAGTTTTTATCCAAAATCTTGTTGATGATGGGAAAATTGAAGTAGAGGGAGGTCCAACTTCTAAAAATGCTAAATTGAAGATATTTCAAAAGCCATTTCCTGATCACAACAATGATAATAACAATACCAATAATGCAAATCAAGCATCCACATCAAATGCATTACCTTATGATTATTCTACTAACCACATATCAGGGTTTGACTCCTTATGTGGTCACATTGAAGAAGTAGATGCTCATGTGAATACCCTTGTCTTACAAGCGACTGATTGTGATGTCGCCACTTGACGGGGAAGACTCACTTTGCAAGCTGCCACTCCCAATAACACTAATCCACCAATGCCACATGCGCCTGCTACGCCATCCACCTCACAAAGGCCAGCTTCTCGCTATGATGTGTTGTCCCACCTAGGTAAGACTCCTGCTCAAATCTCCATTCTTGAGCTTCTTACCACATCACCCATCCATAAAGAGATCTTGGAGAAGGCTCGTTTAGAGTCTCTTGTTCCTGAAAATATTAATGCTTCCCAATTCACTGCTATGATTGGAAACCTTGCCTCTCAACAACACCTTGTCTTCACAGATAAAGATTTCCAAGGTCCTAATCCCCACCATAATTTTTTGCTCCACATTGAAGTCCTTATACAATGACATAAGATTAAAAGAGTCCTTATAGACAATGGATCCAGTTTGAACCTTTGTACATTGAAAATGATTCGTTTCTTGGGACTACCAGAGGAACTCCTAGATGTTAATAAAAGGATCACAATAAAAGCATATGATGAAAGAGAAAGAGAATCAAAAGGAGTCATCATGTTGCCTCTAAAGGTTGGACCAACCATCATTAATACTGAATGCCATGTCTTAGACTTGGATTTTCCATATAACATCTTCCTTGGTAGACCGTGGATACATACACTAAAGGTGGTCCCATCCACCTATCATCAATGCTTGAAATTCCCCCACCAAGGAAGAGAGATCACAATTCCAGGGGATCCCACTCCTTTTGAATTTTGTAAAAGATTGGAAGGTGCACCAATGAATTCTTGTCTAATAAGTGAGTTTGCCAAAGTTGTACCTAAATCGCTCACCATAACAGAACCAGCTTCCACAACAATACCAGAATTAGCTAATGAGGATTCAAGCTCCCACAAGGGAAAAGAGAAGGTTGAAGATACTAAAATTAACACCACAGGAAAGAAGGTTACTTTTGCTGATTTAGGAATGGGAGAGTATAAATTTGAAAATGCCTTGTGTGTTGGACAACTACCACTCTCCCCTCGTTCCTTTGGAAAACCTTCTCAATTATCACCTTCTACTAATAAGGAAACCATGTAGTTAGCAAGACAACATTTGAGCATTGGGGTTCACTTGGTGATGAGCACATGGAAGATAATATCCTAGATTGGCTATATTATGATGGAAAAGATGAACCTATGGAGTTTCTTAAGGATAAATATGTTAAGGCACCTCCCATTATTGAAAACATGGGATATCATGGTACTGGCCTTGGACCAAAACAAGATGGAATTAGACAACCCTTAGAAGCTAATAGCTATCCTAAAGGATGTGGATTGGGCTCCATTAAACCTAAGGTATCCTTTGCTGACAACTATTGTATGGTTGAACTTGATTCTGAGACTAAAGAGGAGGAATTCTTTGAAGTACCTTTTCAGTACATTGAAGATGACCTAGATAATTATGTCCACGCCATTACCATAGATGAACTTTCATCCATTAACCTACCTCTCACCAATCCTGACATGATAGACTGGGACCTTCAAGATACACCACCAGCTCTCAATATCTGTAAGTCTGATGAAGTAGTGATGGCACTCTTTGGCCTTAAGAGTCTTCGAGAATATGAACATGAGATCCAATACAATAAGGAAGCTTACTTTGGTAGCCAAGTCAACTCCATTAGTCGCAAAAGTGAAAAAGAAAATAAAAATGGAAAAACAAAAGAAACATCCTCTAGTGAAAACTCCCCTGGGGTGCTTTTGGATGAAGAAAAAGATAAAATAAAGGATGCATCTTCTGGTGAAAACCTCTTAGAGGCACCAGAAGAGGGAGAGCTTGACTTGCCATTTAAATCCTTACCACTAGAAAAATAACCTATTTTTAATGAGGACACAATTCTAGTCAATTTGGGAACAGAGGATAGTCCACAAATCACCTACATTGCTGCTACCTTAAGTCTTGAGGAACAAAAAGCCATGACTGAATTCTTAAAAAAGGGAAAAATCAATTTTGCATGGACATACAAAGACATGCTTGGCTTAGATATAGATTTGGTTGTGCATCATTTGACAATTGATCCCAAGATTAAACCAGTAAAGCAAAAGTTGCGCAAAATGCACCCTAAGGTAGCACTCCTAGTCAAAGCAGAGTTACAGAAAATGTTAGAGGCACAATTCATCCATCCTATTGACTGTCCTGAGTGGGTCTCCAACATTGTTCCTATAGGAAAAGCATCTGGGGGCATCCGTGTTTGTTTAGATTTTTGAGATTTAAATCTCGCATGTCGTAAGGATGATTTTCCACTTCCTAACATAGACATCATAGTGGATTTGACTGTTGGACATGAGATGTTGTCTTTGATGGATGGGTTTTTCGATTATAACCAAATCAAAATTGCAGAAGAGGATCAACATAAAATGAAATTCACCACCCCATGGGGAACCTTTTGTTATCAAGTCATGCCTTTTGGCTTGAAAAATGCCGGCGTCACTTATCAACGTGCAATGACTACTATATTCCATGGTCTTCTACATGTCATAATGGAGGACTATGTTGATGATATTCTAGGAAAATCCAAGACAAGAGAATCCCACATTGATGTCCTTACCATTATTTTTGATAGGTTGGAGAAATATAAAGTGCACCTTAATCCTAAGAAATGTGTATTTGGTGTCAAATCAAGCAAACTGTTAGGCTACATTATGTCAAGAAGAGGTATTGAGGTAGATCCAGCAAAAGTGAAGGCCATCATGGATATGCCTTCACCTACCACATTGAAACAACTCCACAATTTTCAAGGAAAGTTACAATCTATTAGGAGATTTGTGTCACAACTAGCACATAAAGTCCATCCACTTCAGCATTTGCTTCACAAGGGAAACAAGTTTCAATGGGATTGCCTATTCCAAAAAGCATTTGAAAAAATTAAGACATATTTGGCTAATCCTCCAATTTTAGTACCTCCAGTTGCAGGATGACCATTGATTCTATACATTTTAGGTACTTCAGTTGCCTTAGGAGCACTTTTGGCACAATTAGATGATAAGGGTAATGAGCAAGCCATATATTACCTCAGTCGAACACTAGTTGGATATGAGTTAAACTACACTTCTATTGAGAGAGCATGTTTGGCTGTAGTCTTTTGTACACAAAAACTACGTCATTATATGCTTAATCATACTACATATCTCATTGCCAAGATAGATCCACTCAAGTATTTGTTATCAAAAGTTGCCCTCATTGGCCGAGCAGCAAAATGGGTCTTAATTTTGAGTGAATTCGACATTGTTTATAAGGATCCTAAGGCCATTAAAGGACAAGTAATTGCAGATCAGCTTGCTGAAGCTCCTCTTCAAGGGAACCATCCCATTGTAGCCAATTTTCCAGATGACACAGTTATGACCCTAGCCCCTACTACACCATGGAAATTATTTTTTGATGGATCCTTTACACAAAAGGGATTGGGGGCAGGAATTTTGTTTGTGACACCACAAGGGGACCTCATTCCAAAGTCTTATAAAATCTCATTCCCTTGCACAAATAATATAGTTGAGTATGAAGGTTTAGTCATAGGACTATGTCAAGCTATCAGATGGAATATCAAAAACCTTCTTGTCTTTAGAGACTCACAATTGGTCATTAAACAATTTACAGATGAATACCACACCAAGGATGAGAAATTGTGGCCCTACCCTAGAATACTTGAGGATCTCAAGCAGCATTTTACAGAGATTTTTTTTCAGCAGATTCCAAGGGCTAATAATAAAGCAACAGATGCCATGGCTACTATTGCCTCTATGATTTCCATGCGAGAATATAGTCCTAAATGTGAGTTTCTCGTTGAGAATCTTTTTACTCCTGCTTATGAGCAAATTGATTCAGAGTTGGTGTGTGAGATTGTTGGTCCTGAGTCTTCATGGTACGCTAACATCTTTGCCTATTTATGTTACAAAACCATTCACATAGCCCTCACCCCAAACCAAAGCAAAATCTTCATCCGCCGAACCACCCACTATACCATCCTAGGTGATACACATTTTTGAAAACACTTTGATGGGACCCTCCTTCAATGTCTCAGTTTAGATGAAGCTTGAACGACATTAGAAGAGGTTCACCAAGGGATTTGTGGTGCCCCTCTAGTGGCCTTACGTTAGCAAAAAAGATTCTTAGGATAGGTTACTATTGGCCCACTATGGAAGCAGATGCATATCAGTTTGTGAAAAGATGTGTTCCATGTCAACAGCATGGGTATTTGATACATGCTCCCGCCCAAGACCTTCAACCCACCATCACTCCATGACCCTTTTCCCATTGGGGATTTGATCTTGTTGGTCATGTATACCCAAATTCCTCAAATGGCCACAAGTACATTATTGCCGCCACTGAGTACTTGACAAAGTGGGTCGAGGCTATTCCATTAACCTACATTACCGAAAAACAGATTTCAAAGTTCATCTTGAATTACATTATTTGTCATTTTGGTATACCTCAAGATATCATGGCTGATAATGGAACCCCTTTCAAAAATCAAGAGGTTACCACACTATGTAGGAAATTCGAAATCACCCACCATTTTTCCACCAGATACTACCCCTAAGGCAATGGCCAAGCTGAAGCTACCAATAAAACCATTTTGAAAATCCTAAAGAAAATTGTTGATGCAGCTGGCCATGATTGGCACATCCAAATTGTTCCTGCCCTTTGGGCCTACCATACTTCCATCCGCACCCCACAGGAGCCACCCCATTTTTCCTTGTTTATGGTTTCAAAGCCGTATTGCCCATCGAAATTGAGCTCCCTTCCCTTAGAATCTCTCTCAAGAATCTGATATCAGAAGAAGACTACTGAGTTGCTCACTTGCAAGAGCTGGCACTCCTTGATGAGAGATGACTGAATGCCCTAAACCACCTCCATGTGTATCAAAATCGCCTTCAACTTCAGTATCATAAGAAAGTCAAGCCACGAGAATTTGAAGTGGGTGACTTAGTGTTGCAGCATAATATGAAGAACCTCCAGAATCGTGAAAAGAAAGGAAAATTTGAGGCAAATTGGCTAGATCTGTTTATCATTACAGCCAAATATGGTTCTGGGGCATACCAGATTGCTACTCCAGAGGGAGATCTGCTCCTTGAGCCTGTAAATATTCAGCATCTCAATTGATTCTATGCTTGAGCCTTTTTAGTTCCTATACAATGTTTATAGTCTCGCAAAAATCCAAAAAAATTAGAAAATTAGAAAATCCAAAAAATTCATAAAATGTTTTTGAAAAAAACATGGTTTGATCCATTGTCTATAAGGCTTGTTTCGCTTCACTCCATTCCACCATTCCACTTCCCTTGTGCAAAGTCTTATCTAGCCTTTTCCATTTCATGCATCTAATAAAAGACATCTTGTCTGCGAGGCTCCATTTCACTTCCATCTTTTGAAAGACCTCTAGTTCGCGAGGCATTTTTTGTCGAGTGATTGTCATCCTATTACGCTGAGCTTTTTCACAACAGTGACCACCCTTGGACTTACAAAAAATCACCATTTGAGACTTAATGCTTCAAGAAACTTGTTCGCTTCACAACCCTTGCTGAAAATGCACAATTTTATGATCATTTGACATTTCAACTTGACACACTTTCATAGGATGAATCCTTCCTATAGGCGACATTATGACATTCACTTCTAGACCTAAGGTTCTTGGTAGGAACTGTGGATTGAATGACTACTTGGTCATGAGGTTTCTTTTTGGTTGATTTTATTTGTGTGTTAGTGATAGCCTTTTATGGTGCACCTTGATCTTCCATATTTTGGTTGTACCAGAATAGCTGTCATTAACTACACATATTTTTGTGGTATGATCTATTTTTGAGGCTTTATTTCATGTGTGTCAGTTTTAGGTTATTTTACTGTGTTGCGTAATGGGGGCAACGGGTTAGCACACGTCCCACCAAAGATCCCTAACAGACTTTGGGGTGTGCCCAGACCTCTCCATTATGTATATGACATTTGATCCATCATGACTATGCAAACTACACCTATTGTCCTAAAGTCTCTATGGTTTTGTATGTCTAGTCCACATAGAATAGTCATGTCATTTATGCTTCTATAGCATCTAATGCATAAACTCATTTTGCAAAATCAACTTAAGGTGTGCTCTCCATATGAACACAATGAAATCTCTTGATATCATGTAGTTAGGATGCATGTAGTCTAGGGTTTCATTCAAGTCGTGCTTGAGACAAGGTCCTATTTATTTCCCCCCTCCTATGCTAGGCTACTGGATTTCTATAAGTGACAGTTCTGACAGATATTCATTTATTAGTTTATTTTCATTAAGTTGCATTAACTTCCCATTATTGCATTCATTCATTTTCCATTATATTAGTGTTCATTTGATTCATCTCATTTAGTGTTCCTTAGACTTTCTTAGTTCATTTTATTAGATTGCATTAGTTCATTAATTGCATACACTTTAGTCATCACATCTAGGGGCATATACATCATCTCACATATATATAGTGCATCCATGCATACATCTCATAAATCTGCATCACACACATGTTAAACATCATATATATATATATATATATATATATATATATATATATATATATATATATATATATATATATATATATATATATATATATATATATATATATATATATATATATATATATATATATATATATATATATATATATGCATCCATCATAGGAAACATCACATAACATCACATCCTGCATCACAAACGTTAATATCCACATCATAAATTCATACATATGCATCACATACATCCATACACATAGAATCATCAAATCATGTATGTATATATCTCAAAAAATAATGTCTGTACAGTCCATATACACATCATGTAGAATCATGTAGTACAAATGCACCATCAAAAATCGCTGCATCTGCACATATCTGTCAAAAACACTGATCACTCTATAAAATCAGATCGTTGGCTGTGAGGGCCCTGCCCCCCTTGTATCCCCCCCTCGAGGAGGTCTCTACTATCCTACAAACTGCTCTGATCTGGCTCTGCCACCTGAGATCCACAAGCTGGCTCCCCTCTCAAAATTTGGCTGTTGCCAGTTAGTTGGCACGACCTCCCTATAAAGTGACCTATAATAGGATGCCTCTCGTATGGCCCATGTCTCTGCTCGACTAGCTGTGAGGGTCTCCTGCATCACTACGATGGATGCCCCAGGCTGTACCCCATCTGTATGGCTATATCTCACTGCTTGTGATATCTATCCATCTGCGCTTGATGGGTGGCCCGCTCGGCCTGTAGGGCGGCTACCTCCGCTCGGAGCCTCTTTGCCTCCGCTCGATCCCTCGCCTCTGTATGGGTGTCCACCCTTGCAAACTCCCCTACATCCACCCATTCTTGTAGGGCCGCTAAGGCCTCCTGTGCAGTTTCTCCTCTGGCCCTCTGTACCTGCAGCTTCGCCTATATGGCCCCCATGGCTTGCTCTAAGCTATATGCTCGTGCCTGCTGCACCTGTGCTACCCCTTGTAGTCGAGCTACCTCTATTCGCAGGCTATCCCTGTCGGCCCTAACCATGTCTGGGACCTCTCCTTGTACCTATCCCTGTGGCGGTGCCTATGATGGTGCCTGCGGAGGTGCCTACGGTGGTGCCTGGGGCTGTGCCTATGCTTGTGCCTGTGCCTATGCCTGGGGTGCTCTCTGTGGTGGCCCCTGTGCTGGTGCTGGCCCTGGCCCTCTCCTCGCTCAGACTCTGCGTCCATGTGGTCCCTCCTGTGCCCCCTATGCTGGTGGTGGCATCATAGCTACCTGTCCACCATCCCCCGCTCCATCTCCCTCCCCCTTTTCCTGCTCTGCTAGTGGAGGTGCCCCTGGCACTGTAAGCTTGATCGACTGGTGGGCTACCCACCACTGTGTATACGTCAGTGTCATACCTGCGTCTCCCCTGTCCTGGTCATGCACCCATGGCATTGCTGCTATCCCCATCCAAGATGCTCGGGCCAATCGTATAGTGGTCCCATGTCCCCATAGTTGACCATACTCCTATGACACCACAAGGTATAAGAATCTATCTGGTATTGTATCCTGTACCCTACCAAACTGCTGTTGCACCCGAGAAGGCGTATAGCACATAATCACACACAAAGATCGGCCAATGATCCAGCAGTCAATTTGTGTGTACAAAAGGTGCATCTGATCCTCCATGTCATCCTCACCACCTATTGTCAGTGTTTGCCCCCACTGCTCTACCCCGTCATAGGGAGTCCACTCAAACATAATGATCTCATCTATACACCAATGCCAGAACCCCACAAACTCTGTCGATGTATATTGGATAGGAGGTCGGTATCTATAAGCATATGGCTCGCCAAGCTACCTGGTCTCTCATCGAGTGATCAACCATGTGACTCTAATGTGCTCCCATGACCAGACCATCAGTAGCATCAATCCTGGTCCCACAGTGTGCTGGGTCCGATATGCACACATGTGCAAATCATGATATAAGTCAGCCAGGATAGTCTGTCCCCAGCAGTAGACTGCTCCCTCCTCCTGTAGCAGAGTGCTTAGCACTCGTGCCTACCCGATTGGCCACCCATGTCTTGTGTGATCTGGTAGCATCTGCCATATCAATGAGGCTAGGTATACTGCCAGCCTTGGTAGCCTCTACTCTGGTGCACCCCTCCATGATAACTACGACCGTTGGATGGGTAATCTCTGTCACCGCCTGCCAAAGCACTCCTTCATAAACAGATCTGAACCCTCCAGTACATACTCTGGGTAGGCACCTCTGATCGGTACTCATAGGATCTGCCACACATCCAAGAGTGTGACTGTAGTCTCCCCCATTGAAAGATGGAAACTCCTAGTGGGTGCGTACCATCGCTCTATGAGAGCTGATAGCTGCGCTGAATGGGCCCTCAGATTTGGCCACTTGTGAACGTGCTTTAGCTTGCATAGCTGCACGTGCCCCCAATCTGTGTTCGTCAGCCTCTCTTGTATCGTCATGGTCAGAGGATAGTGCTCCTTTGACCTAAACACCACCGTCTCCTCCTACAACATAGACATGTAGAGTGTCATTTTTGCTAGTCTGTGATGTCCCTACAGTGGGGCATCTTCCCTTGTCTCCCCCTATTCTACCCTAATTAGCGTGGCCATTTTTTGGCGCAGACGTCGATTTGCATAGACGTTGATCAGCAGAGATGCTGATCTGCATAGATGTTGATCCGCAGAGCTGTTGATCAGCATAGACGCCAGTTTGCCCCAGATGACAACATTCTGTCCTCGACAGAGATGAGGATGTATTTTTCATTGTCTCTGCTACCCTTTGTCGTCTATGGAAACGACAGGTTGAATCCTATTGTTTTCGCAACCCCTCTTCCCTCTTTTGGTGTCTACGCAGATGACATGATGTATCTTGTCATCTCTGCGGACGCCAAAGTCGTCGCTTTATCGTTTGCGTAGACAAAAAGGTAGAGATTGTCGTCTCCGCCTGGACATCTTTTTTAGCGCATTTATGGCCTAATAAATGTGCCTAGTCTAGCCTAACCTACCAAAACACGAAGAGGATCAGATGACTTACTGGTGGGTCCATCTTGACTACTCGCTGGTACTCCCGCACGCGCTCACCAAGCTGCAATTGATCAATGGGTTCCATATCGACTCTATACGCTCTGCTCGCGATGTGACAATGACCTTATTTGAGCTCCTCGGAGGCTTATATAGGCCCCTTGTGAACATTGTTTGAGCCCCGCTCTTTCCTAAGCCGTATTTGTCCCTTGTTTACCCACAAGTCATGCAAATATTGTCATTTATTCCCTTTTTCTTCTTTCTTAAGACCTTTTTCGCAAAAATTACAAAAAAATTATTTTTTGCGCAATTTTTGCAAGGGGGCACCCTCCTCTGTCGTCGCCATAGGACTCCTTCCTTCTTTGGGGCAACCTATATTTTTTTTCTTTGACATGATGTTGTTCCAACATCACATCAAAGAGGGGCAAATGTAGACGCTTAAAATCATCCCTAAAAGATTATATTAATTTATTAATATTGCCCATGACATTGTAATTAATTAGTGATTAATTAATTACATTGCTCACATTCTTCTACTTATTTAATTATATTAATTAATTAAATAAGTTCATTCTCCTAAGTATTTAAATTTAATTTAAATACTCCTAGCTCTAATGTGTTAAATTAATTTAACACATGATCCTCCATCTTTCCCCCCTTTTAAAAATAAATTTTATTTATTTAAATTCTCCACATTCTATTAATTTCTTTAAACACATGATTAAATTAAATTTTATTTAATTTAGTCTTAAGCCTAACCTAGAGCCTAGTCTACATCTATCATTTTTATCCTCTTAAGCCTATTTCTTCTTTAATCTCACTTAATCATTCCTAATTATCTCCCTAATCCCCCTCATTAGCCTAAGAGTGTGCTCACACGTGTGAGATGGCATGCCTACACAATCTTGTCTCCCACTCTTCTTCTCAAGTTTGCTCACACATGTGTGAGCAAACTTTGAATTCTTGACCATTTGCATGGCTTGCATGTCACCTTATGTGACACTTATTTGGATGCCACCTCACCAAGCCCTCCCTCAAGCCTATAAATAGAGGGCTTGTCTCAAGCATTTGCATCTCATTTTTATTGTATTGTTATCATGTTGGTTTGAGATTTGAGTTTGCATTCATAGTTTGAGCTTTCATGGTAGTTTGAGTTTGCATTGGTAGAGTTCTCATAGTGATTTTGTAAGTTCATACTAACAATTTGGTAGCTGATTTAGTTTATATCATGCATTATTAATCTAGTTTCTAAATGCATTTGTAGCTTCATTTTAGCTTGCATTTTTATCATAGTTTGCATATCTAGTTAGTTCTTTCATTGCATATCATCTTCATCCTTGAATGCCTTCAAGAATGGCTCTCTCCATAGCCATTTCTTGAGGTATTCTTCATCTCATTTAATCTTGATTCATATCTTATTTGCATACACACTTGCACCCACACACTCAAGAGATTCATTTATTATTGTGTTTGGGAGAGCACATCAAATATCCCTCCATCTTAACACACCGACAAGGCCTCTCATGGGTGCCTTTGTTGAGCTGTAGAGGTGGTTAGAAGGTTGGATTTGTTGGTTTCTTAGGGTTTCAAAACCCAAGCAAGCATTAGTTGGTATTTATTCCTTGCGTTTTGATGAATGTTTGATGCATTTTAAAAATTTTAAACTAGTGTTTGTTTGTTAACCCATGCTTCTTGCAGGTCACATTTTCTAGCACACAGGTGGTCTTGCACCATTTGGCTTACTTGGAAACTTTCTGATAACTTGAAAGAATAGGTGAGTTATCAATGATTCAAATCTAAACACTAAATTCTTTGCCCTCTTTAAATTCTCAATATTGTCAACCAAATATTGCTTCACAATTTCACACATATTAATTTACTCTTGAACTATGATTCATCTTAATAATTCTTACATCATCTTCCTTTATCAAGTTAATTCTCATGTTTCTCCCATCTAAGTTAGTCTTAAAATTGGTTTCAAACATTTTATTTACATTCTTTTCATTCACTGGATTGCTCCCTTTATTGCTTAATCTATTAATCTTGTGTGTCATGTCATTGTAAATCATAATAGTAATGTCTCCTACGCAAAATATTCCCTTGTCGATTCTACTCAAGATGATTCTGCTCCACTCATTTCTATCAAACTCTGTATAAAACATGTGTCTGATAATGTTCAACCCTTCTAGGTGCTAAAAACCTTACTTCTAAGACAAATCATTGTTACATACCACATCCAAGTCCTTATGAATGTCATTGTCACCAGTAGTCCCAAATTTTCAGTGAATACATGCCCTTACATCCTCCACATGTAATACATTTAGTGAAACTTGGGAAAATGCTCCCAAAGGATCATCTTCCAAAGATACAAATGGGTTTTTTCTTAAATTTGTATCATGGCCTCTCATTAACATCACTCATAGTAGGGTTCTCCATTACTTTGATTCGAAAAGCTTCAAAATTTTCAACTATAAATTCAAAGAATACCTTATTTGCACGTAACTAAGGCTTTGTTTACTTCAAACTTGAAGATACTTCAAGGGTAAAAGCACAAACCTGTGTCACCCTTTTGTAAAGGAAAAGGCTAACAAAAGTATATCTGCTCACCTTCAATGAGATAAAATTGGTATTATTATTTTGAATTTGGAAATGAAGTAAAATAATGAAATGTGTAGAAATGGATGAAGTTTAGGATTATAATTTTTAATAATTATTTTGAATAAGAATTGATATATTTTCTTAATTTTTATAGATAAATTTTTAGGTGCTGAAAAATGCTGAAAATTAGGGGTCTAGTTCCCACTGAAAAACTATATGGAAATAAAATTATTTCCCTTTGATCTTAGACTATGTTATAGATAACATATATATCTAGAACAATCAAAAACAAAAATTGGCTTTAGACCTATATTTTCTCTTTTATGAGGATTGAAATCTCAACTCACCTTAAATCGATAGTTTTCATCTCCCACCACATTTTTCAAAACAAATCTATTCTAACCAAAGAAAAATTATACATTCTAGAAGAGGATTCTCTCCTCTAGAACATCATATAATTTTCATATTTTTTTGATATGATCTAATATTTTTTTGTTTCTCAAAACTGACATCCTTTCAAGTGTTAAAATACATGGTTGTGGATTTTTTTAAATTACAATATACTATATTTAATTAAAACACTATAAACTCTATATGAGAATATTCTTGACTCTGAGCACTATAAAATGGAGTTTACAAATAATTAAAAAATATTATAAAAAATAGTTAGAGTTATTGAAATGTCACTTTTCTAAAATAATGTTTTTTCTTTAGTAATTGGATATAAACTAGTATAAAACATGCAACCTAAAAGGTGACATAGTTTTGTACTTTTATCCTTAATTCACCTTCAACTCATTGTCAAATCACTCTCAAATGCTCCTTAGTTTTTCATATGATCAAATAGTACATACAATCTTGTTCACATCCTTTAAATATTTTCAAATTAAACTTCACATTGATTTCTCAAGTACTCAATCCATAAAAAAATGTTCCTAAATATCAGTAAAAAATAATAATTTGTACATCTTCATGCGATATCCAACTGACTTATGCTCTTAACTAGAGGTTCCTTATGATATGCTTTTTCTTTTTCCAACTTCACAACTTCTAACTCAATATCTAACCTCTATTCTATCTTTTTGGTACTTTGTCTTCAATGGGGAGGTGCTTGATTCAAATGAGATGAGCTGCACACAATGTTTAATTTCAATCCCTCATCAGGTGCATCAAAATAATGTTCTTCTAATACCACATGTAAACTTTATGGATCTTTTTCCTTCAAAAATACCTCCTTGAATTATTCAACATCTTCTTTGAGTACATCTTTCTGATTGCTATTGCTATTGTCATTCCTTCTATCATTTCTATTGTTGTTCCTTCTAAAGTTTAGGTTCTTGTTGATGTTTCTCATATCCATTCTACAAAATCTTGAAATTATAGGTGTACTCTTTTTCTAATTAGGTCCATTATAATTAATTGGTGCTCTATAATTCCTAGCAATGTGTCCAAAGTTGTTACACTTATAACACAAAATATTTCTCCTTGTTCCGTTACCTCTCTCTCCATCATTATATCTTCTTGAGGATCTCCTTATTTCATTACCTATGGGGTTAGTATCCTTAAACATTCCACTATTTATATTATTACTATCAAACTTAGGTTTCCTACAATCAACTATTTTATGTCTGAAACCATGACAATTATAACAATAGAAATTAGTAAGAGGTTCTAAATACTTACTTGTACAATCTCTCTTCATATGACCAAATTCATTACATATAAAACATCTAACTTTGAATTCATATCTTACCTCTTTAGGTGGTTCATATTGCTTTGTTTGTTTGGGTTGATCATGTTTCTCAGGTTGACTTTGTTGCTCAACTTCTATAGGTACTTCATCAAATTTACTTGACTCAATTTCATTCTAATCATTCTTCTTAGGTTCAGGTGTTTCAATAGTTGGATCTAATTATTTTCTAGTTTCATATTTCTTTTCTCTTTTCTCCAATGAAATATCCAAGACTAGTCTTATCATAAGAAGATCTTTGATAGAATAGTTGTTCATCAATTTTCTCACTAGTGAAATGTAGCTTCTCTAACTATTTCTTAACCTAGGCTAGTTCTCCTTTCACAATAATATTGTACTTCTCAAGTTCTATATTCTCTATTTTGATAGAATCAACTTTAGATGTCACTTTTAAAGATGGGATCTTAGATCTACATTCTAAGATTTCAGATCTTCATTCTTGCTATCATCCTTCTTTAGACTCAATTTTAGTTCAAAAATCTTCAACTCATGTTTTAAAATATCATTTTCTTTCTTTAAGGTCATTACCTCATTACTATCATTTGTGTAGTCTCTAGGTTCTTTTGTAGATTTGAGATGCTCAATCTTATCTTTCAATTTCCCAATATAATCTTTTGCATCTTCATACCTTTCTTTTAGGTTATCTCTTTCTTTAGTGAGAAGATCAATCTACTCAAGGGCTTTTTCAAGATTCTTCTGTGACTATTCCATGTCCATAGGGATCTTACTCAAGCTTTTAAGCCTCTTCTAAGTAATTGGGCTCTGATACTAATTGTTAGAAATAGGTAATACTAAGAGGGGGGTTGAATTAGTTTCTACAAACTTTTCCCCACAACTAAATATTGTTAATTACTTTATAACATGCATATGAAAGTAAACTAACAATTTTGAACAATAATAATAACCAGCCATAAAGAGAATTCATAATGCCATATTTTTTTTAACTAGAAAAATCCTTGACAAGGGGAAACCCTAGTGGGGATGGTACCCACAAAATGATCTAGTAAACAAAAGAATCTAGTTAAGGATATTGGCTCTGTTAGGAGTCTATGAAGTACATATTGTATTGCATAAAAATGTAATAAGAGAATAAACATTAAGCAACTAACATCTATTCCTACATGATCATGCAAATCTCAAAATATGGAAGATACACATGTAAATAAGCATAACATGAAATCAAAATAGCACTATGCAAACCTCACAAATCACCAAGTGGTTGATGATTTCCTTGCTCATGGGATGTGGTTTCTCACAATTCCTGCAGCATAACAATGGGGTAAATAGTGCTTCATGAAAAATGAGGAGAGGGCTCTCCTTTTATAGGAAAATGGATGCAACAAATGGTTGAGATTGAATGCAAGATGAAGGGCTATGATCTCTTAGAATCAATGAGGTGTCCATGAGGTGGAGGCCAAGTAGAATCCATGTGGATTAGGGTTTTGACCATTCAAATGGGGCAATATGCTCACACATGGGTGAGAAACCTCTGATGGTGACATGGTCAATGAGGTGTGAGAAGCATGGTTTCTCACACATGTGTGAGACAACTTGACTCTCATGCAAGAGGACAAGTGTGCAAGAGGTGTGAGAAGTATGGCTTCTCACACATGTGTGAGACACCTTGACTCTCATGCAAGAGGACAAGTGTGCAAGAGGTATGCAAGACATGAGGGATGAGGAAAGTGTGAACATCTCTCACACGTGTGAGCAAACACTTAAGATTAAAATGTAATTAGCTAGGTGATTAGGAAAAGTAAGCATGATTAAAGAAGTGGATAGGTTTAGAAGGATGGGTTAGGTTAGAGTAGTGAGGTTAGGTGAGGGTTAAAGGTAGGAGCCATGTGCTCAAATAGGATTAAATTAAATATTTAATTCCAAGTGGGATTAGAAAATGATTAATTAAGTAAATGATGTACTTAATTAAAGTGAATGGGTTAGGATTTAAATAAACCTTAGTTTATTTAAATCAAGGTAAGGCTAGGATTTAGATAAACCTTACTTTATTTAAATCAAGAAAAGGTGAACATAATTAAATAAATGTAAAATTTATTTAATTAAAGGTAGGGTAATTAAATAAATAATAAATATTTATTTAATTGGCTAGGAAATGGGATTTGGACAATTTTAGGTGTCTACATTTTGCCCCTCTTTGATATAGCATTAGTAATGTTATATCAAAGAAGAATAAAATATAGTGGTTGAGAGGATAAGACTAGTAGCATGATGCCCCAGTCATGGAAGGATGAGGAAGGATGATGAGGGTGGAAGGGTATGCCCCCTTGAGAGGACATGCGGGTTAGGAGAACACAGATATTCTCTCGAAATGGATGGGAGGATGGAAGGGAGTTATGCCGTGAACAACCTAAGTTTGACATTGTACTTAACACTATGCACCAAGGTATGAGGAACCAAGATGACAATGTGTCAAGTATGTGAAAACAGGGGTCTAATACAACCATATGCCATATGAAACCATGATATGGAAGATCATGATTCTTAGGACAATAGGATGCAAAGACCATGATAAATGAAAAAAATACTAATGCAGACAAGTAACAAGCAATCATGCACGAAAAACCAAAAGGAAACCAACATTTTGCCCCTAGTCAAGCTGAAAACCCATTAATGGATTGATTGATGATGATTGATTAAGGATGGCAAAGCTAACGATAAGTGTAATGCACATCCAAGGATTGGGAAGGATTCATCCCATGATAATGTTTGAATATGGTTAATAGATTATTAGCTAATTGGGTCAACTTGATGAATTGATTAAGGATTGGTGTACAAGATTGCAAGATTAGATTGATTGAATTAGTATTGATTGCACAATGATATTTTTTTGATTTTTTGGTTTATGGTGAATAGAAGAAAGTGAAATGCAAGTAGAAGAATGAACATGGATGAGATTGGAAGAATGATGTTGATAAGATGAAAAATGATGAAAGTAGAATCGATTTGATGTGAAAGAATTAGAAGAAGTGAAAAATTGATTGAATTAGAGGATAAATGAATTTGAATGAAGTGAGTTGGAAGAATTAGATTGAATGTGATATGACTAAATGTGGAATAGAATGAATAGAATGGATAGAAATGAATTGATTGAACGAATGTGAGATAGAATGAATTAGGACCAATGACAAGGGAGAGCCAAGGCATGGTAAATGGAGGAAAAGCAACGGGAGTTGGTGGACAAAAGGGATGGTGAAAGGATATGAGGGGCCAAATGATATGGTGTCGGAAAGTGCGGAACCAAGGACCATGTTTCAAAGGAGTCCAAATGCCCCATACCAAGGATAGGAAAATGGAAGGAAATATGGTGGGAAAGGATGCATGAAAATGGAAAGATGGTATGAAGGATAGCATATGGAGGAAGAGAAGGCATGTGTGCTTCCAAAGCATGTATGAACATTTTGGTATTATGCCTCTAATAGTGATCACGAGCATGTGTATGAAAGTGGAATGAAATAAGGGATAGGGGAGGGAGGGTATGAAAAAGGGATAATGATATGAAGGATATGGATGCAATGTGCAATATGAAGTGGATGAAATGGAAGGGATAACCAAGATCAAGGACATATGAAAGAAGGATGGAAGTACATAGGAGTATGGATGGAAAATGGATGAATGAACATGACAAGGACTATGGAATGCAAGAGAGGGATAGCATGTCAAGATCAAATATATGGAAGAATTGTGGACGTATGTAGGAAAATTAATGGACAATGTGCAAGGGATATGAAAAGTGTATATGGATGGATGAAAGGAAAGTAAAATTCAAGATCAAAGATGGAAAAAGGATGATGAACGGTAGATGGAAGTATGGAAGATATGTATGTAAGTGTAGTATGGAGGGAGCTTGCCCCCAGTGTAGAGTGCAAGTGGAAGAGGAAAAGTGAATGGATGGATAAGTGGAAGTGGAAGGCATTGGATACATGATAGGAGAATGAAGGGAGACCTCAAGCATCTATTTACATGGATGGTATCTTTTGATATTTTTTTCTTTTCTTTTCTTATTTTCAAGGAATTTTTACTATTTTCTCATAGATGTTGGTAGGATAGTGAATAGAAGGATGAAATGGGTTGGCGAATGGAGGAAAATGACTTGTGAAAGGGTTTGGAAGTGGGTGGGAGGAAGAAATGGTTGATGGATGCTAGGTTGGAAGACTTGTGAAGGAAGTGGAAAGATCATCATGGGTACACACCTTGAAGGGTGATGGAAAGGAGGAAATTTTGGAGGATATGTGGGAGAAAGTTTGGATTTTGGGAAGTAGGAACCCAAAATGGATGAAGGAGATGATGGATTTAGGATGGTGGATTTGGGTATATAAGGACCCAAAATGGATTTGGAAAGTGAAAGCGTGGATGGATTATGCACGGGGGAAGCCCTTGGATTAGCAGAATTGGATGTCATTGTGAATCTTTCTTTGAGATTCATTGCTACATTAAGTAGCTTTGGTATCCACAAAATTTTTGCATTTTTTATTTTCAGCCTTTGTGGCCTTTTGCTTTTGCTTTGGATCATATTTTTCTTTTCTTGGACATGTCTTTTAGAGGGGACATGTTGATCCTTGGGCTTTTGTGGATTTTTGGCTTTATTCTCTTTGTCTTTGGCATCCAATTTGCTTCCATTGGCCATGGTATGGGTGCATGAAGATAAACATGGTGGAGAGCTTATGGATGGTGAACGTTGGAAGGAATTCAAGGATGTGTGCCTTTGTTGATCTTTAGGAGCATGAGCAGATGAATTGGAACACATGGATATGGTGGATGGGTGTATGTAAGGACCCAAAATGGAAGGAAGGGATGAAGGGTTCAGATGTGGAACATAAGGACCTAGAATGGATGGAAGTGAGGAAGGAATAGGGATATGGGTATAAGGTCCTAAAATGGACTTGGAAGATGAATGATGGAAGTGTTTAGGTTTGGATGGAGGAAATTTGGGTTTGGAAGGAGTGGAAGGTGTACCAACATATTGAGCCATGTTTTGTTCAATGGGATACTTATTAGTTTCAATACAAGATGCAAGTCTAGGTAGATGGGGTACATGAGTGGATTGGATAGGTGTGAGAGAATCATGTGGAAGATTAGGATCGCAAGGTGGATTGTGAAGGATAATAGGATTTGGAGATGGGGGGGGATCATGAAAGGCAAATGAAGGGGTGCTTTGATCTTGACTTAAAAGAGGATCATGTGGTAGAATGAGTGGATCATGAGATAGACTAGAATCATGAGATGAAGTGATTTGATCTTGACATGGAGGAGAGCTAATGGATGGAGTGGAAGGAACCTCTTCATGAAGTGGAGGATCTATAGAGGCTAACTCTTGAGATGGAATGGAATTGGTGGTACATGGAATGCCTTGATCTTGATTAGGAAGGGGATCATGAGATGGACTAGGAAAATGGATCTTGAGGGATAAGGGAATGATGGGATGGAGAAATGCTCAAATCTAGAGGAGAAGAGGAATCTACAACATCAAGCTTTGGAGGAAGGTCTTGAGAGGGAACTGGGGGTATGATATGAGGTGATTGGCTCCTTTCATCTTGTTCTTTACACTTAGCCAAGAGTGATGTGAAAAACCCCTTACAAGGTGGGGATGATGTTTTTGGAGGATTAGTATTGTGAAGGGAATTGCATGGAGGGTTGGGGTTGGATGGGACATGAGGACTAGAAAATAAAGGACACATGGCAAAGAAGGCAGCCTTTTGCTACAGATTTGCTACGCTCAGGATTGTATTCTTTAGTTCCTCAATTTCCTTGGCAAGATCATTTGTGTTTGAGGAATTGTGTGGGCTATGAATGGAATTGTATGGAATTGAAGGATAATGAGGTGGACTTCCCTTGTCAAAGGTAGAAGAATAATGAACATGAGATGGATGAGAGTTAGATATGAAGTGTTGAGGATGGATTTGATATGCAGGTTGAACAGGAGGTATAACTCTATATTGTCTTTGAAGATCGTCAACCATTTGATTAAGCCAACTCAGATCCATAGATGCTAGATGAAGAGTGATGAAAGATTTGATATGAACTTAGGAATAGGAGCTTTGGACTTTGACTTGATTCGAATTTGATTTGACTTGAGATTGATTTGATTGAATTTGATTTGATTTGATTTGATTTGATTTGATTGGATAATTATTTGATGAGGGTTTGGTTTGATTTGATAAAACCCTTATGATATTGCAAATAAATGAATGTGAAATTTGAATGAAAGTCCAATGCTTGTGACAATGCTCCTATTTCCAAAGTAGAAGATGTGATGCAAATTTGAATTAGAAGAAGATGTGAATGAAATTAGAAAGATTGATTATGGAAGAAGATGTAAATGGATTGAATTAATAATTGATTAGAAAAGAATGAATTTGACAAGGAATTGGATTAGAAGGATGATGATTTGAAGGATTGAATTAAGAATGCATTATGATATTGGTGGAGGAAATTGGATCTAGATGATGATGAAGCCTGACTAGGATGAAGATTATGAATTAGATTGAATGATTAGGAAGATGAGGAAATGATTTGGATGAATAGAGATGATGAAGGTGTCAAGTAATGATTTGAATGATGAAGACAAGAGATGTATGAGGGTGATGACTTTGATGAAAAGAAGACGTGACCTGGAATTGATGTGGACAACTTGACTAAGAGGACCTAAACCAAGACTTGTTTTTGAGATTTTTTGATTTTTTTGGATTTTGAAGTTTTACAATTTTTTTTTTGGGTTTTTTATGTTTTACGATGTTTTTGGATTTTTAGGTTTAAGATGCAAAATCAAACAAGGAAATGTGTACAAGGCAAGTGTGTTTCAAACACTCAAGAACATCCAACACACCAACAATCCTATAAGGTTTCAACTAGGATGTACAAGGATCAATTAGAGGGCGTCCTTGATATATGCAAGGTACATGAGGCCCAAATCTATAGATGAAAGAAAATACTATCACACAGTCGGGGGGAGACGGTAACCCAAATCTCCTCCTTCACTTCTCAAAGGTATAAAGTTCTTTGGGGCTTAGCCAAGAGTGACAATATTTTGCTTCCAAGAGAGGTGTCTTTTGATTCACCTCCCAATTTTTATACTCTGCCAGAACACTGGAGTTGAGGTCATCCCAAGGGGTGATGAAAGGCCTCCTAAAAAAAGAAAAACAAGACCACTTGTTTCTTGTGCACCCAAGATCACCCGAAGGTGCAAGGGGAGAGAATACATAAGTGGCCTCAAGGTTCAAAAGACACGCATTCATTCCCAATGAAACTTTAGGTTTTGTAATCTATGTTGAAGACACATGTGATTAAACCATACAATGTTCTTTCCAACTTGAAATGTCGCCAACATAAATGAAAATGCAGATTTGTCAACAAGAAAGTAAATCGAGCGTGTGCATAAGCAAAATTGTTGGAAATGAAATCAATTTCCCTTAAGGCATTCAAGATTATGTGAGTTCGTTTTAAGCACCAATTCTAAATGTTTGCTAACCTAAGCATACATGTCCATTCCCTTAAGGCGTTCAAGATTGAATTTGATTGTTTTAGCGTTTAACCATGCATTCAAAGATGAGTGTTTAACCATACAAGTTCATTCCAAAATAAAATCAAGGCAAAAACCTGCAAGCAATATGGTTAGTGAGAAAATATCCTTGTAAAACCACAAGTTAGGGCAGTGAAAATGTAGAACAAACATGAAACAACCCTGCAATAAAAAGGTTAGCACAAAATTTGGTCTTTGATAGAAAAAATAGAGATCTAAATAGAATCAAAATCTCATGAAACTAGCACCGTGATGACGGGCTTGGAATCAACTTTTCGACGATATTTTATTTTTCAAAAATGGAGTCCGTATGCTCAAGTTATGAGCAAAAAAGAGAAGGTTACTCCTTATAGCTTAGAAGGACATGGAATGCTGATGCAGTGCTGACATTAGCGACCTGCAAGCAAAAAATTGATAATTAGAGGCATGTCAAGCAAATTTTTTTTTGTTTTTTGATGTTTAAATTAAAAGAAAACTCTGATGGCTGAGAAAATAAGATAAATGTGATTGTGAAAAAGAAAATGGTAAACACCATAAAATTTTTGTGTTTTCATTTGTTTTGCCTTGAGTTTTTAATCATGAAAAATAATAAAAAGAAATCTCTTTAAAAAAAAAGGAAATGGGTGGTGGAAGGATGGTGGAGGAGGGTTTGAGTGAGTTTTTGGACAAAGGGATGGTGGAGGGTCGCAGGCATGGGCGGGTTTTGCAGGTAGAGGAAGCGGAGGTGCAACGGTTGTGGGAGGGAGCGGTGGAGTTAGCCGTGGGCGGGGAATAGGTTGCAAGCGAGAGGGGTGGGAGCAAAGTTTGCTACAGGTGGTAGGAAGCGAGTGGAGTGGTAGCAGTGGGTGAGGTTACAGAGCGGAGTGGAGGGGAATAAAGGGTGCGAGTAAAGGCGAGAGTTACAAGCCAAGCAGGGGAGGAAAGGAGGGGTTGCGATCGAGCAACACAGTGAAGGTTGCAGCAGCAACAAAGGTTGCGGGGAGGGGGGTTTTAGCGATGGCAAAGGCCATGATTTGCAGTGGGGTCAACGCAGGGAAGGTGAAGCAGGTGGTGGTTAGTGGGGAGCAGAGCATTCGGCAGAGGACGGGTGAACGGGGAGCAGAGCCATGGCTAGTTGCGTCGGGTTGAGCACGACGGTGGGAAAATGCAGGGAGGTGGCGGAGTATGGGGTTAGCCATAGGTGGAGGTGAGAGAAAGGGTGGAAGGGAGGTGGGGCCAAAGGTAGGCGATTGGCGGCTGCGGCGGTGGAGGGTTTTGAACGTCGCACGATGAGTTGTAGAAAGCGGCCACTTGCGGGCAGAGGGTGAAGTGGTAGTAAGCAGATGCAGCCGTGAGAGTAAGTGGAGGCGGCGCTCGCGGGAGGTCACAGGGCAACAACGCTCACGGGAGGTAGGTGCAGGGAGGTGGACGAGTGGCAGGAGGAGATGCAGGCGGGGCGCGGGGGAGATGAGTTGTAGGGGGTGTGGGGATGGAGGCCGCGGCTATAGTGGAATGGGGGCAGTGCTGGAGCGCTGCCACCTGCACAAAACAAAAAATAATTTTTAAATTTTTTTTTTGTTTTTTGTATTTTTTTTTGCGTTTTGTTTTGTTTTGTTTTTTAAAAAAAAAAAAAATATATATATATATATATATAAATGGTAACAAACAACTTCCCCCCCTTTTTTTTTTCAATTTGATTTTTGATTTTTATTTAAACTAACCCCCCCTTTTTTTTTGCTTTTTTTAAAAAGCTAGTTATTTATTAACAAGGAAGGAGCATTTTTTTAATTTTTTTTCCTAATAACGAAGAATATATTTAATGCATATGTACCTCTACAACTTGGAAATAAAGCAATAAGCAAAATATAGAGTGTTTTATGTCAAAAAACTTCCCTTATGCGCTTCAAAGACAATGAGGGGCTCCTTGGCTCAATTAGATGCTTTTCATGAAACTTGATATTTTCAAATGCAAGCCTTTGACCTATAAGCTTGAAAACTCACAAAACACTCAAAAACACATTAGATAGTTAGTTCGAACCCGTGAAGTGGGTCCCACTGGGCATGCCAAAATGTATTGCATAAAAATGTAACTAAGGAATAAAAGCTAAGCAACTAACATCTATTCCTACATGATCATGCAAACCTCAAAATATGGAAGATAAACATGTAAATAAGCATAACATGAAATCAAAATAGCACTATGCAAACCTCACAAATCACCAAGTGGTTGATGATTTCCTTGCTCATGGGATGTGGTTGCTCACAATTCCTACAACATAACAATGGAGTAAATAGTGCTTCATGAAAAATGAGGAGAGGGGTCTTCTTTTATAGGAAAATGGATGCAACGGATAGCTGAGATTGAATGCAAGATGAAGGGCTATGATCTCTTAGGATCAATGAGGTGTCCATGAAGTGGAGGCCAAGTAGACTCCATGTGGTTTAGGGTTTTGATCATTCAAAGGGGGAAATATGCTCACACATGTGTGAGCAACCTCCAATGGTGACATGATCAATGAGGTGTGAGAAGCATGGTTTCTCACACATGTGTGAGATAATTTGACTCTCATGCAAGAGGACAAGTGTGCAAGAGGTGTGAGACACCTTGACTCTCATGCAAGAGGACAAGTGTGCAAGGGGTATCCAAGACATGAGGGATGAGGAAAGTGTGAACATCTCTCACACATGTGTGAGGATTCCTCACACATGTGTGAGCAAATGCTTAGGATTAAAATGTAATTAGCTAGGTGATTAGGAAAAGTAAGCATGATTAAGGAAGTGGATAGGTTTAGGAGGATGGGTTAGGTTAGAGTAGTGAGGTTAGGTGAGGATTAAAGGTAGGAGCCATGTGCTGAAATAGGATTAAATTAAATATTTAATTCCAAGTGGGATTAGAAAAGGATTAATTAAGTAAACGAAGTACTTAATTAAAGTGAATGGGTTAGGATTTAAATAAACCTTAGTTTATTTAAATCAAGGTAAGGCTAGGATTTAGATAAACCTTACTTTATTTAAATCAAGAAAAGGTGAACATAATTAAATAAATGTAAAATTTATTTAATTAAAGGTAGGGTAATTAAATAAATAATAAATATTTATTTAATTGGCTAGGAAATGGGATTTGGACAATTTTAGATGTCTACACATATAGTGTCTTAGTCCTTGTTAGAGAAATAGGCCCTATTAAAATCCTCAAACCTATTAGGAGTTGGTATTACAAAATGTATGCAAGATAAGCTCATTACCCAAACATGCAATTATACAATGGAGTTCTTATATACAAAAGAGATAGATACAAAAAACCTCTTTACTATTATTTGTTGTACTTTTCCTATCTCTGATCATACATTAGAATTTGCAACATAAATACCTCATATAGCCTTTACATAAGTTCACATATCATATCAACATATTTTCATATTACACATATTTGCATGCTACTTCGCATATCTAGATCTTTTACTTATAGCTTTTCTTTCCACAAAACTTGCCTTGTCAGCCTTCAAGCATTCACATGCTTGGCATAATACAACATTAATTCTTGCTAAACTAGTGTTAACATCTATGATGTCATCCTTGATTAATTAAGTAATTATTTTTCTCACCAAAATAATTCCTTAACCTGTAAATACCAAATTACTAAATGTGTTGTGTTCTTCTCTGTTCATTGCCTTTAGTGGTGAAACTGTTACATCTGATGATGTACTGTCTATACTATACTGCACCATTGTACATTTCATCATGACACTTTTTACTATATATATCCAAGTGTGTACGTGCCCAAAATTTGTTTGTAGACTGCACATACCAAAACTATCTCTGTACTGCCAATAAAACAATCTGATACTTAGACAATTTTTTGTGTCTGATTGTGAGACCTTTATCTATACTCTTTGCCTACCTTCTATTCCTAAGATATATGTTTGCATAAATGAAAAATCTAACATGTCATACTTATAATTTTTCCAACAAATTTTCCTCAAGGGAAAATGTAACTTACCCACAACCTCGCGTACAAATTAAAGTCACACTGGTAAAGAAACTATGTGCTCTTTCTATTTGACTATTGATTATGATGGAGCTACTTGCTTAGACTAGTTTCAATGCTTGAAAATGAATACTATAAGAGATTAACTTGGAGAGGTACATGTAGAATAAGTGAATCTAGAAGTATCATGAAGTCATGGTGCATTCTATTTGGAATATGAATACGATGGTGATGAATGAAGGGATATTCTAGCCACTTTGAATGATCTTGCTTGTGTGGTCTTGACCAAGAACCAAAAAAATCCTAAATTTTCACTAGGAGAGACCACATCAAGTGTGAAATCTAAAGGAAAAGAACATACCAAAATATATCCTCTCCTAATGTGAAGATCATAACTAATGTTAAGCTTCAACAAAATAATGTAGTAAGTTCTACTCTCTCTTCCTCTTTTGATATTATAGAGTTTTGCAAAATGTCTATCATAAAAATATTCATTGTTGAGTACTTGAATTCAAATCCCAAGGAACTAGACAAATTGGCTAAGTATGTCAAAGGTAAAATTGGTTCAACATCCCAAACCAATCATTTCAAAGAAACTTCACCTCCTACTCAAACCCATGGCTTTGTATCTAAAGATCCTCCAGAGTAACCTAAAATTCCCAAAACCTCACACGTATTAGAAATTGATGGCGAAGATGGTAAACCAAATCCATTTTATGTGTCCTTGTTACTAAATGGCAGAAACCTTAGCAATTTCATAATATATTTGAGAGCTTTGGATAACATTATGCCAGCACCATTTGCAAAAGATTTAGGATGCACCCTTACCAAGACCTTTGAGATGTTATTAAATGGATGGGTAACATGTTTCTTAATGGGTCAAGTAATAGGTCAAGTAAAGGACACACAAGAGGTCATGGCTACCTATCTTGACAAAAGTGTGAAATTAACCATTTTGGTTGTGGACATTCTAGCAAGCTATGGCATGCTTCTCAATAGATCCTTATGTAAAGATATGGAAGGAGAAATAAAAATAGACTGGTCTAAAGCTATTTTACCTAAAGGGAAAAACAAGATAAAACTCAAACTTAAGCCTAAAATTAAGTATAGCATCTTCCTTTTTGAGGAACCTAAAGCCCAAATTTTGTATCATGAATGTTAGTTCATAAATTATGTTATCTTGCTAGAGAATTAGGTTAAACCTTTAGCAAGTTCAAGTGAAGAGGATTCTAGGATATGGAAAATAGAATTTGATAACTATTCTTCTAGTATTGGTTTAGGCACTGTTGTAGCATTGGTATCTCCATTAGGGGAGTTTTTCAATTTCTCTTTCAAGCTTGATTTGAAAAATACCAATAACACTATAGAGTATAAAGCCTTGTTTCTTGGCTTGCAAGAAGAAACATATAGGGGAATTGAGTGTTTAGTCACAAGAGGAGACACATAACATATCATGAACCAAGTTAGGAATTTATGTGATGAATAATGCAAGGTTAAAGCATTACACAAACTAGGTGTGGGATGAGCTAGAATTCTTTGATGCATTTTCAATCGATGTTATTTCTAGAAATATTAATACTTGAGAAAATTTTCTAGTGGTGTTGGCATCACTCCTATTACCCCATCCTAATTTCAAAACAGAAACCTATAGGATTGAAATTATTTACTGATCAAGCATATTGAACAATGTAGATCACTAGCAAATTTTCAATAATGATGATCAAATTGAGTAATTCCTAGATTTTCTCGGGCATTTTTGAACTTGTATTTTGAAGGTTTTGATAATTGTGGCAAGGATTCATATGTTTATTTAAATGATGAAGATGATGTGTTTCAATTAAAGGGGAATAAGATACCTAAATGCCTAGTCTCTTTAGAACATATATCTTCTAACATAGATGATAGTTCAATCAATAAAAGGCTATTGCATTCTAAAACTTGTAAGGAGTACAATAAGGTTAACATCAGCATTGACCTTGAACAAAAGTGGATAATAGTGAATAAATCATGTTCTCCCTTTGAGAGAAACAAACTAAAGGATTTTCTACTTAATTACAAATATGTGTTTTCTTGGGGGTATGAATATCTTAAGAATTTTAGGGATGGTCACTTTAGACATCATATTCCTTTGAAACTAGATGCAATACCATTCTGATAGAAGTTACAAAATTATAACCCAAAGGTTTCAAAAGCAATAATGAAAGAAGTGGATAAAATGTTAAAGGCAAGGATAATCTATCCAACTTATCATTCCATCTAGATAGATAATCTTTTTCTAGTGAAAAAAATGGAGAAATTAGAATTTTTGTGGACTTTCACAATCTTAACTAGTTTATCCTTAAAGATAATTATGCCTTTTCGGCAATGGAACATGTTCTTTAGACTATATTGGGTTCTAAGATGATGTCAATGTTAGATTTTTTTCACCACAATCAAATAAGCATGGCTGAAGAGGATCAACACAAAATAGCCTTCATAACCCCTTGGGGAACCTATGATTATAGTAAGATGTCATTCAACCTAAGCAATACAAGAGTAACATTTCAGAGGGCTATGAACTTCTCTATCTGGGACCTGAGGAATAAGATCATAGTGGTGTACCTTTATGATCACATGGTATTCTCAAGGCAAAGAAAACATCATCTCAGGAACTTGTAGGTAGTGCTACAAAGGTGCAAGGAGCATAACATATCTCTCAACCCCAAGAAATCAATCTTCTTTGTTGAACAAGGAAAACTTTTATGATACATTATTTGAAAGGAAGGCATAAGAATTAATACAAAAAAAGTGAAAGCTATCAAGAAATTAAACTTACCTACAAATAGAAGCAAAGTAAACTCTTTCTTCAACCAAGTAAATCTTCTAAGGGATTTCATCCATGAACTCTCAAAGATTACCAAGCATATAATTGATATGATGAGTGAGATGAAATATTTCAATGGAATAAAGATGGTAGAAAGGTGTTTGATGAGATAAAGGTTTTTATAGAGAAAGCCCCCATGCTAATCAATCAAGATTATAAAAAGGACTTTATTATATGTTGTTATGCATTAGAACATACTCTCTTGGGCATCCTATCTCATAAAAATGGTCATGGAGAGAAATCCCCTATAGCATTCATGAGTACCCTGTTAAAAAAACATGAATTTAAGTACTCACTTATAGAAAAATAAGTAGACATTGTAGTGAAGATCATTAAGAACTTTAGATGCTATATCTTATATTCTCACCCGAAGGTGTACATCCCTAATACAATAATAAAAAGCATCCTGACTCAGAAAGAAATTAGGTTGAATAAGAGAGGAACTTGGGTGACAAAAATATAGGAGTATGATCCCACCTTAATTCCAACACTAGTAAATTTGGACCTATTTTTTGACAAGCATTGGTCAAAATTTTGACTCTCAACAGTCAAAAAATATTGTCACTGCAATTTCATCAAAATTTTGACTCTCAATAGTTGAAGAATGTTGGGTTGCCAAATTTTTGCATACTATTACCTTTAGCTTTAGCATTGATGAGATCACCATTAGGCAGTGGTCTGGTGCTGCTCCACTAAGGCACAAATCATTCCTCTAAAATGGATCTTATTTCTCTCATCTTGTGGATGGTTTCATGTAAGTTATTCTTTCTTCTTGTTCCCATGGTAAGTTTTTCTTCCTACCTTTGTATATACTATAAATATTCTTTGGGTGTGTGTAGTGTTAGTTTGAATAATGCACAAGCTTTGGGATTTTTAGTAGTTTTGTTTTTTCTTGGTTGGATTTTCCCTACTCCCCTTTGCCCTCTTTATAACAAAGTCCCTTTTCTTCTTCTTTCTAACTCTATAGCCCAATAGTTAAGGCACTTGTCTTTTACCCAAAAATTGTTGGAGTTTCCTTCTTTTGCAAGAAAGGTAGTCCCCTTGTAGAGCCCTTGTTGGTACCCATATAGACTTAGTGATTAAATTTTTAATCTATGGTCTTGAAATCCTTTGAACAATGGTTCAAGGTAGTTAAAAATGGCTCATATTTTAGGTTTATTAGTTCAATATGGCATAACAAGTGTGTTCAGATGATTGTTTCTAGAATGTGCAAGACCATTGTCGAATCCTCATGTGCAATAATTCATAAGTTCATAAGTGCACAAGTGCAGTTCAAATTCAAAATCAAGTTCAAGATTCACTAGTTAAGAGATTGATTTCATATGATTCATGGTTCAAAGATGAAGTTTCAAATTATGAGTTCCAATATATAATCGGTCCAAATTGGTTGTTTTTAGAGGTGGCCACCCATTGAGGAATTTAGTTTTAGTGATCTAAGTTTCAAAGTTCAAAGTCTAAATTTAGGGTTTCAGATTCAAATTTTGATGTTTGGGTTGGCTAATGATATAGAGAAAATGTGCATGATTCAACTGAGATAGATTCCAAGTTTAATGTTCCTAATACATTAATTGAGAATCCAAAGTGAGCTAAGTATATCAAATATAAATATAAGTGAATGTTCCATCATAGGAATACATTTACTTCTATATCCAATGAAATCCTAAGACTCAAAAGTTGTCTAACATGTAAAGAACATCCCATAAATTTGGCCTCAAAGAGCATGAAGAGCTTCTATATGTATGAGGCAACCATTGGTTCAAGTTTTTCAAATGTGTGTGAGTCATGTACAATGAGATTTGTGAAAGTTAATTAAAATCACTATGCACATTAACAGAAAATTCAAGGGGCTGATTGGAGTCAAAGATCATGTTTTGTATGTCAAGTTGATGGCAAGCATCATGTGCCCGAGTCTCATCCTATGTCAACAAGAAGGTGAAAATAATAAGGAGAGCCTGTGCTTATGTCTACAAACACAAGATGTCCATAGATGTATGTGGATTGTTTGACAAAATGCCAGTCTCCTCAAATATATTTAGAATTCACCGGTGGCCCACTCTTTTGTTACTAATAGATTAGAAGACACTCCTACATAGTCGATCCTTCAAATGGGTAGAAAAGGTAATAGTAGATGCCTTTGTCTATTCAAAATACACAAAGGGATGTATGTCATCAGACACATGACATCAAGGCTAAGGTAATAGGTGTGAATTGTGGAAGTTCAGAAAATAGGTACCAGTCATTTGAGATATTATGTTTAGTTTCACCATGTCCGAGCTTAGAGTAATTGGGAGAGATGTTTAACTATGATGAATGACACATAGTGGCAAGCTGACAATGGAAAAATCCATCAAGATCTTGATGTTGGTATGAGGTCGAGGCTAAGATGTGTCATCCAAGATCTCTTTTCTTTCTAAAGCACAAGATACGTGCCTATGAATGAGTTAGGTTCAAGTACCTAAGCCAACTATTAAAGAGTTTAATGGAGCCCCAACTTCAAATATTTATGTGCACGTCTCCATCATCGAGAACCAAATATTTGATAAGGAATTTGTAGCAAGTGGGTTGGTCCTAAATTCATAGCAATGTCATGATGAAGAACCATCTACATGGCAGGAGTAAAAGATGAAACCAATTACCAAGTGGAATGATCACTAATTGGCATATGTTGATTAATTTGATATATATGTCCAAACTAGATGTAGCCAAATGGAAGTATTGAAACATTGATTAAAAAGTCTTGAAAGCTATTCAACATATGATGACATTGTAAGATTGAGGGGTCTCATGAAAATAATTTTGAAAGGTTGTTGAAAAATATAAACTTGTAATAAAGTTTATTTCAAAAAGGTAAATAGATGAGGGAAGAATAAGAGACTTCATGAGAATGTAAAAAGAATTGACATTGAAGAAATGGTTTCAAGAATTGATTATTATAACCAATAACCATCATCGAGAAAGAAAGAAATATGTTGGTAGAAGATAGAAGAGGGGTTTCATTTTTAATTTTTTTTTTTTGTGGGGTGGGGACTTCTTTTCTTTCTAGAGGGAGCTTTTGTTTAAGTTTTCATTCTAATTGTAATGCAGGGAAAGGGGTATTTTATTCTCAGATAGTGGTCAACGTAAAAGAATAGAAAATCTTTGTCATTTTGTTGTGTTTAGAGAGAAATGTGAGCATACTAAAATTTTGAGTTTAGATGTTTATTTTCTAATTAGTATTCATCTTGGGATGATATTGGTTTTCTTTGAATGTGTACCTATTATATATGATCATCATGATGATTATCATTCAGACTTAGTGCTTTGGTTACTCATGTATTTGGGAAGAGTATATGATTTTCTTTCTATCTTTACTTTCATGTAGCATTTGGGTAAATGAACTTGGTGTCATTTACTTTTTGTTTCCTTTCAATTAGTTAGTCCCTTTGTATCTATATATTTTGTGTTTACACATAGATGTTTGTAAACCTTTCTTGCTTCTAGGTTAAAAGAATTATTGATTATAGTGTAGTTGATTCATTGTAAATCTTACAAAGGGAGTTGTACCCAAATAATTTAGAGGGCACTTGTGCATTCCAATAGTGAAGTGACCCAACTATTAGTGTTGATTGAGTCTTCTTGTCATGGACATTTTAGGGTCATTTTGTAAGTATTTTTCTTGGAAGACAAATATGTTCACTAACACATAGTCATCAATAGTATTGTTTGGTTAATGCAATTAACATATATATATTGTGCCTTCATTGTCAATGCTCCACAATCCCTTCAATCATGGGGTTTGGCTTTCATCTATCTCTAGGTCTATTTCCACTCCTTTAATTGTGTTCACCTTGTTTAATCTCTCTTCCATTGGCCTCAACACAACCTGATCTCTTTTGTTCAACCTCTCTCCTTATTGATCTACTCTCTTTCATCATTCACATCCAATTCTTTTATCATCAAGCAATGCATAATTTTTTTTTTTACCACAATGCTACTTTTATAAGTTTAATTAGGATTTCAATGTCACATCTAGATGAATGTGTTAGAATATATAGTCCACTAATATAACTGAGAGGGGGGGGGGGTTGAATTAGTTATACAACTAATATCACAATTATCAACCTTATTAAACTTTAACCATATGAGAAATATAATCAGAAACCACAACAAGATAATCATGCACAATAACATTAGATATGTTTGTAGAGCTACGAAATCTAGTATGCTAAGAACATCAAATCTAATACAACATACACAACTAAATAACAAGAGTACATACAATAAGACAAAAGGAGACACTATGGAGGAAAGAAGACCAAGAATGGTATGCTCCTTGAGTGTAACCTATGATAACTTTTATATGTCCAGAAATGAGGGATGTATGCTTAGATGTGCTCAAGCTTCAAGTAGTAGGTTGGTGATCAAGTGTGGAGATCGGTGAAAGATTCATTAATGGTGGTTTGTGTGGATTTTGACATGGTAAGGATGTAAATGGCTATGTTGTGGTGGTTAATGGGGCATTATAAGTTTGCATTAAAATTTTATGATTTGTGAGAGGACAGGGGTTCAATTTATAGGCTAACGGTTAGTGAGATGGAGGTTCAGGATGTAAGGATGGGAGAATGGTGAGGAAGGGCTAAGATTCAAGGAAGGGGAAAGCACATGGACTGTGCTTCTTCAAAGCTCTAGCCTTGTGACAAGTGTCACAGGGGGATTAGATTGTCAAAGTGGAGGGTCAAAGGGAGTAATGAGGGAAGAGGAGTGTGGAAGAGGGGTGTAAGAGGCATTTAAGGGCATTTAAGGCATGTAAGAGCCATTAATGCTCTTGGATAAGAATATAAGAGGGTGAGGGAAGACTTTTTACTTTGGTTTTGGGTTAGAAAGTCTTAACCCTTGCTTAAAGTTGTGCACATGTTTAGGAGGGGGTAGCTTTGGCTTAGGATGGGATTAGGAGGCAAGTGGCTTAGGATTAGTGAAATAGGTCAATTATTTGGTTGAGTGGAGTTAGTATGAGTTAATAGGTTGGATTTAGCTAATGATATGGATTTAGGGATGTTTACGGATGTAGGATTGTAAAAAATTGGGATGTGAGATTAAATTAAATATATTTTTGCATTTATTTAATTTAATAGAGGAATAGGGATTTAATTGGTAAATTGATCTTGGGTTATCTTTTGATTTTATCAATTGGACTATAGTTAATTAAATAAATAAATAAAGTAGGGGATGATGATTAATTAATTAAATATAAAATATTTAATCAATAAGGTCCTAGAAGATGACTAAATTTGATTACTTAGTGATGTAATCAAATTCAACATCTACATTTTGTCTCTCTTTGATATAGTGTTGGGAAAACACAATTTCAAAAAAGTTTGAATATAAATGACACGAAGAAGACTAGAAACAAACACATAAGGATTTTCCTAGCATCACACATGAATCCTGGAGAAACTAGAGTGGGAACAATACTGGGTAATCCACAAGCAAATGATATTTCCCAAGTGCATCATGTAACCACAAGTGATCACATGTTTGGAACATGCAAGGGTCATATCAAACTAACTCACAACCAAAAAACAAGACGAAAAAGACCTCATCAAAACTTTTCTCGCAATTTTCTTCATTCGCAACACACCATGATAAAAAAAATCATGGTGACCTTGAGGAGGAAACAACAAAATTGCTTGGAAAATACAATCAAGAACCAAAATTGAAATCCAATATTGAAAGAAAGAGTAAATCCATAGAAAATAACCTTTTCCCAAAGAGAGCGATAGGATGGGAGACACATGAACCAAGATCAGTTGAGAGCAAAGTTGTATCCTTAAGGGTCTATCGGTGGTATCTAGAGTGGTGATGGGATGTAGGTAAAGTGAAACTTCTAGGACAACACTTGGATGAGAAAGGATCTCACATGAGGGCTTTCTAAAATACATAGTTAGGTGAACTGTAGATTTTGATCAGACACGAACTAGCACACAAAGTTGAGAGATGTACAATGAGATGAAGAAAAGGACTGACACTAGGATAGATAACAAATAGACCAAGATATATACAAGGATCTAATGGAACTCAAAATTACATTCCCATTTTGACTATTTATTCCAAATTTTGAATCACTTTGAGTCCCTTATGAATGTTTTTCGTGCATATGTAACTGGTTTTGATTTCAAGGCTTAGGTGGTGTTTTAGTTGTTTAATACACTTCATTTGACATATGCATATTTTTTGTATTGATAAATTGACATTCTGAGCCATCTCGTGAAGTCTTGTTTTGAGCAATTTCCAAATCTGCATTTTTGCCCAAGTGTCAAACATTGACAGGAAGCCCAGTTTGCCTTTGAATATCTTTAACCCAAAAATTTCATGACCTACCACTTTTTGTTTATTTAATATTCATATCAAAGAACCTATGTTCCAAGTTTCAATTCATTTTGAATATGTTTGATTAGGTTTCAAGCCCCTCAAAGTTGGTAGTTTACTATTTTCATGCATTTGCAAATTGTGCAAAATTTTGGAAGGCCCTGTTTGACCTATCATAACTTTTAACCAGTTGAGTTGAATAAGAAAATTCCTTTTTCATACTCTAGGGTTCAGATAATTTCTATGTTCCTAATTTGAGCTTATGACGAATCTATTTGATCAGTTTTCAAACACGATTCCCTTTGCAATTTGTAAAGTTTCACTGGTGTCATGAAATGTAGATTGATTAGTACCCATGTTTGAGATGTCATAGCTTGAGATCCATGATAGGTAAGATTGAACAGATTGTACCACTGTGTTCCATACTAAAAATATTTTAAGTGTGCCAATTTTCAAGTCTTGATGAATCTGTCTACACACTTATCCAAGTCCATGCCATTTGCAAAAATCACTTTTTATCAGTGTTTCTAGTCTACAAATTTTGAGGAGCCTACTTTGTCCACTTTCCATTTGTGCCGATTTATTCATCATGAGCCCAAATCATAGATCTATACTCTCCTCATGATAGTGAGCCAACACCCCAGTTTTCATTTTCCCAAGTGTCAGTTTGCCCAGTTTTCAAGGCCAGAAACCAAATGCATTTTCCAGTTTTCTAACATGTTTATTTGCAAGTAATTTTCCAAAGATTTGAATCCTTTTCACGCTTGTAAGGGGCATGCATCCCTAGATAGAGCCATTGAATGCAATTTTGAGTGTTTCTTCCAAATTTTGAATCACTTTGAGTCCCCTATGAATGCTTTTCGTGCATATGTAACTGGTTGCCATTTCAAGGCATAGGTGGTGTTTCATTTGTTTAACATCCTTAATTTAACATATGCGTATGTTTCATATTGATAAATTGACATTCTAAGCCATCTTGTGAAGTCCTATTTTGAGCAATTTCCAAATCTTCATTTTGGTCCAAGTCTCAAACAATGACAGGAAGCCGAGTTTGCCTTTGAATATCTTTAACCCAGGAATTTCATGACCCACCACTTTTGGGATATTTAATATGCATATCAAAGAACCTATGTTCCAAGTTTTAAGTCATTTCAAATCCATTTGATTAGGTTTTGAACCTCTCAAAGTTGGTAGTTTACTATTTTCATGCATTTGCAAATTGTGCAAAATTCTAGAAGGCCTCATTTGACCTATCATAACTTTTGACCAGTTGACCCAAATAAGGAAATTCCTTTTGTATCATACTCTAGGGTTCATATACTTTCTATGTTCCTAATTTGAGCTCATGATGAATTTTTTTGATCAGTTTTCAAATGTGATTCCGTTTGCAATTTATAAAGTTTCATTGGTGTCATGAAATGCAGATTGATTAGTACCCTTGTTCATGATGTCATGGCTTGAGATCTGTGATAGGTAAGATTGAATAGATTGTACCAGTGTGTTCTATACTAAAGATATTACAAGTGTGCCAATTTTCAAGTCTTGAAAAATTCATCTGCACACTTATCCAGGGCCATTCCATTTGCAAAAATCACTTTTTGTCAGTGTTTCTAGTCTACAAATTCTACGGATCCTACTTTGACCGCTCACCATTTGTTCCCAATTCTTTTTCATGAGCCCAAATTGAAAATTTATACTCTCCTTGTAACAATGAACCAACACTCCAGTTTTCATTTTCTTAAGTGTCAGTTTGCCCAATTTTCAAGGCCATAAACTAAATGCATTTCCAATTTTCTGACATGTTTATTTGTAGTTAATTTTAAAAGATCAACTTCAACAGTCAATATCTTTTGACTAAAAATGCATAATGAGATCAGATTTGACAGGGTGGAAGTATGTGGAATAGAGAATTAGTATGTCATATTTTACATCCCGATCAGGTGTTTTGGTCAGTTTTTAAAGCTAGTCAAAGGACCTCCTAGCACAAAGTCGACAAGTTTGTAGATTAATGATAAAATGAGTTTTTAATGGTAGGGCATTGATCGTATTTGAATCCAATCAATGTCAGATGTTTAGTAGGTTAGTTTGAGAAGTCAAATGTTTGAAAACATTTTTTTTTTTAGTCATACCCACTTAGGCCCTACTAATTTTTCCAAGATTGACAAGTTTTGAGGTGAATAGAGGATGTTTTGAAAGGGAAAAGTTATGCACAATTACATAAGAGAAAGGTGCATATAATAAAAGAAGTAATATAAAACATTCATGCTCTAAATGTCATGAGATTATGAAGGTGTAGACTTAGGACATTGATAGGCATTTTAAAAAAAAAAGGGGCAATGATAATGATTTTAATCATTATAAACCTTCTGAAGTTGTTGACTAACAAAGGAGAGTGATAAGGTCTTGAAGAACTTTCAATAACATTACTACATGTTCTTGGCCAACTGCCTATTGATCTTGATGCATTGAAGATTTGTAATATTGGGAAATCAGTAAACCATTTGCCTAATCATAAGAACATAGACATTCAGGAAAAGTTGACAAGTTTGCAAAAAGAGATATTCATCCAAAGATAAGTTCAAGTAAAGTTGAGCTAGAGTGAGAATATGGAGGCAATAAATACAAAAAGGCTAGTTTCAGTGCTTCCAATAAAGCTGTTTATGGCACCTCAGTCTATATTAGGCCAAAAACATTCTAGGATAAGGTGTGCTTTAGATGGAGAAGACAACGTTGTAACACTGCTTGACTATGCAGCTGGCAATGTCAGAAGTGTTAGGAATGCAATTCGCCTTCTAAAATTCAATATTTAGGATGTAAAAAAGTCAAAGGATACACACTCTTAACCTTGTGTAGGCCCTTCACCAATCCAAAAAATCCCTTCACATAATCTCCATCTCCCATAGGAAACATTACATATGCTCTCTTGGAGTAACCCTTGCTAAGGCCCCAACATTATCATAGAATGCATCAGTAGGTGCCTCTAAAGCCATTTTCAAAGAACCAAAGAAAATTATGCAAAAAGAGGTTTTGAAAGATGAGAGGTGTTCAGCATTGAAGTTTCTTGGAAGGGGACTTATGAAAACAAAGGTAGTCCCCATGTTGAAGAAAGAAGAAAATGACTTCTAGCTTTTAAGTTTTAAGGAGATTGCCTATGCCACTACCCATGCACGCAAGAAAGAAGAGTGACCTCTATAGGAGGAGGGAAGAGCACCCCACATTGGAGCAATAGTCCACAAGCTCCATTCATATCCCAAGCATCCCAAGGGGCATATTGGGGGCATTCTTCACTGGTCAATCATCAAAGGATTCTTGCGTGCCTTTTTCGGCTATTCTAATGCCCACGTTTTATAATGTAAGATTGCAGAGATGTTCCACAAATGATGCAAGGGGATCTTCATGCAAAAAAAATAGGGTACCCATGGCCATCTCATGACATTTGAAGGCATCCCATCATGGCAAGGAGACAAAGCAACGGTAGAAGGCATTCATGCCAAAAGAGGTGCAGATAAAGGGTTATGGTGGCAGATGTTTTAATGGCTAGAGGTAGATGATGTAAATCGATAGGGAAAGCTTTATCCCACATTGGCTGTGGGAGGATATTTCTAGGTTTTTTAATACAAAGGCGCGAAGATGTTAAGTGTCTAACAAGACAAGAGCCTTTTAAAGGCTAGTCATGTGTGGTGGGTTCCTAGGGGGTATGTGGACAAGTTGGCAAACATGGAAGCACACATTTTGCATGGTGGTATGCATATTGAGGTGTCTACACTCATATGTAGGGTCTTGAGCATGTGAGCATAAGGAGAAGGAGAGTAGGCTTATGCTCTTACATCCATCGTAAAAGCGGCCCATGTATGTGCATAAATAAGATGAGGATGGCTTTTCATGTGTGGACCTGAGATGAAAAAATAAGAGCATAAATGATTAAGAAGATTGTAAGTGCTTCTACACTTGGATGTGTGAGACCCACCAATGGTCAAGGGACCTATCACAATCTGACATGTGGCGTCACAAGATTGGCAAAAATAAGGGGAAATGGAAATATAAAATATGAAATCAAAATCCAAGGTTTTTCAATGCATGATTTTTCAAATGCAAAGATTTAAATGAATTTAAAAGTTTTATATTGTTTTGACTATATAAACTTTTAAATTTTTCATTTTTGATTCTCTATTTATGGCTTCAGAGCCAGAATTTCAAATGGACCATAAGGGCACAATTTTTATCCAAAATATGTAGTGTAGCATATCATTGGAACTGGGAGGAGATAAATTTTCCAAATATGGGGTTAGTTTTTGAGTAGGTCTTCACTGGTTCGCTCTATAAGCAGATTTATGTTTTCTGGGGTGTTCTCAGCAGAACGAGTAGTTTTCATCATGGAGCATCAAAATTAGTTGGGATGCAAACATTGAAGTTTGTTGAAGCGTAAAGTGATTCTAAAAAGTTTTCTTGGCTTCTAGAGTTCATTTTTAACTGATTTTTGCTATTGCCTTAAGTTCAAATCTGACATCAAAATCAATTATGTTTTTTTCAATCAAAAATTTGAATCACTTTATGCTTTTTGGAGGCCAAAATGATTGAAGATTTGATTTACCAGTTGTAGAGACAGATTAGAGAGAATCTTTTAAACTTCAAGGAGATGTTTTCCAAGTGGACACATGTCAGATGCACAACAAATCTAGGAATTCACTCTCCTCTACATCTTTTTCTTTCTCATTCTTTGTTGTTGTTGATAGTTTTCTCTGTGATACTAGCAGGGTTCTAGTTTTCACTATGAAACCAAGGTTGTTATCGGTTTTGCTTCCTGACTAATTGAGCAGAGCTCTACTAGTAAAGGCCACACATCTACTCTTGTGCAGATTTTCATTTCTTTTCATGTGGTGTTATTATGAGATAAATGGAAATTGATGTTAGATGATGTGAAGTATCTTGAGTTACATTTAGTTTTACCAATTTATGTATTCAATCTTTCCAAGGATAAATATAAAAAGGGATTTACATGAATTATCTGGGTTTTCTTATTCTATCTCCTAATTCTTCATATGCTATTAACTTTTTAATTGAATGAATAAGGTTCTTTTGATTTAAGGTAGCTTGGATGAGTTGTATGCCAGATCTATTGTTGATTTTGATTCAAGGAGTTAAGTAAATGCTTCAATTTTCTGATAGGGTTTCTGGGTGTATGGAGGGGATATTTTGTACAAATGGAATTTGGGGATTTCAATTGATAAACTTAAATGTAAGGAAATCAGGTTAGGTCATCCCACTGGTAGTGACTCTATGTTTCAATGGATAAGGGACTGCTCACTAAATCAGATGCAAGCTGAGATGAAGGGTATTTGCACAAATCTTTTAATCAAAATCAATTCGACTCTTCATGTTTTGTAGTGGGCTAAAAGGAATTAACCCTCACTTAGCTTATGAGTCCATAGGTTATGATTTGTAGCTATCTCATTTCTATGTTATTACATAAGTATCAAAAGATAAAAGGGTTGCATCTATTGTTACTAGGTTCATATTTATGTTTAATTGCATTGGTACCATATATTAGAACCTCAAGGTTAACCCACCTAGGTCTTGCAGAGCTTGAAGTGAAGGAATTATGCCTTATAGTTGGCCCAAGATTGCAGTCGAGTGCATCCATCACAGGGATTTGCTAGCCTTAGATGTATTGGTTTGGTTTCTTGGTTAATTTAAAAACTATTGAATCAGGAACGAACAAGATCAATGTACAAAAACTCAGTATGATAGAATAACGGAAGAAAAGATCAGGTTGAGAAGATAGTGGAAAAGTTTAGGATGAGTAGGTAGAGGGGATGAGATATTAGGATGAGGGGATAGCGAATGAAAAGTTCAAGATGAGGAGATAGAGGAAAATCTTGGGATAAGGAGATAGAGAATATAAATCTCAGGATGAGGAGATTACAAATGAAAAAAAAAATTAGGATGAGGAGGTAGCAAATGAAAAAGACAAGGATAAGGAGATAGCAGAAAAAGCATGGGATAAGGAGATAGAGGAGGAAAAGTTTATGATGAGGAGATACTAGATGAAAAAGTTTAGGATGACAAAATAACAGATGAAAAATTTCAAGATGAGGAGGTAGTAGATGAAAAAGATAAGTGTTGGTGTTTTCAAACAAACTATATATTGTATAAACCCTATACTAGGATATAGAGAAGAGATTAATTCCCATATTAAGCAAAAATTCTCTCAGATCTATACCAACTTCAATAAAGCACACATGGGCCTTCTACTCTTTAGTGATCTAGGTGGATCTAGAGAATTTGAAAAAATTCATAGTCTCAAAATCTCTCAAATTTAGCATGTGTACAAAGATCTCTAAAAATTGAACCTGGTACAACTTGAATGGCTGACAAAGGAGCACATGTGCAAAAGTTGTGACTAGTTAAAGTTCAGGTCAAACAAGAAAAATAGGGATTAACCAAAAAGGTAAAATTTTACCATCTTGAAATTGGTTAACAATGGATTTCATATTGAAGATCTCATTGAGAGCTTTCTAATGCATTTTGAATGGACAAAATCTGAGTTTGTATGCAAAAGTTATGGCCAAAAAAAATTTCCAATTAAAATAAAATAAAATGAAGTTGTTAGTGATGATGTCAGCATGACAGTTGTGGGAAATGTGACATAGCAAGTTGGTCAGATTTTTAAATGGTCCTTATAGGAGTTGAACCCCAAACTTCCCAAACTTGGTAATGTCTCCTAAACATTACACCATTCATTCTACTTTGGTAAAGACATGCATGCTTTGTTAATTAAAGTGTAATAACTACTCACTAGCATTTGGATCACTTTGGCTACAACCAAGGATGGTTGAACCATACATTTTGTGTATTGGTCTATTATGCCGCCTTGATTTTCAAGATTTCAACATCTATTGCATGAGATGGTTTTGTTATTATTTGAAAAATAGTACATGCTATATTGGGGATCGAACCTCTAACCATCTAACTCCTAAAATTACTCTCTACCATTACACTATTTGTTACTTCAAGAATTGGTTAGTAACATGTCTTATTTAAAAGTGTTTAGCTTCCAAACTTATTTAAATAAAGGTTATTGTTAAAACTAACCTTTATTTATAAGATGGGGATAAGATTTTTCATTGGAAAAGGATAAAAAATTGCCATGTAAAGGGAGTTACAAGGTTGTTAAGTTGTTGTCACCTAATTTAGCTAATTTTTATCTTTCTAAATGGGTGATAGCCCCTTTGTAAAGCATGGGAGCTTGAAGAATTTTTTTGTGAGAATTATTGTAATTTTGGAGGAGAATTGTTTTTGCAAGAGTTTTACAAGGTGTTGTTTTACACCAACAATTGTAAAAGAAGAAAGAGACTGTGAAGGCTCAAAGCTTGGATTGTATAACAAAGTGTTTTGCTTGGCAGTATTAATAAATTAGTCCTCTAATTGAGAAGTGAACCTGGAGATGTAGTCCTACCTAGACAAAATTTGTATCAAATTGTTTGTCTCCCCTTATTCTCTTTCTTATTCTCTCATCTATTTAAGTTTCTTTTATATTATTTTCTTTTATGTACATTAAATACGTTATTCAATTAAGTGTCTAGGAATAATTTTTCCTATAATTTCAATGGTTTAAAACACATACCACCCAATTAATGCCTAGATCAAGGATTGATTCTTGAATTGGATTAAAGTTAAAAAACTTGTAAATCCTAGTTTATAGATCATTTAGGCTCTATAGGGCCAAGGCGGGTGCACCTAGGGATTAAGATGGCTTCTTCTTTGATGCTCTTCAATATTTTTTCATTAATATTTTCTCATTAGATCTATCCTTTATAGTAGATAAATGGTCAATGATCTTCTTGATATTGTAATCAACTTTTGTAGCTAACTATAAACTCCAAGAAAATTATTACAAGGGAATGACCAACAAATTAGTTCTTTATTATAGAAATGGAAAATTTATTTTGATTTATAGGTGTATTATGTAACCACATGAATCCATCAATTTGCATATGAATTAATGACCAATACCTTATCTATTATTATACAAAGTCAAACTAGTAACCCTAGACCTATTTAATTGACTTGCAATTAAACTTATTAGTTGTTAACCCTAAATTTCATTCTTATGATATCCCTCCCATATACCTAAAAATCTTATCAATTCATGAAAGCATTTACTTAAATCCTTGAATCAAAAGCAATCAATGAAAAGATATACAGCTCATGCAAGTTGCATGAATTGAAAGAACCCTACTTATTTCAACCTTGAAATGACAGACACGTGGAAATGGAGACACAACTCAGAGACATAGATATGCAAAATTCTCCTTTGTATTAATTTTCCTTGAAAGTCATACATTACTAGTATGAAACTCAAAATATAACTCAAGATATGACAAAATCTATCATTCAAGATTCATTGTATTCTTAGATTTGCAAAATTGAATACATCATACATTTGACACAAAACTTGGATAGACAGTAATTACAAAAACACTAAAATTCTATAGACTTCAGACCATCTCTCCACATCTTGGAAATAATTTTATAGAAGGATTGCAACAAGCTTCAAATGGGAGAACAAATGTCAAAAACTGATTTGAAAACAACTACAAAGATATATTTATATTGTTACATTACAAATATTCTTTGTATTTAGAAAAAATTGAGGAAATAGTTGTAAAATTAGTAGGTGGCACTTTTTGTAGCCATCTTCAACATATTTCTATTTGTATTCTAACTACTTTCCATTTTGCTTACCTTTTTTGTCTATTTTTTCTTTTCTACCTTTAGTTGTATCTTTAACTGCTCAATCACTGTCCCTTGGTGGTAAAGCCTTTATTTCTACTATGACATCCCAAATGGCTATGTCTATGTCCACATCAGGCCAAGTGGAATTCTTGATACCACTTAATTATTTAAGGCATTTACTCCAATTTTCATTTTTTATAGCCTTAACCTCTATGGTTATTTTTCCCATCTCTATTTCTAACTTGTATAGCATATCTATCAAATCATACACTACCATAACATCTGCCTCACCATTGCAGTATGCCAAAAATCTGGAATGGTTCAAAATGTTGTCAAAAGAGGATGACTATTCCATCCATTCCTTAACTCCTCCATCATTATCTAAAATAATGGGTACAAAAGTAGGTGTTCTTGTGGCAATGGCTTTCATTTTATTCTAGATCAATTGCAACTTCCCTGCAAAGAAACTATTTAACTCTTTTACTTTATTAACTAATTTTCTAATAGTAATAATCATTACCTTTGGTAAGTCCTTCTTCTATTTTAGCATAGGTACAAGATTATCAAAAAATGGGGTGTAAGGGCCCCATGTAGTGAATAGGGGAGACAATAAGGCAATTACCTTAGAACACTTGTACTCTACCCCTTGCAAAACCAAAAATTTTCTATGCACATTTTGTAAGACCATATTTAGGGAATTTATTTTATGAGTCAACAAGTTTTTGATAGTTTCGATTTCAATCTCCTTGCTAGTCTCTAATTCCTCCTCATCCAATGTCATAGCGTGGCCTATGGCATCCTCTATTTCAGGTGCATATCTTTATGTTTGTATTCCCTTGTCTTCAATTTCTATAGAAGATCTGAGAGTAATTTTTAATGCTACTATCTCATTTTCTAATTTGAGGGTTTTTGGCTCCAAGACATAAGTCTTCTTCATTTCTTCCTCATAGTGCCTCCTAGCTTGGATATACCTCTCATAGGCTTTTTCTAGTTGTTCCTCTAAGACATCAATCTTGTTCTTTCCCAATAGTGCTATTGAAATTTGCAATCCATAAATTTGGCTACTAGGAGTAGAGTGCACATTCCAAAATATAACCTTCTCCTTAGGGGACTCTTTAATCTCCATGAGAGTGGGATTTTGATGTTCTAGAGATAAACTCCATCTTTTTGTGGTTTGAGCATCAATGTTATATCTAGACCCTCTCAACTCTTCTAGTTGATTCTCATCTTCAAATTAGATTGTCTTGTCTTGCCTCCCCATCTAGTCCAGTAAAAATGAAGAACTAATATCCCATCCTGGGAATACAATCATTCCACTCCTCTGTATTAGCTCCCTAGCTTCTTCCACAATGAGGGTTTTAGTAGTAGGATCATACTCTTGTAATTTGTGTACTAGTCAAGTAACTGCATCATCAGAGTCACCTAGTTTTATCTACAAAGATAATTCATTCTATTTTAGCTTAAACAAGAAGCTCTTGAATACTTTAGTTTTGATGAAATTTTCATCACTTATAAATTCATTGGCTTTAATGATTGTGTCATCAATCATTTGAGCATAAAATAATAATAATTTAGCCCTTTGCTCATCCTTAGTGGCTTGAGCTATCAGATAATCTCTCCTTACATCATCAAACTATTGGCTACTCCTTGGTAAGATTTGTAAGGCTTTCTATTGGTCCTTTTGTCAAATTTCCACCATTTTCTACTTCTTGCTCCTCTACTAAGCCCGATTTGAACTTTTAGGTTGATCCTCTTTATCATCACTAACTTCTACAAAAATGTCTTCATTAGAAGACTCAAGATCAACCTTGCTTCTTATTTCTTCTGGTACTTGTGCTGATATATCATCAAAATTTTGCACACATTTGTCAAGCCTAGACTAGTAGTCTACCTTAGGAGAGAATCCCTTAAAGGATGGATCTACTTTTTTCATCTCTTGTTCAAAACTTAGAACATATTTATATTTGATCATCCTCGCCCTACATACATTCTCATCTAATTGGTCAACAATGACATCCTCCTCCCATAAACACTTTGTTGGAGGTAATGTATATCCCCTCATATGCTTTAAAGCATTCCGAACTACATTACAGGGGTCATATGTTCTTGTAGGTGCAACTGACAACCTAAATCTTCTTAGGAAAGCATCAGTTTCCTCTATATCATTGTTTCCTATATCAAAATCTCCTACCTTGGTAAATCTACACAAATTTTTTCCCTTTTTTATAGTTTCACCTAGATACTCTATATTTATTGAGATCAATTGCCAAAAAACTTCTACAAACCCTAGTCTCTCTAGGACATACTTTGATAGAATGTGAGGTGGCTAAGGGCATACATAAATTCTAATGAAAGTATTTTCTTTGAATAGAAAAACACTTCCCCAATCATGTCCTAATTATTTTTGTACATCAAAACACATATTGGGCTTAACCACCTTCCTAACATTTCTAGGTACCCTCTCATTAACAACTCTTACCATTTTCAGAACAAGGTGTACAAAGTCATTACAAAAAGAAATAACATTAGAATACGGGTAGAATCTTTGCTATACCCTTGTCCATCTTTGCACAAGTATTCTCTCCCCATTCCTCTATGCACTTGAAGAAGCTCTAATCAAATAATTCTACATTTCTGAATAGGATCAAATGCATGATCAAGGAGTAATTTTGGACCCTGAAGTTCTCCATTTGTCTTTCCTATACAGTAACAATTTCATCACAAATCTTGTTTATGGTATAAGTCAAAAAATCATACCCAACATTCATGTTTGGGTTTTGGATATTTAAAGCCATGAAATAATGTCCACCTAGAGCATTCATGGTTCCACCTAAACCCAAGGTTTTATTTAGACCAAAAATAGTATTATGCATGTATCTTTGGAAGAATTCTAGGGGCATAGGGTCTTCCATCTCCTTCTTCTTTGTAATTTCTTTCTTCTCTTTCCTTAACATAGGAATGTGCCTCATCATTGCTCTACCCATGTAGAAGCTCTTCTGACTCTTAAAATTTTCATTTAACTTGTCCATGTCAATAGGCAATGACATTGGACCTCCCAAATTGAATGCTTCTATAAATGTCTCCTTATCTAGTGCTAAGAAGATGCTTCTATCTTTCCTATGAAATGACTTGCTAACTAGATTGCAGGAATTTATCAATGCCTTAACGAGGTCAACATCTATAAAGACCTCTAGAATAATTAGCTTCCCCAAATTCCTTGTCCAAGGGTTAGAAATTGGGACCTTCTCCATTTTATTCTTCTAGAAGAACCATAACAAATCACTTGCATTCCTATCAGGAACCTCTACATCTCTACAAAATACATATGGATCTTTGAAAGTATGGTCATTTTCAGACTGTGTGTTGGAAGACCCAGGTAGAATGTGCATCCATTCCTCTACAAATTAACTAGGGCTCTTTGTTTTCGAAGCAGACTCTTCAATCTATACCTGTGCAATCAATTCACCTTCTTTCAACACCATTCTTGTAATATTATCTCAATAATTCTAACTGATACATGTCAAAAATGTGGTACTCAAAATTGAATTCCCTTTTTGAGTACCATTCTAAGCTTTTGAGTCATTTTGAGCCCCTATAAGTGCATCTAATGCATGTGTACCTAGCTATCCATTCAAGGCCTAAGAGGTATTTTAAGTTTCTAACACCTTGCATTCATCAAATTCATGCACCCTATGATGATAAATTTCCATTCTAAGTCATTTTGTAAAGTTACGTTTTGAGCAATGTTTAGATCTACTTTTTTTGCATGTCAAACAATGATAGAAAGCCTAGTTTTCAACTAAATATCTTGTACCTAGTAATGTTTCATGACTTTCTACTTTAAAAGTGTTTATTACGCATATCAAAGAACCTATTTTTCTATTTTCAAGTCATTTCAATATGTTTTGACTAGGTTGTGAATCCCTCAAAGTTGGTTGTTTAGTGTTGTCATGCTGATGTAAATTATTCAAAATTTTGGGAGGCCTTGTTTGACCAGTTATAACTTTGATCCAATTGACCATAATGAAAAAAAAAAATTCATTGCATTCTAGGGGTCAAAGACTTATTATTTTTTGGATTAGAGCCTATGATGAATCCATTTGATTAGTTTTCAAACATGATTCCATATGCAATTTATGATGTTTTACTAGTGTCAGGTGTATACACTAATATTGTTAGCAAGAAATACTAATCTATTTAAAAACCAAAGCATTAACTAACAAAATCAATATAAACTTCAAGAGAGACAAAGTGAGGTCCTCAAATGAGAATATGAGCCATGGATAGGCTCTCTCAATGAGGATGATCACTTGATTTGGAGATGGTGTCTATTTGTGGATTTGGGATGTATGCTCAAGCTTCAATTTGCTTCAATGGTGGAATTTATGTGGATTTTAGTGTGGATATGTGAAATTAGTATGAATTTGGCTTCTCAAAATGGCATGGTAACTTTAAGTTTATGGATTGTGATGATTTGGCTTGGGAGAGGATCCAAATTATAGGCAAGAGGCTTGAGGGATGGAGGGCTAGGATGCAAGGATGGGGAAATGGTTAAGGAGGGCTCAGGTTGAATGAGAGGAAAGCACATAGATTGTGCTTCCTTACAGCCAATTAGAGAGTGACACATGTCAAAAGGAGAGTGAGTGGAGGAAATGGCATGGATGAGTCAACAAAGGAGGCCCAAGGCTTTAAATGGCCCTCATAAGTGCTTGTAAGAGCATTTAAGGGCATTTAAGGGATAGTGGGCTTCCTTTATGACTAGGTGGGTGGGATATTTTTGAGAGGAGACTTTGGTTTGGTTTAGGAAAGTCTTAATCTTTCTTAGGAATGTGCAAATGATTAGGGGATGGATTAGGCTTGGGTTAGGATTAGATTAGAGATGGACAAGTGGATGGCATTGATGAGGGTGGGTGAGTTATTGACTAAGCTAGGTTAGTATGGGTGGATGGGGTGGATTAGGCTTATGGAGGGTTTAGGGATAGGCTTAGGGGTTATTAGTTTTGAGGGATAGATTTATTAAATAGATTTATTTAATAAATGGGGATTTTTAGTATTAGATAGGAGGATAGGATTAATTGATAAATAGTGGGTTATTTGATTTATCAATTAGGACTATAGATGATTAATTAAATTAATCAACTAGGGGATGGAAAAGGATTAATTAAATAAGAATTTAATTGATGATGCCTTTAGAGATAGCTAAATAGGATTATCAAAGTGGTGTAATCAGATTTAGGTGTCTACATTTTGCCCCTCTTTGACATAGTGTTGAGACAACACTATTCCAAAGAAGTTTGAATATAAACGACATGAGGAAGATGTTTTAGCAAAAAAGTTGCCTCAGTCTTGGATAAGAAGAGGAGAGACTAGACTAAAAGATGCCCCCTCAAGACGGCAGTGGATAGAGAAGACAAGGCTCGACGGCTTCTTGAAAAGCATAAGAATTTGAGACGAGCAGAGACACAGATTGGCAAAGAGAAGGGGCTAAATTAGCACAAACTCTCACTACAGGAGAATGAGAAAGGGAGGTCAGATTCACAAAAGGAAGCAAGCTTAAGATGTTCTAGGATTAGGGGGAGGATGAAGGAGTGGAGCGCTATAAAAGGAAACTAGGAGGAGGGGATGGAGGATGGGAAGATAAAGTTGATGCAACAGGATTCCAAAGAGTCAGATTGATGGAAGATGGGTTTTCGAGATCCAAAGGATGAGGATTGTGGATTTTGAAAGATGACGCTTGGTGGATTGATTTGATGGGTGGATCCCTAAGACTAAGATTGTGGATCCCTAAAGCTAAGAGTGATGATTGATTCTGAGAGATAATTGATGCACAAGCAGAGGTGGGAGAGATGGATGTTGGATATGGATGGGGGATAATGGAGATGAAGGGAATCCATTGAAGCATTTTGAGTGGGGGGATACTTCAAAGAGAAGTACCACCACGTAGTTGAGCACTAGATTTAATATAGGAATGTTGGTTAAGTACCAAGGTTACCAAGAACAATAAGGCCTTTTTATCAACTTTCCAAGGGACTGATGAAATGACTCATAAAAAACATGTAAGGATTGCCCCAGTATCACACATGAACCCTAGAGGAAGCAGTGTGGAACCGACACTAGATAACCCACAAGTAGAAAAGGAAAAAAAAACAAAAGACATGATCAAGACCTTATGCTCAGATTGCCCCATTCGTAGTATACCACGATATGGAAGATCGTGGCAACCTTGAGGAGGGAACAAAAAGATTGCTTGGAAGAGATACTTCAAGACCCAAACGTGAAATCTTGAAAAGAAAATAAATCGAAAGAAAATGTAAATCCATGAAAAAGTAACCTTTTGCCAAAGAGATTGGTAGGACTAGATACTGATGGACCAAGATCAGACAAGAGGAAGGATGCATCCTACAAGGATCTATTGGTAATATCAAGGACTAGGGTGAGCTAGGCAAGAAAAAATCTTTTGAGGACAACATTTTGATGACAAGGGATCTTGTATGAGGATTCTAAAGCACTTAACCAAGAGAACCACAAATTGTGATCAAGTAGTAACTGACGCGAAGAGATGAGAGATATACAATGGGACCAATGCTAAGGACTAATGTGCAAGGAATATACAACTGGTAGATCAAAGGATGTACAAGGGATTACTGTACAAAAGCTTAGCATGATAGGATAGCGGCAAGAAGATAAAGATGAAGAGATAGTGTATGAAAGGTTTGGGATGAGAAGATAGTGGATGAAAAGCTAAAAAGGAGAAGATGGTTTGTAAAAAGCTTAAGATAGTGGGAGTAAGAAGCTCAGGATGAGGAGATAGCGAGATGACAAGCTTAGGATGAGAGGATAGTGAATGGAAGCTCAGGATGAGGGATAGCTGAGGGCTAGATACCAATGACAAGGGATGTACTAGGTGAGGGAAAGATGGAGGTAATGCTGGGAGATACAAGGATCGATGAAAAAGGGAATAGTGGATAGAGGTATTTGGGTAGAGGAATGCAAAAAGATAAGGATTGATGGAAAGATGGACATGGCATGGTCTCCAAGGAATAGAATGCCCCCATTTATAATATTCTATTCAAGAGGATTTTTTATGAGGGATGCGGTAGGATTGAATATTGGTCAACAAGAGGATGATGGAGATAGGATGGAAGCTAGGATATCAAAGGTTAATGAGGTAGAGGATAAGGAGGATGGGTGGATGAGGCCAATGGAGGGATTGGATGGATGAAAGAATGGGTAGATAAATGATAGGTGGATACAAACTTTGATGGAAAATGGATGTCAAAGGGATGACCAAAAGCATGTATCTAGTGGTGGACTTTATTTCTATCAAGATCCAAAGGATGATGGTGGGTGAAATGGATAGGATGTGGTTGGTATAGTGGGATGAGATGGGTATGATGGGTGATGAAACGTGCCCCCAAGTGTACAGAGCATTTGGATGGAGGGAATACGCATGGCACTTGTTTGCCAAGTTTTCACCATGGTACTTGTCCAAGGCACCTGAATTGCCAAGTTTTCACCATTGGATTATTTTTTTTGTTTTTGTTTATTTTATTTTATTTTATTTTATTTTTTGACTTTTTTGATGCATTTTTACTCATAGATGTTGGTAGGATGGATGGAAAAGGATTGGATTGAACAAGTGGAATGGCAGGTGGGAGTTTGGCAAATAATGGATGGGAAGACATAAGGATTGTGGGTAAATGGATGAGGAATTTGGAGAGATCATCATTGGCACACACCTTGAGAGGTGATAAAGTAGTGGGAAAGATGGTATTGAGCGAGTTTGAGGAGAAAATGGAGGAAGAGAAATATAAGGACTAAAAGTAGAGTTGGAAGATGGAAAATGGGAAATTTAGGATAAGAAGCATATGGACTAAGAGTGGATTGGGGGGATGAAGGATGCATATATGGTGATGTGGATAAAGGATAAATGGATGAGGCTTTTTGAGTAGCATGAATGGATGCCAATTGAGATTTTTCTTTGAGATGCATTTCTTTTATGAGAACCTTAGGTATCCACATGATTTTTGACTTTTGTAGCTTGGTCCTTTGTGGCTTCTTGAATTTTTCTTTGATTGGGATTAAATGTTTTGCTTTTGGAACATGTATTTTAGAAGGGACATGTTGAGACTTGGATTTTTGTGGAATTTTGGATTTATGCTTTTTGAGTTTGGAATCCAATATGATTTCATTAGCCATGGTATGGGAACAAGAGCATGGGGGATATGGAGGGATTGTGGATGGGCTGATATAGGGTGAAGGTTGGAAGGGATTCAAGGGTGAGTGTCTTTGATGATCTAGCTGGTGGATTTGAGGGGATGGAAGGATAGATTGGAACATGGGATATGGATGGATATAATTGCCCAAAATGGATGGCGAGAATGAAGGATATGGGCCCAAAATAGATGGAAACGGGGAAGGAGTAGGTCCCAAGATAGATGGAGAAGATAAAGGATTCATATTAGGTATATAAGGACCCAAAATGGATGGAAAGGGTGTGGGATGTAGAAAAGGGATTTATGGACCCAAAATAGATGGTTGAAAAGAAGTAGGATAGGGGCACAAAATAGATGTAGAACAAGATGGATGGGAACTTTGGGGTGAATATGGAAGAACTTGAGACCATGCAGGAATAGTAGGGATACCAACATCTAGAGATACATTTTTATTTCTTTCTTTAATATGATGTTCATTATTTGGAACACAAGACATGAGTCCATTATTAGCTAAAGGAGTCAAAGCTTCATATATGATAGTTAGTTCTTCTTCAATGGATCTATCATCATGGATTATGGGATATGTATGATCATGGAGAAAAGGGGATGGAAGGATAGGATCTTGATAGTGATGGGTTGATGGAAATGGATTTTAAGATGGAGTAGGTAAGATGGTAGGATTCAGATATGGAGGGGATGGTAAAAGTGGATCATGTAGGGGAATAAGTGGGATGGTGGGATCTTTTGTTGTGTCGAGGGATATTTCAACATGATTTTGGACAAGATCTTGATAGGAATGGGTGGGAGTGGATGGTATGATAGGAGAAGTATGGATGGTTTCTTTAAGTGAGGTAGATGGATGGGTAGGAGTTTCTTCAATGGGGATGAGCTAATGGGAGAGGGACTCATGAGGTTCATTATATGGGATTTGGGTAATGCTAGGAGGAGGAGATGTGGATGGGATTTGGAGGGATTCAATGGATGGGAGGTAGGATATGGAAGGGGTTTGATAAGTGGGGTGGATGAGATGGGATGGTGGATTTGGACTAGGGATGTAGCTAGTAGAATTGTTCTGGAATGGTGGAGGTTGGGAGATGAAGGTAGAGGAAGATGGAGATATGACTGATGTATAAGAGGAATATGTGGGCACAATATAGGAAGGCGGTAAAGATGAGGATAGTAATGGATTTCCCTTGTCAAAGGCATGGTAAGGAGTACTAGTGGGTATGTTTGGAGGAGGGATGGAGCAGTTGGGAGGAATATTTGGATTTTGGAGGATGTTTGGAGGAATATCTCTAAGGCTTTCAATATACCCATCATAGTCGACAAGATCATCACCATCACTGGAGTAGGATGGGGTGGGAGAAAAGGTGGGATGACCAAACTCACCATAATAGGATTATGACATCATGTTGTGATGATGAGCTAGGTGGGGATGAAATAATACTAGTCTAAGCTTGGATGAATCTTTGATGAGGCAGTGACTACGCTAAGTATGCCTTTCATTTGGATTGAATGATTGACCAATGGTTGGGTTGTTGTGAATGGACTTGCTAACAACCATTTCAAAGGATAGACAAGTGATCTCTGTAGCAAAAGGTCTTGATTGTTTTTGAAACATGGGGAGGATTTTGAACACTCAAGCACATCAAACACACCAATAGCCTTATAAGGTTTTTGCTAGGATATACAAGCTTAGCTAGGGGTGTCCTCAATATACGCAAGGTACATGAGGCCCAAATCTGTAGATGAAAGAAAATAATGCCACTCAGCTGGGAGGAGACGGTAACCCAAATCTCCACCTTCACTTCCCAAAGGTATAAAGTTCTTTGGAGCTTAGCCAAGAGTGATAAGATTATGCTTCCAAGAGAGGTGTCTTTCAATTCACCTCTTGATATTTATACTTTTCCAGAATGCTAGAGTTGAGGTCATCCCAAGGGGTGATGAAATCCCCAAGTAGGCCCCCTAAAACTAAAAACAAGGTTTTGGATCCTTGTTTTATGCACCCCAGATGGCCCGCAAAGGCGACAAGGGGAGAGAAGATTCAGATCACCTTGGGCTAAAAAGCAGAGTTCTTTCACCAACTGATTCTTAGATTGTCTAATCTATTAAAAACACAAGTGATTAAGATATAGATGTTCAATTCCCACTTTGAGATGTGTCAACAAAAGTAACATCAATCGAAGAATGCAAGCAAGAAGAAGAGTTAGGGTCTGCAAATTAAATCTCGTGCACTCGGAGCCCCTCCACATCAATTGATTTTTGTTTAGTTTTAAAACCAAAGCTTGAAGTGTGATCAATTTAATCTAGATTTTTTGACATTCAAGAAATATTATAAGTTAAGAAAAACCCTCAAAAATCTAATGAGTAGAGTTCGATTATGGAACACTTAACACCTTTTTCAAGTGGACCCATCACCCCAAGTATGGTGCTGAGATTGCAATCAAAGGGTTTGAATTGATGGGTGGTTAGAAAAATGGTGAGTCCAATGATACACTACTCAATTTGATTTTTTGTTGATTTGTTTTTAACTTAACAAATTTCGTAAGTGTTCAAAAATCAAACTTGCCTAAGTTGCATGCAAAAGAGAGATTTGTTTGTTCTTGTTAAAGCACCAAATGAAATGTGCAATTTGTACTTAGTGATTATGCAAACAAGTCAATTTCTTCTAACTTAAAAGCATTCAAAATAATGACTAAACACGACAACCAAAGTTAGGCAACATTCTCACAGAGAAAAGGCAAGAAACAACGTTCCCACGAGGGTACCCGCGTTCCTGCACACGGGTTCGTGATCTTGCAGACTTTTTGTTCGTGGGAATGACAATCCTACCACAATTTTGGATCGCGAGAATGATAGGAAAGACTGTCAAAAAAAGAAATTAAAACCACGAGCCAAAAACTCGAGAGCTCTTTTTGACAAACCGATCTCGCAGATTTATGGCCTTACAATGTTCCCACAAGAGGGAATGACGATCTCGCGAACAAAGTTTAATTACAATTTTGAGAAGTTTAAGATAGGAAAAAGTTAGCATTCTCGCAAGTGGGAATGACGATCCCGTTGTTTTGAGGCACGTTCCCATTGAAAGATTGGCCGATGTGTTCTTTGGTTGGGTTTATCGACACATGCGAATTGATTGGAACTGATTTGCTGGCATTCCCGCTAGTCTTTCTACGTTCCCAGGGCTATAGGTTCGTGATCTCACTGGAGTATGGTGCATTCTCACAGTTGTGGGTTTGTGTTCCTACGACTATAGGGATGCAAAAAAACTAGGTTTTTCAAGAGTTAACTGTGTAAAAACCGCTTAGAGGGTTGTGTACGCACTCCTGTGGTGGTCAATTGTACCCTTCAATAAAAAACCATAGGATAAAGACACAAAAGTTAAAACATAAAATGTTAGTTTCCCATGGTTAGCCAAAACATGAAAAAGCATGTGAAACTAGCATTAATGAAGATCAAAATGACCCTTGCGAGGTCCCATCGGGTGTGCCAAAATGTATACACTAATATTGTTAGCAAGAAATACTAATCTATTTAAAAACCAAAGCATTAACTAATAAAATCAATATAAACTTCAAGAGAGACAAAGTGAGGTCCTCAAATGAGAATATGAGCCATGGATAGGTTCTCTCAATGAGGATGATCACTTGAAATTAGTATGAATTTGGCTTCTCAAAATGGCATGGTAACTTTAAGGTTATGGATTGTGATGATTTGACTTGGGAGAGGATCCAATTTATAGGCAAGAGGCTTGAGGGATGGAGGGCTAAGATGCAAGGATGGGGAAATGGTTAAGGAGGGCTTAGATTGAATGAGAGGAAAGCACATAGATTGTGCTTCCTTACAAACAATCAGAGAGTGACATATGTCACAGGGAGAGTGGGTGGAGGAAAGGGCATGGATGAGTCAACAAAGGAGGCCCAAGGCTTTAAATGGCCCTCATAAGTGCTTGTAAGAGCATTTAAGGGCATTTAAGGGATAGTGGGCTTCCTTTATGACTAGATGGATAGGATATTTTTGAGAGGAGACTTTGGTTTGGTTTAGGAAAGTCTTAAGCTTGATTAGGAATGTGCAAATGATTAGGGGATGGATTAGGCTTGGGTTAGGATTAGATTAGAGATGGGCAAGTGGATGGCATTGATGAGGGTGGGTGAGTTAGTGACTAAGCTAGGTTAGTATGGGTGGATGGGGTGGATTAGGCTAATGGAGGGTTTAGGGATAGGCTTAGGGGTTATTAGTTTTTAGGGATAGATTTATTAAATAGATTTATTTAATAAATGGGGATTTTTGGAATTAGATAGGAGGATAGGATTAATTGATAAATAGTGGGTTATTTGATTTATCAATTAAGACTATAGATGATTAATTAAATTAATCAACTAGGGGATGGAAAAGGATTAATTAAATAAGAATTTAATTAATGATGCCTTTAGAGATAGCTAAATAGGATTATTGAAGCGGTGTAATCAGATTTAGGTGTCTACATCAGGAAGTATAGATTGATCAATAGCCCTATTTAGGATGTCATAAGTCTGAACTAGTAATAGATGAGACCAAATAGATTATACCACTATGTTCTACTCTAATAATTCTTTAAGTGTGCTAGTTTTTGAGTCATTATAAATCTATCTGCACACTTTCACAAGTCCATTCTATTTTTGAAAATCACAATTCTGCTAGTGTTTCTATCCTATAAATATGAGTACCCCAATTTGATCACTTTCCAAATGTGACCTTGTTGGATACAGTTGTCTAATTGTGTGTTGTCTTTGATTTTACACAAATTTCATATCAGTTATTAGTCAGTGCTTACCGAGCTCACTTGGTTAGCAAGTCTATTTTCCTTGTATACCAAGCATTTTTGAACATTATTCTATGAAGACAGTGTCTACCAAGCTCACTTAGGCATCAAAGGAATTCAGGCAAGAGACAGGGTCTATCGAGTTCACATGGTTAGCAAAGAAAAGATGGACAGAGTCAGTATTTACTGAGTTCACTCAGTTGCCAAAGGATTTTTGCAAGTTCACAGTGTTAGCCAAGCTTTTGTTGGTTAACACAAGAAATCATCATAGAACCAATATTTACCAAGTAGGGTCAGCCAATGAAGGGTTTTGTATTTTTGGCATAATAAGCTTAATTATTTTAAGTGTTGTTTCTAGCCAACTGTGGTAATGATTATTGGTTATTGTAAATTGAATTTGAGCTGACTTGACAATCTAGATGGTATAAATGAAAGGTCAAGTTGAGATTTTTTGTGTGTGTGCAAGTGTATTAATTGAATTGAGAAGGAAAGAGTGAGAGAAAACTTGAAGGATAAGAAGATATCCTTGTGGAGAAAAAAAGTGTTATTTGATTAGAAAGGATCAAGTATGAAGCAAAATAGAGATCTATAATCAGTAATTTAATTGCATCACAATCAGGTCATTTCATTGATACTCTCTAACCATTGTAGTAGTGATCTAAAATCTCTTAGTAGAGTTGGTTTAATAGCCAATTGTAACTCCTCTAACAAGGTGATAGTTCCATTGAATTTTTTTAAGACCTCTTTCAAGGTCACTCCTAGTAGGAAATCCTCTAACAAGGTCACACCTAACAGTGTGTTTTGTAACCTTTAACCAGGTTGGCTCCTAACAGGGCTCACTTTAGAAGAGTGAAAATAGTAACTAGTTACATTGGTGGTTTTTCCCATATTGGGTTTCCATGTTAAATCTTGGTGTCTCATGTGTTCATGTTATTTCTCTTATGCTTGCAAATTAGTCACTATTAATGTTATAAGATCAGCTGAAAGTAAATCACACTCTACATTTATCGAGTTACAACATTTTTTGTGTGTTTATCAAATAATAACAACAATCAATTTTATTAGTCTAATTTTATTGTTGACATCTAAGGGATCTAAGATTTATTTTAGTAGTAACTAATTCACTAATGGAGGCTAGATGAAGTCTCATGATGATATTGATGTAGTATTTTATGATTATGTTGGAAACCTTGTTGTAGAACAAAAGGAACCAAACGGGACAAAGCTCTCTCTTATGAATGCATTTGACCTTATTTCCTTATCAAAAGGGCTCAATCTATCTAGTTTTTTTGAGAAAAATGAGAGTCTTAAATAGGAGGTACACTTCATGTCCAAGTATCCAGCTACTAAGATCATCAAAAAAATGGAAGAGCATACAAAGCCTCTTGGTTCTAATGTTAAAAGAAGAGATTACAAGATGAGGCTATAGGGACCTAAAACAAGTCATAAGGGGCATCTCTCTATAGCCATAGAGGTTTTTGAAGTTTCTTTTTCTCTCTTTTTGTTGTGGAAATGAAAAAGGTTGGCGGTGATACACCAGAATACAACAAGTTCTATAAGAAATTTTCTACTGCGCTAAAAGATAAGCTAGACAACACTATAGGCAATAGGTTGGAGGATTCCATAGGGCCAGTTCCTTGGAGAAGAATTATATGCAATGGGGTAATTGAAATTCTTGTAAGCCATATTTGGCATTTGATGTGAAGAACCTGATGTGACCATTGAGGGATCATTTGATCTATGTAGAAGTATGTGAATGCCAAATGTTCTTGGCAAATCTACATATCATGGCAATTGTCAATGCCAATTATATAAAGAGGCAAGGAGCTATGCATTTAGATACAACTTAAAAGGAGGTTTTTCATTCATAAAAGAATCTTGATGCATTAAACGATGCGGGAAGCAGCAATCTAAGGGTTGAAACAACAAGGAAATGGCTCTACAAGTAAAACTATTATCCATGTTTCTTTATGCAAGCACTAAATCTACCACCATGAAAAAGGAGATTGTCTCTCTCCATTGCCATTGCATCATGATTCACTTGGTGCAAGAATGGTCTATATAATGAGTATCTCCTTATGTTTCTGTCCTTGGGACAGATCATTCTGTGAAGACTTTAAGTGAGTTTTGTTCATTTCTAAATTTGTAGTCATCATTTGGAGCAAAGACACCTCTAAAATGCAAGTAGGCATGGATTTGATATGATGCATGGGGGAGGCCACCTAGTTTCAAGGAAGGCTCATAGGAAAATGCAAGAGAAATGATATGAGTTTTGTCTCACATTCGTTGGACATGGGGAATTTTTAGTTTTTAAATACAAGAGCATTCCCCTTTATAGTTTTCTTTAAGACAAGTGTTTTTTGAAGTTATAGCCTCGTGAAAGGGGCCCCACCATGGATGGCCATGACAGTTGGTGACGACTAAACCAAAATTTTGAAGCAAACTATAGGTTGAAGCAAAGGGATATGATATTAGCTAAGGTAACATGTGGCACTAGTTCGCGAGCTTGCAACACAAATTGTGAGATTAGGTGGTAATCACGTGACGGTGTGAAAATGGTTAACTAACTGTGGTTGCAACTTCATAAGCATAAAATATTAAATATTAAATAAGCCTTGATGCTACAAAAATCCTAATTTCACAACCTCACAAGAGTTAACTGAGGTTAGCAAAGGAGGTTTCTAAAGATGCGAAAGCATGTTGATTGCCCACTCATAGGGGCTAAGGCAGAGTTAGGAGTTAAGGTTGTGACAGAGTGAGGAGATGACATGTGGCATGGATCCAGTAATGTAGTGGTGAGGTCATGATGATGCAACATCAATCCAACCAATGAAAAGCTACCCTGTGGCACCTGGTCGACGATCAACAAGAGTTTGACCCAAAATTAAAAAGGGGGCAAAAAATGATAATATAATAAAATAATTCATTTCTAATGAGTTTTATTTGAAAATTTGAATGTGCAAACTCTAAATTAAAAAATTTAAATTCTTTTAAAGTTTGTCTATAGTTTCAACTATACAAAATTTTATATTTTTCAGTTTAATGTCTGAACTATGAATTGGGACTTGATTTTTCAAAAATGCCAAAGGGGCATTTTTATCAAAAATATAGAGTACCTCATACCGTTGGAACTAGAAGAAGTTGAGATATTCAAATATGGAATCAGAAAATGTACAAGTATTCATCAGTCAGAGCTATAAGAAAATTTTTAAAATGGGTGGCGTTCTCAGCAAAAGGAGAAATTTTCATGATTAAGCATGAAAATTAGTTAGAAGGTTGACAATGAAGTTTATTCACTCCAAATTTGGGGGAAAATGATTTTGAAAGTTATATTTTTCCTCTAAATGTCTTTTGGTGGGTGTTTTTGGCCCTAATCTTGTATCAGATCTGGTATCTTCTTAATCAGTTACATGGTCCATTGTTTTGAATATATTTTCATGCATTCTTTAGTGACAAGGATCATATATGATTTTCAGTAATAGAAAGAGGGTAGAAAGAAGTTGTGAATGAATAGATGGAGATCTTCCAAGTGGACAAATGACAAAATCTAATCTGATTCAGGAATGTATCCAGTCTTTATATTCTTTTCTCTTCTCTTTCTCTAGGGTTGTTAAGGTTGGTTGTTTCCAGACTATTGAATAGAGCTCTAGTTTTGATTCTACTAGTCATGCCCAACATTTCTCTTGTAATAAACAATAAGTTAATGAATTAAAGATAGTTCTATTTTATTCAATAGTTTTAGAAGTTGTTTTCATTCATCTTATTGTATTTATTTCAAAGAAATAAATAAAATTTTAGTAGCAAGTTAATCTTTAGTCTGAATCTTGTCTCTTGTTCATGTAGTTAGTAATCTTTTGTATTTTGTGAACAAAGAGACTGAAACTCAGTTGCAATCTGTTCTAGGTTATATATCTTGATATGTTTTGCTTGTGATTCAAGGAGGCATGTAAATGCTTATTTTATCATTGGGTTGCAAATTTCATAAAGGGATAAGTAGAGTATGAGATTCAAAAGAGATGCAAATGTTTGACTCACAAGGTGAATGGATAGATTAGGAAATCCTGATACATGAAATGTCTTAATGATTTCCAAATATGTATATTAGTGATTTATGGAATTTCCGAATAGGTAAGGCATTGGTTAATTATAGGATCAATATGTTTTGCTTTTCATGTCTTGGTGATGTTGAAATCAAATTTATTGTCAAAATCCTTTTCCCATTCTATTTAGGAGCTTAAAAGAGTTACCCCCACTTAGCTTTTCAAATTCATGCTAGATGTTATTCACTATTTCATATCCATGATTTTTTGTATAAGTGCTAGAAGATTAAGGGTATTATCTTCTTTTTTGGATTCAAGTGTATGCTTAAGCATTGGTACCATATGAATGAATTTAAGGTACACTCACCTAAGTTTTGTAGAGCCTAAAGTAAAAGAAGGGTTTAGCCTTATAGTTAGCCCTGGTGTCTAAATAAGTATGTTCAATATGGGAATTAGCTTCCCCTAGATGTATTTTATTCCTATCACTAGGTTTTTGAAACATGATGTTTTAAACACCAACAAAATGGTGACTCTATTGGGGAGTATTGAATTTGAAAAGTGATTCAATGCAGTTGGAAGAAAGACATGTGCAAATTTTTCTATAGAGGCAAGGCCATGAAGTGTTTTCCATTTCTTTTCTAAATATTCATGTCTCCCAATAGTGCTTTATTCATTTGTAGCAGTAGCTTTGAGACTTGAGTGTAAATTGTGTTGTTACTAAGAGAGGTCACCTTCAATCAATTCAGCCGGTTTTTGTTTTCAAAGTGTTGTTGTAAAGTTCAAATTCAAGAATGAATAAAAGATTTTGATGTATTTTCAAGTTTGTAAATCTCCAAAAGCGGTTTGATGATTTGCATTTTTCCATAATCTAAAAGTCTGGTTCAAATTTGTCAAATGACAAATTATGTTTTATTTGGTGACTCTAAATCTTTGTACAAGTGTTTCTAGTTGATTTCATATTGTATATTTTGAAGGACTTTCGACTTGAGGGTAGATTTGAAGCTCTTGATAGTGGTTCTTGGAAACGAAGTATAAGTTCTTGATAAGCTTTTAGTTTTGTATGCAATCTATTGTTTTAAGGGTTTAAATGTTAAAGAGTTAATCACAATAATGATCTTATTAGTCATCTTGAAGAAGGTGGCAGTTCTACATGTTTTTGATCAATGGTGTGAAGAAGTGAAGCTTGCACCCATGCCAAATCAACAGATTGAAGTTTAGCATCAAAACTTAAGGTATTTTTTTATTTTCATGAGTTTTCTTTTTATGGAAGTCAAATGTTAGAAACTAGTACCTCTACAGTGATTTTCAACACTCGGTGAAAGAGGTAGAAGTTTTGTTTCAAAATGGAATTAGATCTCAGATATAAAGTTATTCTACCAAGTTATGAAAGTGTAGTTGAAGATATTATAGAGATAAGAAAGGAACTTTGCCATCAAATTTTCATATATATAAGAAATATTGTAGGAAACTTTCAAGGTCTAAATGATGATCAAATTTATGTAAATTTTAAATCATCACTCATGGAGTTTCACATGTCTTTAAGACCTAAGGAATCTTCATGGCCTTATTTTTTCCTAGATGTCTTTATGCCTAATTCAATAAATTGGCTAGCACATTTGAGAGTACAATAGATTTTACATGTTGAAGGTATTTGCAAGAAACTTCAGAGTGATTTAAGTAGCAATGAATATTTATGTACTAAATCCTCTAATAGAAAATGTGAATGTGCTAAAAGTAATAGTGAATCTTGTGAATCCATAGATGTTGATAATTTTTCTTCCGAGTGTGAAGAGATGGATTTTAGATCTACTGAATTAGATGATTTCAATCAGCAAGATGAAGATGGTTATATAACTGAAAATGAATCATGTGATAGTATGTATGAGAATGAAGAAAGTTCTAATAGTAGTATAGATAACTTTTCTTTTGATGAAAATAAAAGTGAAACACCTAGTAAAGAGGTATTATGAAAAGAAGAGGTAATATGTTGTAGTCATGATTCTAATTTTTTAGATTGTCATACTAATGGTACTACTACTATAAGTTATTCAAAATAGCCAAATTATGATTAGAACCATGAAGAATAGACTTGTGATGAAGTCTTGTTGAGTGTTGATGAAATTCCAGAACTACTGGCTCACGATCTTGAAAGGTATGCAAATGTTTCTCCAGTTGCTCATGTTTTCCCTCATTATTTTTCTTCTCAAGAAGAAGTCCTTTCCCCAAAGTTTGAGGTTGGAAGTCATATAAAATCATAACATTCTTTGTCAAATTTTGATACTATTTCAGATTCTTGTCATTTTGATATTACCTTGAAAATTTCCTATAATATTTCTTATGAGGAGAGTACCATTAGGGAGAAGTTTTGTACTATTTACGATTCTTATCATTTTGATGATACTGAACTTTTTTTTAATTGTTCATATGAAAAAGAGGAAGAGGCAGGAAGTTGTAAATCTAATTTTGAGTTTCCCTTTTGTGTTGATAAGTTTGATGAGTTCAAAGTTCATTCTAATGAGTTGTTTAATGAAGATTATGATCAACACGTTTCATGTCAGCACTTTAATGAAAGTTTGTCAAACTTGGGAACTAATCCATTATTGGAGTGTGAAGGAGTTTTAGCATGTGATAAATCTGATCGGATGAGTAATAGAACTACAAGAGTAGAGAAATCAGATTTTATATGTTCTTCACACCTGGTTACACAAGGTGAGTTGCAAACTTTTGACACATGCAACTTCTTGAATGAAATAAAATATGAAGCCTTTGTGTTTTTGGTTTATAGCATGCATCATTCATTTTTTCATGATGTCTTTCAATTTGTTTCAATTTATATGAGCATGTTGATTCACTTTCTCATAGTAAGCATGATGTAGACGTAAAAGGTAATTTGTAAATGCATTATGAGAGTGAAGGAAGTTATTTTGTTTTGCCAAATGCCCTAACAAATAATAGTGGTTTTGTTGGTGAAATTGATCAGAAATATTTTTTCATATTACCTCATGAAAATGGAGATGAAAAATAGATATATGACATAGGTAAGAAGTTTTTTTTAGTTTTGTTGGCCTAGGGCTATCGTTTATATATATATTTTAGGAGTAGATTTCCTTGCTTTCAATAAGTTGTCCGAGAGATTTGTTGGAGTGGTCTTCTTCCTCTAGAGATATAAATACTTTCCATTCATACAAGGGACATGCATCCCCATAAAATAACCACTATTGGAACTCAAAATTGTATTCCTATTTTGAGTACCATTGTAAGATTTTGAGTCATTTTGAGCCCCTATAAGTGCATTTAATGCATGTGTACCTAGTTGTCCTTTCGAGGTGTAAGAGGTGTTTTAAGTTTTATAACACCTTGAATTTAGCATATTCATGCATCCTATAATGATAAATTTTCATTTTGAGTCATTCCGTGAAGTTTTGTTTTGAGCAATGTTCAGATTTGCTTTTTTTGCTCGTGTCAAACAATGATAAGAAGCCCAGTTTGCAACTGAATATCTTTTACCCAGTAATGTTTCATGAATTTTATCTTTGTGAGTGTTTACTAAACATATCAAAGAATCTATGTTTCTATTTTCAAGTCATTTTGATATGTTTTGACTAGTTTTTGAATCCCTCAAAGTTGGTTGTTTACTATTGTCATGTTGATGTAAATTGTTGAGAATTTTGGGAGGCCCTTTTTGACCTGTCATAACTTTGACCCAGTTGACCATAATGAAAAAAAATATTTTTTCATTCAATTATATGGGTTAGAGATTTTTTATTTTTCAGGTTGGAGCCTATGATGAATCCATTTGATTAATTTTCAAACACAATTCCATTTGGAATTTATGATGTTTTACTGGTGTCAAGAAGTGCAGATTGATTAGTAGCCCTATTTGGTATGACATAAGTCTCAACTTGTGATAGATGATACCAAAAGGATTTTACCATTATTTTATACTCTAAGAATACTTTAAGTGTGCCAGTTTTTGAGTCTTGATGAATCCGTCTGTACACTTTCCTAGGTCCATTTTGTCTATGAAAATCAAAGTTTTGCTAGTGTTCCAGTCCTGCAAATCTAAGTACCCCACTTTCACGACTTGCCAAATGTGCATTGTTATTCGTCATGAGCCCTAACAACATATTTATACTCTCCTCATGATAGTGAAATAGTGCCCCATTTTTGGAGCCTTCAAATGTCAGATTAACTTATCTTCAAAGCCAAAATCGAATGTGATTTATTATTTTCTGACATGTTTACTTGTAGGGAGTTTCACGAAGTCAAATTTGACGATCAATATCTTTTGATCTAGGTGTCATCATGACAAAAAATTAGAAAGGTTACAAGAATATGGAACATAAAATCAATATGTTAGATCTCAAAGCCCGGTTGTCAATTTTGGTCTATTTTTAAGGCTAGTCAGAGGACCCCTTGGCATGAAAGTCACAGTTTGTAGAAAATAGTAAAATAAGTTTTAATTGGTATTTCAGTGATGGCTTCTGATTTTGGTTAGTACCAAGTGTTTAGTGAGTTAGTCTGAAGGATCCGATGTTTAAATTCAAAAAAAAAAAACTAGACCCACTTTGGGGCCCAACTGATTCTGACAGACTGATGAGATATTGGGGATTGAAGGTGCTCAAAAGATTAAGAGAGAGATTTCCACAATGATGCTGGTTAAACATCCTAACATTATATAGCTTTCTGAGGTTATGACTAGCGAGGCAAAAATATTGTGTTCTTGAGTATGTCACCAGTGGAGAGCTTTTTAATAAAATTTCTCAACAATAGAAGCTCAAAGAAGATGATGCTAGAAAAAAAATTCGGTAGCTAATAAATGTAGTTGATTTTTGTCATAGTAGAGGGGTTTATCACTGAGATCTCAAGCCAAAGAACCTTCTTTTGGATTCAAATGGAAATCTTAAGATCTTAGATTTTTGTTTGAGTTCTCTCTCACAACAAGTTAAGGAATATGGATTGTTGCGTACTACATGTGGAACCCCCAACTATGTTGCTCCTAAGGTTATTGTAGACAAGGGATATGATGGTGCCAAGTCTAATCTGTGGTCATGTGGAGTCATACCTTTTGTTCTTATGGTAGGCTATTTACCATTTGACAAATCTAACATTGTGGCCCTTTATAAGAATATATACAAAGCAGACTTCACTTGTCCAATTTGGTTTTCTCTAGGTGTCGATAAAAAAATTCTGAGAATACTCAAGCCAATCCTAAAAATTGCATTACGATTCCTAAGATATTAGAAAATTCTTGGTTCAAGAAAGGATATATTCCAGTCAAATTTCAAGAGGAAAGAGATGCCAACATTGATGACATTGATGGAGCATTTTGTGATTCTATTGAAAACCTTGTTGTAGAACAAAAGGAACCAAAGGGGAAAAAGCCCTCTCTTATGAATGCATTTGACCTTATTTCCTTATTAAAATGGCTCAATCTATTTGTCTTGTTTGAGAAAACAAGAGTGTCAAATAGGAGGTACACTTCACATCCAAGTATCTAGCTACTGAGATCATCAAAAAAATGGAAGAGCATGTGAAGCTCTTGGTTCCAATGTTAAAAGAAGAGATTATAAGATGAGGCCACATGGACCTAAAATAGGTCCTAAGGGGCATATCTCTATAGCCACAAAGGTTTTAGAAGTTTCTCCCTCTCTCTTTTTGTTGTGGAATGAAAAAGGTTAGTGGGATACACTAGAATGCAAAAAGTTCTATAAGAATTTTTCTACTATGTTGAAAGACAAGCTAGACAACATCGAAGGCAACAAGTTGGAGGATTCCATAGGGCTAGTTCCTTGGACAAGAATCACATGCAATGGGGGGATTAAAATTCTTGTAAGCCATGTTTGGAATTTGATGCAAAGAACCTGATGTGAGCATTGAGGGATCCTTTGATTTTCATAGAAGTGCATGAATGCCAAATGTTCTTGGCAAATCTACATATCATGGAAGTTGTCAATGCTGATTATATGAAGAGGCAGGGAGCTACACATTTAGATGCAAATGAAAAGGGGATTTTGCATTCATAAAAGAATCCTAATGTGTTGAAGGATGTGGGAAGCACCAATCTGAGTGTTGAAACAATAATCAAATGACTCTACAAGTAAAACTATTATCCCTCTGTCTTTACGAAAGCACTAAATCTGCCACCATGAAAAAGGAGCTCATCTCTCTCCATTGTCAATGCATAATGATTCACATGGTGAGAGAGTAGTTTATGTAATGGGTATCTCCTTCTATTTCTTTTCTTAGGAAAAAACATTCTATGAAGACTTGAAGGGGGCTTTGTTCATTTTCGAATTTGCATTCATCATTTCGAGCAAAGATGCCTCTGAAGCATAAATAGGCATGGATCTAATACAATGCATGAGGAAGGCCACCCAATTTAGAGGAAGGCTCATAGGAAAATGTAGAACCAATGATATGATTTTTGTCCCATATTCATTGGACATGGGGAATTTTTAGTTTTTAAATATAAGAGTGCTCGCCTTTATAGTTATCTTTAAGACAAGCTCTATTTGAAGTTGCAGCCATGCAAGGGGCCCACCATGGATGGCCATGATAGCTAGCAATAACTAAACCAAAATTTTGAAGAAAATTATAGATTGAAGTAGAGGGAGATGATGTAAGCTAAGGTGACACATGGCACCAGTTTTCGAGCTCGCAACATAAACTATGTGGTTAGGCAGTAACCACATGGCAGTGTGAAAATGGTTAACTAATCATGGTCACAACTTAGCAAGAACAAAATGTTAGGTAGAAAAAAAGCCTTGACCCTTGGAAAATCCTCATTTTGCAACCTCACTGGAGTTAACTGTGGTCATCAAAGGAGGGTTCCAAAGATGCAAAAGCATGTTAATTGCCCTGTCGCAAGGGTTAAGGTGGAGTTAGGAGTTAAGGCTACAACAAAGCGAGGAGGTGACACGTGGCAAAGCTCCAGTAAGGTAGTATTGAGATGACAATGATGCAACATGAATCCGATCAATGAAAAGTTTCCACATTGTGCCCAGTCGGTGGTCAAGAGGAGTTTGACCCGAAATTGAAGGGGGGGCAAAAAATGATAAAATAATTAAAAAAATTCATTTCTAATGAGATTCATTCAAAAAATTTAATGTGTGTGCTCTAAATTAAAAAATCTTAATTATTTTAAAGTTTCTCTATAGTTTCAACTATAAAAAAATTAAATTTTTCTTTTTAATGTTTGAACTATGAATTGGGACCTAATTTCTCAAATGCATGCCTGAGGGGCATCTTTTATTAAAGATACAACATACCGTTGGAACCAAGAGAAGATGAGCTATCTAGATATGGAATTAGAAAATGCACAGGTAATCATCGGTCAAAGCTATAAGAAAATTTGTAAAATAGGGGGTGTTCTCATCAGAAGGAGAAATTTTCATGATTGAACATCAAAATCAGTTAGAAGACAAACATTGAAGTTCGTTCACTCCAGATTTGGGGGAAAATGATTTTGAAAGTTACATTTTGCCTCTAAATGTCTTTTTGTAGGTGTTTTTGGCCCTAGTTTTGTATCACATTTGGTATCTTCTTAATCAGTTACATGTTCCATTATTTTGAAGATATTTTCATGCATTCTTTAGTGGCAAGAATCATATATGATTTTCAGTTACAGAAAGAGGGTAGAGAGAATTTGTGCATCAACAAATGGAGGTCTTCCAAGTGGATAAATGGCAGTATCTGTTTGAGCATCCTATCTTTATATTATTTTCTCTTCTCTTTCTCTAGGGTTGTTGATGGTTGGTTGTTTCTAGACTATTGAGTAGAGCTCTAGTTGTGATCCCATCATTCATGCCCAACATCTCTCTTCTAATGAACAAAAAGTTAATGAATTACATATAGTTATAGTTTATTCAATAGTTTTAGAAGTTTTTTTCATGCATCTTATTGTATTTTTTTCAATAAAATAAATAAAAGTGCAAAAGCAAGTTACTCTTTAGTCTGAATCTTGTCTCTTGTTCATGTAGTTCATAGTCTTTTGTGTTTTCTGAATAAAGAACATTAAACTTAGTTGGTATCTATTCTAGGTTGTATATGTTGATATGTTTGGCTTGTGATTCAAGGAGGCATGTAAATGCTTAGTTTATCATCATAGAGTTGCAGATTTCATGAAATGATAAGTTAAGTATGAGATTCAGAAGAGATGCCGATGTTTGATTCATAAGGCGAATGGATAGATTGATACATGAAATGTCTCAATGATTTCCAAAGATGTATGTAAGTGATTTATGAAATTGTCCAATAGATAAGGCACTAATTAGTTATAGGATCAATATGTTTTGTTGTTCATGTCTTGGTGATGTTGAAATCAAATTTATAATCAAAATCCTTTTCCCTTTCTATTTAGGAGCTAAAAAGAGTTATGCCCACTTAACTTGTCAAATTCATGTGTGATGTCATTAGCTATTTCATATCCATGATTGTTTATATAAGTGGTAGATGATTAAGGGTATTATCTACTTTGTTAGATTCAAGTGTATGCTTTAGCACTTCTACATATGAATGAATCTGAGGTACACTCACGTAGGTTTAGCCTTATAGTTGGCCCTGGTGTTTGAATAAGTATGTTGAATATGGGAATTAGCTGCCCCAAGATGTATTCTATTCCTATCACTAGGTTTTTGAAACATGACATTTTGAAACACCAATAGGAAACTTGTTGAAATGCACTTTACAACTCAAACTTTTCTCTAAAATCTCAAACACTAGTGCAATGGGTAATGAAATATTTGCTTCTCTTGGAATTTATCCATTTATACAAAGGGAGTGGGACATTAATGGCATTTAAAACCATCATGCTTTAAAAATTATCAATCCTCAAAAAGATGACAAAATCTTCACTTTTTCATTATTTGTACTTCTAGCTCATGTCTCTTTTTTCCAGCTCAGACATGGCCATTTAAAATGGTTTTATGCTTTTAAAACTAGAGGTTGTGAAGCTTTGATTCTTTTTATTCACTTCTTTGCCACATTTTTTTTATGTTTCTTTATTTCTAGTTGTGATCATGCGAGAAAGACTATTCTAACTATTGTGTAGCTTCACCACCTAAATCCCTAACTATTCCATTAAGCCCATATTTTTGTGCTTCCTTTAATTTGCCACTTTGCAAATCTATTTCCTTGTTGACCATTTGAGCATGGAAAACAATGATCTCTTCATTTTTCCCTTTATTGCTTCTTCAAAACTGTTCATCACTTCAATTTACTAACTGCTACGATCTAGTGATGACCATCAAAATGACTACCTTGCATCTTTACAGCCCCAAATCTATTACTTAGCCTTTCTTTGCATCATCGCTACTTCAAAATCAAGCTATGAATTAACCCTTGTGAATTAGCAAAAATCTTTAGACTAACCTTTTTGCAACTTCTCCCTAGTCTAGGGCTTAACATTTCTTTCACTTGCGATGTTGCAATGACTCAAATATTGACCTTGTCACCTCTTCACAACTACCAAACACAAGGCTTGTTTTTACCATGGAGTGTTGTGATCACTATCTTGATTGATTGCTACCTTGTTTCGTGGCTTTGTGACCAAAGACCTTAATTACCTTTGGAACCTTTGATGATGCGATAGCCTTTAAATTTAACTATTCTAATTACTTTTTTCACCCCCGCGACATAAAAAATCTTGTCTTCCTTGTCACCTATGATTTTGCGGTAATCACTTTGAGGTTAACCATTACCTTCCTCACAACCTCGCAACTTAAGATTTCAACTCATAATCAAACCTCAAGATGGTGTGATGACCATATATCACTGCTTCACATCCTTAACCATGGATCAAACTTATTTGCATGTGATGAAGTGATAACCCTAAATTTAATTGTTGATGTTACCTTTCACCACATTGACCTTGAGTTAAATTTAACCTCTTGCGATGACATGATGGTTTAAACTTTAACTACATGGCTCTTTGTCACTTCTTCACAACTTTAACCCTACAAAGCTGTGATTATGAACTTTTTGTTGCTTTGCCACCTTAACCATAGGTTAACCTTAACTTCTTACGAAGATATGATAGTCTTAATTCTAATGGTAGTGATCATCCTCCACATCATCACAACTTGAAATGTCTAGGCTTAATACAAGTCACAACCTTGTGATTTGTAGTTTATTGCCTCTTCACAACCCAAAATAGTTAGTGATAATAAAGGAGTGATATTGTGACCAAATAAATATTGTGACATTGCAACTTAAAATTCATTTAGAAACATAACTTAATTATAAAAATATAATTCAATGGACCAAGGGATATATAGAGTTAACATATAACCAAATTTTTTACATATCCCTATTTATGCTTACATGTCAATTTTTGAAAAATTAAAAAAAGAAGAGATGTCACTACTACCCTAGGGTTTTTTTCACATGAGGAAAAACATATTTTTAGAAACCCTAAGAAGCTAAGACAAAATTTCTTCCTAATTTTCATAGGATATCGCAAAAAAAATTGCTAAGTGAAAGATGGAAACAATATGGTTTCCAAGGAATAGAGTGCACCCATTTATTATATGTAATTCGAGATGGGGTCTTATGAGGGGTGTGATAGGATTGAAGGTTGGACGATAAGAGGATGACGAGGTAGATGGAAGTTAGGATGGGAAAGGTGAATGAGATAGAGAGTAACTATGATTGATGGATGAGGTTGGTGGGAAGATTCGATGGATGAAAGGATGAATGAATAAGGGATAAGTAGATACAAGTTGGCAATGGGGAAAGGGATATCCAAAATGATGACCAAAAGAGTGTATCTAGTGGTGGCCTTTATTTTTATGAAGATCTAAAGGAGGATGGTAGGTGAAATAGATAATATGTGTTTGGGATTGTGAGATGAGATGGGTATGGTGGGTGCTAGGACTTGGCCCCAAGTGTGTAGAGCACTTGGATTGAGGGATTATGCATGATGCTTGTTTGCCAAGTTTTCATCACAGTACTTGTCTAAGGTGCTTGAATTGCCAAGTTTTCACTAGTGGAGTCTTATTTTTCTTTACTTAATTTTTTGTTTTTTCTATGACTTTTTTGATGCATTTTTAATCATAGATGTTGGTTGGTAGGATGGGTGGAAAAAGATTGGATTAAATGAGTGGAATGGTGGGTGAGAGTTGGAAGATAATGGATGAGGAATTTGGAAAGATCATCATTGGCACACAACCTAAAAGGTGATGAAGTAGCAAGAAAGATGATTTTGTATGAGATTAAAGATAAAGTGGAGTAGGACAAATATAAGGACCAAAAGTAAACATGGAAGATGGAGGAGTGGAAGTGTAGGATAAGAAGCATAAGGATGAAACGTGAATTAGGGGGAGGGAGGATGTGTATATGGAGATTTGGGTAAACTATGAATGGATGAGCATTTTTGAGTTGTGGGAATAGATGTCAATTGAGGTTTTTCTTTGAGATGCATTTCTTTTATTAGAATCCTAGGTATCTACGTGATTTTTGACTTTTTCAGCTTGGGCCTTTGTGGTCTTTTATCCCTTTCTTTTGTTTGTACCAAATGCTTCTCTTCTTGAACATGTACTTTAGAGGGGACATGTTGAGGCAAAAGTTGCTTGGCAACAAAAATTGTTGCATGACAACTTTTTTTTGTCAATTTTGCAACTTTTACTGATTCTCGCTCTAAATGCCTTCAAATGCCTTCAAATACATGTCAAAACATAGAATACTCCTAATAAACATAAAAATTCCTGAATTTGGTCAAAAAAATACCTTTTTGTTTACTTTTTCAAAAAGTTTTCAATGAAAAATTAGACTCAGAATTAGAATCAAGCACTTGATTAGACTCAACTACTAATCATATTTAATTTGAATTAAGTGATACTTGAGAAGAATCAGGATGAATAAACATCTTCTTTAAATAATATCTTTTGGTAGCTTCTTCCAACTTGGCCCTTGTTAGTAAGAAAGTATCTATTCACCCTATGATTTTTACAAAATCTTGCACATATTACAAGCTAATTTATTTTTACCAAAGAAAACTAAGATTTCTATGAAACAGTAAGTGAAACAAAAATTCTAAGAAGCAACACATGACTCACCACACATTCTTCAATACATCAATTAAAAATAGGGTTACATGCAATGATGGTGCTTTCAAAATTTTTATGGGGAGAGTGATAGATCCCTGTCATTTTACAAAAGCAATCCAACCATGTTGGAGACTTAAAAGTTTGACCATCCCCATCTACAATAATGACAATAATGCCTGTGAGAGACAATAATGACATGATACAAAAATAAGTTATAACTAAAATTATTTTAATAGGGAGATTAAAACCACTAATATTTTAACTAAATCATAAATTAATAAAAGGGATTGTTAGTGCAGTAACAATCCTCAAGTATCAATATTTTCAAACTTAGGCACTCTAGCTTAAGTTTATCGTTTCTTTTTCTCAGTACCCTACAACCAAATACAATGAAATCATGATCAATTAGCATTATAAATTTTTTTTTAAGAAGACTAAGATCAACATGCTACCAATATGGTTGCAATTAGCAGAGATAAATTTTAGTGAATGAAGGCATGATACATTTAAACAAAGGAAATACAACACTAGTAATAACATCAAAATGTAAAATGTAGCAATAGTCTATAGCCACATAAGCATCCATATATCTTTGGTTTCTCTCCCTCCCATCCAAAATAAGATTCAACCACTTTGAATCGAGAATGTGCATGCAATAGCATTCCATCATATGCATGGATAGTAGGTGAAGCTGAAAAAACCCAATATGTTTACATTAATGACCTACATCAAAATGAAAACATGTTGCATTTTTCAGCTCCACCTAATGTCCTATGCATATAAATTGAGATTTTATATTGAACTAGGGTCTCCTTCTACATTGCTTGAAATCAAGACCAGTGAAACAAATTAATCCAAAATACAGATTTATGGAACAATTGATATGCAATAATGACCCAAATTGTAAAACCATTGACCTTAGTTGCATATGTAAGCCATCATGGTCAAACTAGTGAAGGGGGTAAGGGTAGAATTTGGTGTTCTTAGGTGTTGGGAATGTTTTCAAGTCATATTGCACCTATTGTATGAGGTCTAAAATGGTTTGGGGTTAATTCATTTTAAATGCAAAAAGTTTTGAATGTTGTTTGATAACATTGTCAACATTTAAATACAATTTCCTTAAACATACAATTGGGTCTAAGTGTCGATGCTCAAAAATGGTTTGTGCCTACTCTTTTATCACCTTCACATCATAACTTGTCCCATTTTATCATTTCACTAACTTTGATCTTTTGGCCAACTTGATCATCATTCAATCAAAACAAAAATCATCTCAGAAGCAATTCAAAATTGTTTCAATATTATCTCATTATGATGAATCCTTTAGGCATTGTTACATTCTCTAGTGCCTTATCAACATTCATTAATATATGTCATGTATCATTGGCATTCATCATTTTTCATCAATTTGATCCTCGACATTGTTGAGTCCTTCAATGTCTAATCATGTCTTTATTTAATCAATTTAATAACATTGATTGTGTTTGTTGATGTTATTTTGATTAACCCTATCATTCAATTTCAAACCATCTTGTAGCATTTATAATGTTCATTATGTCATCAACCCTTGTCATGTGTCCTTGACAAGTCATCATTTTCTGTCATTCACCTAGCATCATTTATTTCATTTGATCATTTCCTTGGTTCAATCCAATATCATCAGATTTGATTTGTATTTTCATCACGATCCTTTAATACGATTATCTTACATTTATTTCATCATCTTGGCCAATCAATTTGTTAATTTCTCCTATAGGATTAGATAACCCATAGTCTATTCCTATGTCTTAATCATTTAATTTCATCCCCTCTTATTAATTATTCCTCTTAACTAACTATTATCAATTAATTAATCTTTATTAATTAATTGATTCCATTTTCATGAATTATGGGAATTCCCAATCTCCTAAATTCTAATTCTAATTTCCTAAATTCTAATTCTAATTTCTCATTTCTGATTTTCCATTTTTAATTTCCTAATTATATAATTTATAATTTCCACTTTATAGGGAATTATGGATTTTTAAAATTCAAAATTTCTCACTCTTACACATTCCTAATTTTTAGCTTACACCTCTTACATCTTTCTATGCATTTTTCTTACACTTTCTTCTTCCATTTTGCTTACACATTTCTATGCATAATTCTTTCACTTTGTCATAATTTTTCATATTGTGTCATAATTTTCCAAATTTAATTTCTTTATCATAACAATTTCCAAATTTTACACATGATTATGACATCTTTCTCTTCAATTCTTTCTTTCCATTTCTTGCATTTGGCTTTGAATTCTTATAAATTGAGCCATTATGCACTTGTTTTGGCTAACCACAATCTAAGCATTCTCGCTATCATATCATCTTACTCTCATATCATTATATTGCTTTCAATTGTAGGTGTATCTTGTCAATTGGAGCTACATCAACACCAATTCTATGGAGAAGAAAGGATAACAGTGGAGCATCATGTGAATGGAGTGTTTTTGCGAGTTTTTCATGTTTATTTATGCACCTTTGTTTTATTGGCTTCAATGATAGATTAGATTGGTTTTTATTTCTTTGAGAGTTTGTGGTTGCTTTCATTATGCAAATTTACTCTTTTTCTAGTCTTACATTTGGTGAACCTGATGTGAACATGCAATACTAATGTTCTTTTCTCTTCTTATGTGTGTAGGTGCAAGGAAGAAACTTGGAGCATTATTGGAGTCTAACTTTGTTGTTACATATTTTCTTACTTCTGAAAATCTAAAATGAATAACAAAGTCACATAGATCTAATTAGGAGGATCAAAGAACTTTTATGGTTTGTCTTATTTCATAAGATAGTTCAAATGTCTTGACTCTAATGTTTTCATTTTATATTTGATAAATGAGATGCCAAATGAATCTTTATCATAGATTGATTTGTGTCAAATAAATTTGAAATTACAAAATAAATTTTCTGATTTTGATTAAGTCAAAAATCTGAAACAAATTTCTCTCAAAAATTTGAAATTGCGTGTCTAAAAAGCTGAAATTTATTTCTCAAAATTCGGAAATATATTTGATCAAAATCAGAAATCTGTCACTTTGTATGTGTTGACATTTTGTTGCTCTTTATCCCATGATAGTGTTACACTATTTTTGCAAATTAGATCTCCAATCCATTAATTAAATAGCCTTTATGTTACTCGAATTAATTTAATAGTGTGGGTTGCATTTCACTCGTATCACTAAACATCCTCCATTTTCAGCATTGACTATTCCTTGTGCTTTGGCATTGAAAAAATTCCTCCATTGTAGATTTTTTTTAACACTACATCTCTTAACTCAATTTACTTTAAGTTTAGAAAGGCCATGTGAAACTTAGATTTAATTCTTCTTAAACTTAGTTTTCAGATTTTTTTTAAAGTATGTAAATTAGTTTTTTTTCTCTTATTTTTTTCTATTTTTAGTTTATATAATAGATTTACATTTAATTTTTTAATTTAACTTTAGATTAGATTTAAATAGGTAGGCTTAAATTTTTTAATTCTAATTTAGTTATTAGGAGTATATTAACATCTAGTTTTTAGTTTAAAATAATTTTTTTGTTTTCTAACTTAGATTAGATATTAATTTAAATTTAAATTTAAATCTAATTTTTAGTTTAGTTTGGATTTTATTTTTCTTTTCCTTTTAATCTAACTTAACTTGAGGTTTTTTTGTTTTATTAAAATAGATTTGATTTGTCTTTTAGAAACTAATTTTTATCTTTTAGAAGCTAATTTTTTGTGTGTTTTATGCAGGAAGGAGGAGATGTCTATTTTTCATTTGATGAAGACAAATGCTAAAAACTACTAATGCATTTGATGTAAGAAGTATAATGAAGACCTTGTGTGTTTGTCAAAACATTGTGTGTGGTTTTTTGTAGATTAGTAAACACTTGGTTTTGGTGCTCTAGAATAAACTTTTCTATTCTGCTTGGCATTTTAGCAGTTTTAATAAAATCCCAAAGGGTTATATAGACATATCCTCTCCCCTCACCTTCATGGATCTTGGGTGTAAGAGAAATTTGTATAATTCTTTTAGAGAAGCCTACCTTGGACCAAGATATCTGATATTAGGTATGCTAGGGGACAACTTCAGAGTAGTAATAGGCCAAATCCAGGTCTACACTCTAATTGCTATATAAAGGTTTGATTGTGGATAATGCCTAATCAACAACATAGTTGAGTGATAGCTCTCCTCTAGCCCCCAAAGAGGTTCGTCAAACCTTGGTTCTTAGGACTGGGAGACCTCCTGCAGGAGTTTATCATCCACCTACTGAACAAAGTGTCCTGGACTAAAAACCTTTTTTTTAGTGGCAAAAATCCTTCTATCTACTGGCTCAAGGGGTCACCCATACCTGTGAAGACATCTCACACTTTCACGGTCCTTAGTAGAGACAACAGTCCCTTTGGAAGTTATGCCCCTTGGGAAGTGGATCTTGGCATGCTCAAGAAGTGAGTGCATTGTAAGGGGGAGCCTGTGCTACCAAGATTCTAGGTTGCTCGCTCTAGATAAGCATGCCTGAACTTCAGTTCAAGTAAGAATTCAATGGATACGATCCTTTCAACCTAGGCTATGGTGTGTTTGTTCCTTTTTAACAACAACCATTTTTCTAATTCCATCTTACATAAGTGTTTTCATTAATCAAGATAATTTCAAAAAAACTTGTACACTCTCACAAAAATACATTGAGACCTTTGAAACATTCTTGCAAACATACACTTGTCAACATTTGAAATAATTAAAAACATGGAAAATTGTAACCTTAGTGTACATTGGCATGACCCTTAGGACTCATTTTCATATTTCATAATCATTATTCTATTGCACTTAGGATATCTTGTATGGCTTATGCCGCACTTTCATTTTGATCCTCTCATACCTTGCATTTAGCACCTAGGTCCTTGCATAGCTCTCATAATCTTCACTTTTGTCCTCATTTTGAACCTAGGACCTTTGAATTTGGTAGAAAAATCCAAACAAAATATGGGTCTTAGAGAATTTCCTTGTATGGATGAGTAAAGGATCTTGATCTTGGTCTTTGTCATTTATCTTTTATCATTCATCTTTTTTGAGTCAAATTTTATTTGTGTCTTGATGAATTTGACTTGGTCCTTTTTTTCATTTGGTCCTTTTGATCTTTCTTTCTTGGTCAAGATCCATTGCTCATCCTTATAAGGTTACACTCTTTGATTAATATTTTCCAAATATTTTTCTTCGAAATTCAAAACCTTTCCATATCCTTAGTTGCATTTTTCATAACCTTAGTTTGTACTTTGCATAAACCTCATTTTTTCTAAACTTTAGTTTGCATATCCTTAGCTTCCTCATCCTTATTTTTCATAACCATGGTTGCATAAACCTCATTTTGATCCCTCATTTTAGTTTGCATACAAACTTCATAATTAGCTTAGCCCTTATTTGCATAAACATTGGTTCATACCCTCTTAGTTTTCATATCATTTTAATTATCCTTCAAAAATAAAAAATAAAAATCATTTTGCATAATGCCTTAGTTGCATTTTGCAAAAATCCAAGTCCAAATCCAAACGTTTTTGCATACTTATCCTTAGTTTTCATTTCAAAAATTGCAAAAATCCAAAAACTATATATTTGCATTTCATATCTTAGTCCAAGTTCAACAAACATTTGATTCATTTAGACCTTACCATGTCTTAGTTTTCATTTACATCCCTTAGTCAAAACTCAAACAACATTTGCATTTTCAACCTTTGCACAATCATACCGTAGTTGCATTTTCATACCTTATATCCCAAAAATAAAAAAAATAAAAAAAATTGCATACCTTAGTTTGCATACATTCCTCTCACTTAGGTGCATACTAGGATATCATGCCAATTCTCACAAGGGCTCAATTATCTGAAGAACCACAAAGTAAATATATACCTATGTCCACATCTCAAACAAAAACACAACAAGCTCCTAAGACAAGACAAAAGAAAACACAACAACCTCAACAAGTCAATCCGATAAGCATGTCTCCTCCAATGGATAACACCCAAGAATTCAAACAACCTACCTTCATGAGAAATTTAGTAGACACTTCATCCTTTGCAAATGACATGTGTAGCTTAGGTTTTCCACCTAATGCTTCACCTTCATATGGACAAGTCCAATTGGTCCCACTATACTTTGCACCTATCTTTTTACCTATGCCACTAGGATATGGAAGTGTACCTACAACACCCCAAGACAAAAAAAGTGGTTCCTTTGAGTTTGAAAAACCTAACACAAGTACCTTTCATTCTTCAAACCCACAAATGGAACCTTCAAACATTTTACAAGATGTGACAAACACATATGATGACTCTTTTGATGATGAGTTTGGAATCCTTGTTGAACAAATGGACAAAGCATTTCAAGAAAAATCATTTCAAAAGAACATCAAACACATTATGGCTCAAGAAGTATTAAAATTCAATCCTACATTGGAGGAGCATAAGTCTAAGAATCAATACAACCTAATCTTGGAACAACTTCCACCTATGATCAACTTAGACTTAGACAAAGGGAAACAACTTTTGGACCCATCAACTACAAAGGTAACATCTAAAAGACCTTGAAAAGAATTAACCATTGAGGTTCTACCAAGAAATACCTTTGGACAAATCAATAAAAATCCCCTTTTTGATGCACCTCCTACACTTCAAGAAGAAAGTAATCTCAACAATGTCCCACAAAGGTATCCTAGTAGAACATTAAAGGTTGACCTTAATCGAATGATTCATCAACAAGAGATACCTAAGAATACTTATACAACAAGAATGCCTAACATACCTTTTTTGGAAGATATTAAAAAAAATACCCCTTTACTTTTAACATTACCAACTATTACAATATCAACTAATATGGGGTTGACTATGTATGCATCCCATGTAACCACAACTATTGTTGCAAGTGGGCCTATTGAAGTGAAACAAAAGAGTATCATTGACATTATGCCAGTTCTGCCAAAGAACATATAGCCTAAATAGAAACAAAAATTTCAACAAAACCAAGTGAATATGTTGTCCCAAGGAAACACTTCAAAACCTCAAAAGTATAAGGTTCAAGATCTTAAGATGCTATTTGCACCTTCGGGACATAGTCATCAACCAAAGCAATAAGAGAAAAACAACAACAATATGTGAGTCAAGCATCCAATCCTCCTATTACAAAACACAATCAAAACCCACATGACATACATGCCATGTACCAACAACAAATACGACAACAAAAATAAGTTTATGACCAACAACTGTGAACACACAATGAATAGTTACAAAGATACATGGCATGGAAACAACAATTAGAAAAGCAACAATAATACCAACAAGAGTTGCTACAACATCAACAATATCAACAATATGTGGCACAACAATTTCAACAAAATACCTTGACAAAAACATATCATACATTTCCAAAGACCTAACAACAAGTGAAGGTACCCCAACAACATGTACAACAAATGACACAACCACAACAACAACTGTTTCATGTCCATGGTGCTAATATACCACCGACACCTGGTGATGTATCCCCATATACTTCAGATTCAGATGCATCAAAACATAGCCAACATGACTCTCATTGAAATAAAAGGTCAACCCAAAAGAAAAAATGGAAAAAAACTACTTTTGATTCCATGCCTAATGATGAGATGGTCCAAAAGTTTAAACAATTGGCTAAGAAAGTTGAGGCATTGGAATTTTAATGTAAGAAAGTTTTATACACTGAACAAGATTTGTGACCTAATCCATTTGATAAAAGTCTATACATGCCTCCTTTTCCAAAACACTTTGAGATACCAAGATTTGATAAATACTGAGGCAAGGGAAATCCACTTGACCACATTAGAGATTTTTATGCTTCTTGTATGGAAATAGGTCAAGAACAAACGTATGTTATGAGATTATTTCCTCAAAGCCTTGGTGGACCATCACTTGAATGGTACTCTAAACTGTCTAGCAACATCAAATCTTGGAATGAATTGGTAGAAAAGTTTATATCCCATTTTTTGTTTAACATAACAAATGAAGTGACATTATCTGATTTATGCGCAACAAAGCGAAAGACTAGAGAACCATTTATGACATTCTTACTATGTTGGAGAAATCTTGCCAATCAAATCCTAATGGATATCCCAGAACAACAACAAGTGAACTTATGCATTGAGAGCCTAGTTCCTAAACTAATGTATAAACTTAAGATCAAGAGTCCTTGCACCATTGCCAAGTTAATGAAAAAAGGAGTTAGTATTGAAGATACTCTTATTTGCAAGGGGATCCTAAAGATAAATAAGGATACAAACAACATGAGCACATACACTAATAAACCAAAGTTACTTTCTAAAAACAAGAATGTCATAAATGATGGTATTGTTGATGCCCAAATGATTAGCACTACACAATTGAAGTTCACTATCAAGGGTCCTAGTACAAAAAAAACACAAACTACATCTTAGACAACACCTCAAACACAAACTTTTGAAACCTTAGCTCAGAAGTGATTAAGATAACCTCCCAAAAATAAGGACTAAAAATTTACACCCTTTGGGTCACCACTTGATGTTGTCCAGAAAAATTGATCCAAAATAACTTTCTACAATTACCAATAGTCAAAGATAAACCAGAAGTAAAACCTTCTTGGTGGGATGACAAGAAATTATGTGATTACCATTGAACAAAAAGACATAAGACAACTTCTTGTTTTCAACTTAAACATGTAGTCCAAGACTTGATAGACCAAGGATTGGTTGAGATAGATCCATCATCATTATTATCCTCCAATACAAATTACACCATTTTCAAAAATCCTTTGGTGGACCATGGTAAAGGAAAAGCCTCTAGTTCAAATTCAAATGCTAAATCCAATGTTAACTACACCCACACCAAATATGACTATACTATCAACTTCTTTGAGGAGATTGATACACATGTGTCCACATTTACCATCAAGAACCAAGATCCTTGATGTGTTGTTATTGCTCGTCGTACTAAACTTTCCTTACTAGGAGCCCCTTCTAGACCTTCAGATCCTCTTAGACTTGTAACTTCCTCTATACCTCTAGCTACTTCTGATTATAACCTTGTTGACTAGCTTGGCAAGACCCCCACACAAATATCTATTCTTGATCTACTACGCTCATCCCCTCAGCACCAAAAGATCCTTGACCAAGCACTAAAAGAGTCTATAGTTGCTAATAATATTGATGTTACCTCGTTTCAGGCCATGATAGGGTACTTGTCAACATCACAACATGTCACCTTTTTGCCTCGTGATGTTCCCTGAAATGGACTTAACCATAATGATCCACTTTATCTCAAAGTCTTTGTCCATAATGCTAAGGTCAGATGACTCTTGGTAGATGGTAGAGAAGGACTTAATATTTATACAATGAAAGTTATCAAAGATCTTGGTTACTCTGACGATGGCATTGATGTCTCTCGTAGGATCACAATAAAGGAATATGATGATGGTGAATGTTTCTCTAAGTGGGTCATAATATTATCTAGCAGAATTGGTCCTATTATAGAGAATACATTATTCCAAGTTTTAGATATTGAAATGAATTATAATATGATATTGGGATGCCCTTGGATCCATGCTATGAAAGTAGTTTCGTCCACATATCACCAATGTCTCAAGTTCTCCTATAATGAAATGAAAATTACTATCTTTGGTAATCTAGACCCTTTTCAATTTTGTGCTAATCTAAGAGGTACCTCTACACAACAATTTCCAGTAAAGAATGAAGCAAACTCCACTTCTTCCTCTAGGTATGTAGATCTTGAAAAACTTATTGTTGCCACCAAAGGAAAGCTAAAGATTGAAGACAAAGGTTATGGAGAATATTGTATGTCTCAAGCATTTCACATTGGGAAGTTTCCACTTTCTCCTAATTCTTATGGTAAACCATAACTACTACCAACAAAAAAATTCAAGATCATGATACCAAAAGCCCCTCAATGACATTCACCAGTGGAGGTGGATTGCATGATGAAAATATTTATGAGAACACATCCTCATGGGTTGACAAAGATAAAGAAGGAAAAGAAATTACTTGAATATCTCTTGACAAATATGGACTTGGGTTTACCATCATACAGAAAAAAGGTTATGATGGATGTAGTGATCTTAGATCTTAGAAACAAGGAATAATTGAGCCTATCAATACAAAGGGATGACCTCCTAGTTTGGAGCTTGGATTTAGGCCATTGCAAATAGGTCCTCCTAGTACTAAGGTACCCTCATTTAAGACCATGGATGTTTTGAATGATGAAAAGGCATATGAGAATTCCCAACCTAAAATTGATGATCTTGATATTCCTTATGCACTTGACTGTATCTTTGTTGACCCTAATAGTCTACCTGTGGAGAATAAAAATGTTACTATAACTCCACCTATCACTCAAACTTGTCCTAAATCTTGGATTGACATACATTGGGATCCAAGTCCTCTAGCTTCTGAACATGACCCCAATGATACTACTGAATCTGACACCCATACATATACCTTTGACCGAAGTCTATTTGACATTGATGATGAAAACCCTTCAATTTATCATGAATTGTTGGGTTGGGACCAATGTGGACCACTGATCTTTGATCAATTTGATGATGATAATGCTCTTGTAAAATCCTTTGAACTCTATGAAGGCATTGTAATTGATGACCATAAAGAATAAATTTGTCTAGAATTGAACTCATTAGCATATCTTGGGGAGTCAACTCCATCTTCCAATTGCAAAACTAAAAACAAAGTAAAAATGGAACAAATGATAAGAATAGGTCTCTTGGTGAAAATTAAAAGGTGCCATTAGGCCATGAAAAATAAAATGCTAAATAACTCCCAATAATACAAAATGAACAAGCTGATGCAATGAATATAAATGTTCTAGTTTTCAACATGCTACAATGTCTTTTTCTCTCTATACTTGAGCTCTCTCGATCATCCTTCATGTGGAAAGTTGTTGGTCTCAATCCTCCTAATTCTTCCTTGTATCCATCTTTTTATACCCAAATCCTACTACCTAACTTGTCCAACACTCAAAATCAAACCTCTATCCAACAAGCTTTTGAGCCTATCATCATTGGTGACATTGTATATAAGGGATCCTTTAACACAACTATTCTTAGATGCCTTGATTCAAAAGAGGTAGAAATTTTCTTGCATGCAGTACATGATGGTATATCCTGGGGCTATTTTAGTGGTTTGAGTTCTACTACAAACTTGGTATGAATCCTACATAGTTATAGTCACTTGCAAGTCCAAAGGTTATCAGCTGGTAGCACTGATAATATATTCATTTTTAGCATTCACCAACAACATTCATTATTCTTTCCAAAAAGCCCTAAAAAACTATCAAAGTTATCAAAAAATTCAAAAAATTATCAACATTCATGATTCATGATTAATTCAAAAAATATAATTTTTTTTGAAAAAAGCGAAAAAAAGTCGTGAAAAAATGAATGCCTTGATTAAAACCTAGCAAATAGGCATCTTGGCATGAAAAAGGTGAAAAAAAAGAAACATTCCATCCAAAAGTGAAAACCTGGCAAATAGGCGCTTTGGGCAAGTACCATGGTGAAAACCTGGCAAATAGGCACCACATGTAGCAAGTCATTGCTGCTCCATCTATTGGGATTCTATCTAGTTTTCCCTCTCATTCCCTGATCACATCTTTTACATTGTGAGACATTCTTAGTCCCCGATCATGGCTTGTGAATTGATTGATATCTCATGTTATTTTCAAATGCATCACCAATCTATACATACCTTGTCCTTGGCCTCTGTATATATCATTTGTGTCTTATCTGAGGGCATTTACCTGTGAATCTTATGACTTTGAATTTAAACTGGGGCAAACTTCTTGACCATGGTTAGTCCAATGGACTCATCGTTCTTATTAGATTAGAGCTGACATCCTGTACATACCTTAAAGATCTAAAAAATAAAAATCAAATATCTAATATGATCTTGAAGAAATCCACAAAAAATCATAAAATGTCTTGAAAAACTTTTTTTAAAAATTATAAAATGACCTAAACAAATCCTAAAATTATAAAATGTCCTGAAAAAAATACTAAAAATAAAATATGAACCTAAAAAGAAAAACTTAAAAGTTGCAAAATGTCTTGGAAAAAATAGCAACACAAAAAAAAAAAAAATCTTCAAAAAACCCAAAAAAAAAAAAAAATCACCAAAAACTTGCAATAAACCTTGTACATAATTAATGTAAATAGTCACTCCTTTTTCTAAACACTTGCATATGCAAACTCAGACTTAAAGTTTGCACTTCAATGAAATCATGCTTTGACAAGGTCCACACATAGCTGCTTGAACCAACCTTCAAAAATCAACTTGTGAAACATCAATCTTTGAAATCCCAACCAACACTTAATAAAGCAAGTGATAACATATCGGATTGGTTATTGGCTCATGTTGTTTAGTGAGTGTTTTATTTTTGCTTTATTTTCTTTCGATCATGTTCTTATGCTACTCAATGATGTAAACTACTTTATGAGAGTGGTTAGGATGGTTCATGATCATTTTTGTCTTTGTTTTTTGAATTTCTTTTGATAGTTTGGGGCATGAATCTTTTCCTTAGCGTGGATAAGGTTATTCTTTGTTTGCATTGTGTTTGTTTATGAAAAAGGATTGCATTTTCTCTCTGGCTCTCTATTTCACAATATGTTGCATTCCATTTGCTACATAAAAATAAAGCTCTTATGACATAAAGTACACCTATGAAAGCAAGCTTCATCACTCTTCTTAGTCTCATTTCCTTCTTCTACTAATGTTTCTTTAATTAATCTCTTTCTCTTCTCATCCTTTCTTTTAGAAAATTTTTCCTCGATTCTACTTCTTGCCCAATTTTTCGAGGGGGCACCCTACTTTCTTTTAGTTTTACTAGGGCATCGATCTTTTTCATTATTATTCTTTGACACAACTCTCATAATCACATTATATCAAAGAGGGGCAAAATGTAGATGCTCAAAAAAGGTTTGTGCCTACTCTTTTATCACCTTTGCATTATAACTTGTCCCATTTTATCATTTCACTAACTTTGATCTTTTGGCTAACTTGATCATCATTCAATAAAAATGTAGATCATCTCAGAAGCAATTCAAAACCATTTCAGTATCATCTCATCATCATCGATCCTTTAGGTATTGTTATGTCCTTCGATGCCTTATCAACATTCATTAATATATGTCACGTGTCATTGGCATATCATCATTTTTCATCAATTTGATCCTCAAAATTGTTGAGTCCTTCAATGTCTAATCATATCTTTATTTAATAAATTTAATAGTATTGACTTTTTCTATTGATGTTATTGTGATCAACCCTATCATTCAATTTCAAACCATCTTGTAGCGTTTACAATGTTCATTAAAAGTCATATGTCATCAACCCTTGTCATGTGTCCTTGACAAGTCATCATTTTCTATCATTCCTCTAGCGTCATTTATTTCATTCAATCATTTCCATGGTTCAATCCAATATCATCACATTTAATTTGTATTTTCATCATTATCCTTTAATAGGATTATCTTGCATTCATTTCATCATCTTGGCCAATCAATTTGTCAATTTCTCCTATAGGATTAGATAACCCATAGTCTATTCTTGTGTCTTAATCATTTAATTTCATCCCCTCTTATTAATTATTCCTCTTAACTAACTATTATCAATTAATTAATCTTTATTACTTAATTGATTCCATTTTCATGAATTATGGGAATTCCTAATTTCCTAAATTCTAATTCTAATTTCCCAAATTCTAATTTTAATTTCTCATTTCTCATTTTCCATTTTTTATTTCCTAATTCTATAATTTATAATTTCCACTTTAGAGGGAATTATGAGTTTTTAAAATTCAAAATTTCCCACTCTTACACATTCCTAATTTTTAGCTTACACCTCTTACATCCTTCTATGCATTTTTCTTACACTTTCTTTTTCCATTTTTCTTACACATTTCTATGCATAATTCTTTCACATTGTCATAATTTTTCATATTGTGTCATAATTTTCCAAATTTAATTTCTTTGTCATAGCAATTTCCAAAATTCACACATGATTATGACATCTTTCTCTTTTCTATTCTTTGTTTGCATTTCTTGCATTTGGCTTTGAAATCCTATAAATTGATCCATTATGGGCTTGTTTTGGCTAACCACAATCCAAGTATTCTCACTATCATATCATCTTGCTATCACATCATTATCTTGCTTTCAGTTGTAGATGTATCTTGTCAATTGGAGCTACATCAACATCAACTTTATGGAGAAGAAAGGATAACAGTGGAGCATCATGTGAAGGGAGTGTTTTTTTTATGAGTTTTTCATGTTTATTTATGCACCTTCATTTTATTGGCTTCAATGGTAGATTAGATTGGTTTGAATTTCTTTAAAAGTTTGTGGTTGCTTTCATTATGCAAATTTACTCTTTTTCTAGTCTGACACTAAGAAGCAACACATGACTCACCACACATTCTTTGATATATTTTACAAAAGTGAACCAAAGTAACCATGGCCATTAGAGCCATTTGAATGAAGTTTGAATAAAAACCATGTCAAAATGTTCAAGGTTACCAATATGGGAAAATAGGCCTAACAAGGGCTAATAGATGGGTTCATGAATAGCTTTAAAGTTTAGTTGACTTTTGAGTCTAAAGGGGTAATAAGAGGCTATTTGATGTAATGAAATAAGAAATCACAAAAATGGTGTAAGCTGAAATACAATCTAGATCTGTCCAAATGATTTATCTTATAAAAATCATTTCCAAATCTTAGAAGGATACTTTCATTATTGTAAGCTGAAATATATGAATGGAACCATCCTTGGGAAAAACCTACAAATAAAAAATGCCTCATGGAAGGGTACCCTCCATAAATCATATATTTCATTCCAAAATTTCTACATTTAAGTCACTAAGGAATTCTATTCTAGAGGAAATTACACTTATCATAAAAATTTAAAGCATATTTATATGCTTTGAGTGATATAACAATGTGTTGAAGGGATCTTTGAGTAATGGAAAGAAGAAAAGAGACCAAGACAAGAAGAAGAAAAAATGGTGTGAGGAAAGGGGGTAGAGCTATACTATCAAGAAGTAGATAGATAATGAGGCATACTTGGGGTGGAATACTTGGTTAGTTTATAGATGTGTGCAGTTGAGATGATGAAAATAAAGGTATCTTACCAAATGAAGAGCAGTGAGTGTGATGGAGTGCTCATAATGCCAAGGAGGAATGTTAGACACGTCTACATCAGCATGGAATAAATGATAGTTAATTAGACATGGCTACATTAGGATGGAAGAAATGACAATCTCTCATTATTTCATGAAGTTTACTGAGATGAATCCTCTCATTGGATGGAAATAGATTTTAACTGTTTTGATTCCTTGTGTAGAAAATACATTATCATACTATCTTGACCATGATAGTGGCAATCATAGTAATATATTGATTCATTAAAGGTCAGATATGTATGGTTGGTAACAAAACACTATGATTGACCTTGAAGTTCATTGAGGTTATTTATTTGGCTTGAAGTGTGCATTGAGAAGGTTTGGATCCTTTCATGTGTTATTGTTATGCCATAGTCATAGTATGATATTCAAATCAGATTGTGATGGAAATGACAAAGCTTCCATTGGAAGTTTGTTCATAAAGCCTTCATAAATAGCAAATGAGTTTGATCCATCTTATCCTATTTAGATAGTGTTATGATGATTTAATGAAGGTTTATTCAAGTGTCAAGTCGGTAAGGCATTTTGGAAGAATTGATGGAACCATATATTTTTGTTTAGTTTTGATACGTTTAGTTTGAGCTTCACTTGGTTTTGAAAATCCTTTCATATTCTCTACTTAACAAGGCCAACCACATGAAGGTGGAAGCTCATTCCCCCCCACCCCTAATCAGTCTAAATTCCCCATTAACAACTAAGTAAATATTTCATTTATTGATTTTATAAGTATATCATTGAATCATTATAATCACATAAAATTCATTAACACGACATACAATTAATTAATACGTATAAACATTCATCAATAATTTGTGAACACATCAATCATTATATTCACATAACATTAATTAACATGACATATAACTCATTAATATGTATAAAAATTCATCAATAATTTGTGAACACATCAGTCATTATAATCACATAACAATATTCAATAACATGACATCAAATTTATTGCTGTAAAACTTTGGGTTTCAGGATCCCTGTAAAACTTGTTTTCCAAATCAAAAACATGACATCAAATTCATTAATAAGAAACATTCATAAAAATTCATCAACACATTCATTATCAAACAAGGTTTTTAACATTCATTTCTTCTTTTGTTGAAGATAAAGGCTATTAGGCACATCATGACTATCTTCAACATTCCCCTGTGGCTCTTGTGGTTTTGATCTTATGACATGAGGCTTCCTCTTCTTTTTTTGAGCACAAGGTTGATGCATCCCTACAATAAGAAATAAATGGGTTTAATTCTAATTTTTTAAAAAATATTATAAATATTTCATTAATCTAAAGAACATAACATGGATTTTTCTTTGCCTGATAGTGCCACATCATCTACTATCACAATTTGTTCAACCCCAACCTCAACATGCTCAATACTAACATCATGTTCTGCATACTCAAAAGTTATCACATAAAGGTTACACCAATTACAATTTAAGATGTTAAATTTTATTAATAATTAAATAATTAATTTTTAATAGAAATTGAATATGTATCTGTATCATTGTGATGCACATCAAGGCCTTCGTCATGTGTAGGATTTTTTCCTTCATCACAATGAGTAAGACCTATGCCAAGAGTAGAAGGCTGCAGTGAAATGTCATGCACTCATTGTTATCATTGTTTGAAATTAACATCAAATAGATTATTTCTCATGAAGCTCTCAATTTCTATCAAAATTTTGACATTTTTGGGATCATATTAAAAATGTGAATTTGACAAGAGAAATTGGCACGTCATCAAAAATTTAGGTAAAAAATGGGACCCAAATGTACTAGTGCAACCAAACTAGTAAGAGGCCTAGGGCTTTGCAAACTGATGGTGCAAAATGAAACTTCATTCAAAACCGGTGTAGAACAAGAACATATGGCCTTATTGGTAAACCTTACCAACCCTTGGTTCTCCAATGTTGCCCTGAGAATTTAACACCTTGTGAGAAAAGGAATTTGAGACTTAAGTGAGAAAATATGTTATTTCTCAAGGTATTTTTGTAGTGCCTTTGGTGTTTTCATTTTGTACCTTGTTATATTTTGGTTTGAGAGATACTTTGATACTCATGTTTGAGGAAATTTGACATGACTTGATGGTCAGATACTATATTTTGATTTACCAATATCATATATTTTAGATGCTATGTTCTTTAATTTGATCACATCTGCATGATGATGCTATTGATGTAACATGATGCTTTATGATGATATCTAGTTATTTTTATTCAGACATATACTCTTTTTATGATTATATGATGGAATTATTAGATTCTAGATACTTTGATTTGATGCTATTGTAATTTACTTCATTATTTCTTTGGGATGTTTAATGATGTAGTGAGTAATTTAAATAGATTATTTTAATGTCATTAAATAAAGGGGTTATTAATGTGATTTGAAGCATTTATTGCTTCAGATATATTATTATATATAATTGTACTTGTGTAGTGTGCAAGAATTATATCCCCAATAGTGGCACATGGAGTTAGTGATTTGGTTATTCTTACCTAGCCATTGTCGTCTTTGTATTATTAACATATCCTATTTAATTGATTACTTAAACCCTCCAGTGATTTGTTAAATCTGGACTTATTTACATTATGTAATTAGACCCATGAGCATGTTTGTGCACCATTTAGAGGTTTTCATTTTTCACAAAAGTTATTAAGGAAAATTGTGTTTTAATACTTTTTGGGAATTTTTATATTTGATTTAATTATGTCAATTCTCGACAACTTTTTTGTAGTCGAACTCCATTTAATTGGAATTACCCAATTTTGTCTAGGTTGAGAAAGGGTTATTTAGTGGACCAATTAATTTCATGATATTATATTCCACTTTTAAAAGTGAATATATATCTTAAAAGGGAATTATTTCCTCACTTCTCACTTGCGAATATAAATTTGGATAGAAAATTCCAAAACCCTATCTAAAGGATTTTCCATTTTATTCACTATAGGAGCTATGGGTGTGGGATTGTCACAAACTTGAGCTCATCAGATCCATCTCAGGGAGACCTTCATTTGTTGAGACTTTCGACAGTGACCATGGAGCAATTATGTTATCACGTGCATTCTTGTTTTAGCCCTTTTGGCTGTGAGGTAGGGATCTCCTCTTTTATTGCTTTTTCTCTATTCTGGAGTCTATTTATGGTAGTAAAATGTTTGGAGGTTGAGAACTAGTGTTCACCTTTGTTTTTGCATGCTAGCTCTACCCGATTGGACAGGTATGAGAGTTTGTAGCTTTTTGGATGTTGGGGTTTGAGGTTTCATGTCGTTATGCTAGTCATTTTTGCATACAAATTTTGAACCCAAATTTTATATGATATTTGTGTCTTTTGTACCCAATGACATAATGGGTTTAAATTCAAGGTGTTTAGGCATTTTTGGTTTTTGCCTCGATTTGTGTGCTACCCAGCTTTCTCAAGTTTTCTTGGTACTCTAGTTGGTCATGGATCCAAATTATTCATAGGGATATCTATCTAACCCTAGATGTATTTTATTTCACTGGGATTTGTGTCAAATCCATACTCCCAGATATAGGCCAGTTGAGTGATCTGTTATAATTGTGTTTCATATGTTTCTCATCTAGCCCTTGTTGTTTATGATCATCATGCAGTTGGTGTGCCCAAGGATAACTTTAGTGTCTAATATTCTCCAATTGGCTAATCTCACTCTTTAGGAACCCCAAATTTGGCTTTTTTTTTGCACTTTTTGGGTGACCATGTCGCCCACACTTTACAAAAATTGGGTCCAATGCTTAGGCCAATCACCAATAATAATACAGGAGTATTTGTATTTTAGTGATGACTTCACCAATGCAATCTATTTTTCCATATGGTAAATTACATATATTCTCCTACAATTTCTAATTCTTATCTTAATCAATGTTATATTAGGCAATACTTGGTAGAAAATTAAGTTAGCTTACAAGTTAAGTATGCAGATTCAACATGTGTCTGTATTCCAAAGACTTTCAATGAAATTTCTTATCCTTTCTCACTTTGGCCCAAAATATATTTGATTTGGAACACGTGTTTTTACTTTTGGGACTTTCTTTAAAACTTAGTATCCTTTTAAAATTCTGGCCCAAAATAGGATTTAGGACATTGATTCAGTATCCTCTAATGATTATAAACAATAGGGATGTTACCTCCATACCACCATTCAATATTTTGGAGGTAAACTATAATTATTTAAGTGGGATAAATTTAACCTTCAAGTTTGATGATCAATTAGGATCCATATAATAATAATAATTAAATCATGGTTTCTAGGTATGTATACTTCTATCCATGATTTTCATCAATAATGAAAGACTCACCATGATTTTATAGAATATTCATATAGTTGAAAAAAAATCACCAATAAAATTAAAAAATTTCCTACTCAAAAAAATTAATTCGCCAATAGAAATTAAATTTTCTCCCTTGAACTAATGTTTGATTTGCCAAAATTTTATACATTTTTCCAAAGGGGGGTTTCTTAAAGTTATCCCTAGGTGTGCCTACACATGAGCATGTAAGTGTGCACTTGGTGGGGTCTTGTGAGTCCCAAGTTGCTAGTTTTTTTTCGATTGAGTTATGTTCATTGGGGTTGGGTTGGGAAACTGCATTTCCTATGTAGTTTCATCGTGTGATGAGCATGGGTATGTAGGGTAGATGTTCCCAATGAGGTATATGTGAAGAATTTTCTAATAAGTGATAACTAAATAAATTCATGGGTAATTAACTAAGATAAGAAATACTATGTACCTATACAACTTATCAAAAGGTATGTTCTCATTGGTTTATCCAAGAGCCTAATGTTTGCATGGTTCATCCAACAACATAGTGCTATGGTCTCTTGAGAAAGTGTTTCCATTGGGTGTTTAGCTTGGGCTCTATGATGCCAAGTGATATATTCTCCACTAGAGTCCCTATATAGTAGACCCATAGAGTGTCTAACCAGGACCTATTATATTGCATTGTCTCATGATTTTCTTTTTAGTCCTCTGTACTATTTGGTATGAGTGTTAACAATGGATGACTATATTGTGTATGTGTGGTCAGATCACTCTCTCCATCAATAGTGGGCCTATGGGTTCCATGTGGTTGGGAGGTGTAGCTACCTTTACCACTACTAGGGATTGGAGTATAGAGTTGGCCTTCCTCCATGCTTAGTCCAGAGTTGGATGCTTACATGGTTCTTTGTATCTTTCAGAGTATGTTTGCATGTGATTTATGTTATTTTAGTTCATCAAGATAGTTGATTTATGCACATGTATGTTCACTATGATGTTTTTTTCTGAATGATTACATTAGATGCTTGGGTTAGATGTTATGGTTGAGATGTTAGATTTATGTGATCTTCCTTATGCTTTCAAGTATTTACCCTTGACTATTATGGATCTAGTACTCCTTGGTGTGGAGGTTCTAACTCTTTTCCCCTTCTGATTGTTCATCGAGTTTTTTCTTTGCAATCCTTGGTGACAAAATTTCAGCATTGGGCAATATTGGAAAAGTATTGCAAGCCTTAGAAAAAAATATCATGTGATACTGGAAAGTATTGCATGGTAGTAGAAAGTTCTATTGTGTGACACTAGTAAAGTAATGTATGGTATTAGTAAGGTATATCACATGATATTGGAAAGTATTGCATGGTATTTATAAGAAGTATCACACAATACTAGAAAACTATCTCCTCGTAGTATTGTGCAGTGTTGTACAATACTAAAAATATCACCTAAATTTTATGCAAAAACTTGCTCGAGAAAACAAAACGTATCTCTAGACTTGTTAGTTGAGATTCAAAGGGTATTTTGGATACTCTCTTGGGTTGTGCCCCTTCCTAGGTCTCAACAAGTCAGAGATTAGTAGTTTCTTGTTTGTGTAAACTTTCATAGTTGGTTTTGGATGCACTGGTAAGTAGTGAGGCTTGGAGATTGGTTGGATGTCTGGATTTCTTGGTTAAGTCTTCTTTTGTGATATTTTGATCGATTGCATGAAAATTTTGTTTGAACCCATGCTTATTACTTTAAAAAAAAAAAGTTTTGGCTTTTATTTATCCTTGTTCCAAGGATCTCCAGGTGGGGCATTACAATTTTGTTAAAAAAAAAGGTATGGATGGAATATTCTTAAAATGTGTTGACAAAGCTCAACAGAAAGAGATTTTGATGACTTTCCATGATGAGTATTTTGGAGGGCACTTCTTGTCCACTGTAATAGAATTAAAAAAATGAGAAATCATTTTTACTAGCCTGGGATGTTTAGAGACAATTATACATATGTAAATAATTGTGAAAAATGTAAAATTTTCATGGGTAAACCTTAGTTGGTTGCATTGCCTTTAAAACTAGTTGCAATTGACATTCCTTTTAAATAGTGGCCTTTGGATTTCATAGTTCTAATAAATATAGTCTCAACACTACTACATTTGGGCCCAAATTGCGATGGTAGGCTGTCGCAATTATGATAGTAACCCATCACCCAATCAAAATTAGTCAGAATTGGCTCCTTTTGGATGGGCATTAGACTTTTGTTGTCACAAGTTGTGATGGTAAGGGTTACCGTCATAATTGACATGCCTAAAGGTGTCATTAATTAGGCAATCATTTTGGAAAATTGTTCATCTTCATAGTAAGAATTGCAACAGAAATCTATCGAAGACACTATCACAATTTCGACGTCTATGTGATGTAAATGCTATGGGTCCCATGGAAAGTCATTGGAAACATCTATTGAAAATGAGACAAACATGTGGTGGGAATGATGTGGGATTGATGGCCAACCATCACAATTGAACGTTGTGTTGTATTAATAAAAAAAATTGGCAGCAAATGTTGAATAGCTATGATGTAATCATAGGTTAATATTGAGCTTCACTTGGTTTTGGGAATACTTTAATATTCTCTACTAATCAGGGCCAACCACATGAAGGTAGAAGCTCATTTATCTCCACCCCCCAACATCTAAATTCCTTGTTAATATCTAAAATGTTTAAGCAATGATCAATGTTTAAAGTACAAAAAAAGGTTCCAGATATACAAAAGTGACATCATTTTTCCATCTTCTAGTGCATGTCATTTTTTTGTTGCATCCAAAATAAGATTTTGCCACTCTACATTGAGAATGCATGTACAACTGCATTCTTAATTAATAGACAATAGGCAAAGCTGAAAAAACCTAGCATGATTACATTTATTTAATAACTTATAGACCATCATCATCAATAATGTTTTTTATGGTCTATAACTTAAAATACCTAATTAAAGACCTCCATGAAAATGAAAACCTAATATATTTGTCAGCTCTACTTGATGTCATATGCATATTATTTGACATTTCATATTGAACTATGGTGTCCTTTTGCATTTCCTGAAACCAAGAGATTCACACAATTAGTTGTCATACAATCATAGGTTATTGTTGAGCTTCACTTGGTTTTGGGAATAGTTTAATATTCTCTACTAATTTGGACAACCATGTGAAGGTGGAAGCTAATATGAAAAACACCCCCCTCCACCCCCCCCCCCCCCCCCCATGCCTCTTGCATGTAAATTCTCCATTAACATCTAAAATCTTTAAGAAAGGACCAATCTTTAAAGTACCTACAATGTCCTCATTGCCTTCTGCTACTCTCAGGGGAAGTCCATCTTCATTGCTCATGGGCACTTACTTACACAGGTACTTCCAGGAATATCCTCATCTCCTCATGCATAAAATGAATCCAATATTAGAAAATTCCCCCTAAGAAATAATAGTTCACGTAAAATAAACACATGAAAAATGAGAGAGAGAAAGAGGAATCTACATACCAATAGGTGTTGCCATTGCATCTATGGCCATGCTACTTGTTGAATGAGTTTTATTGTTTTTGTGTTGTGCCAAGATCTCTCTATTTACACACACACACACACACACACACACACACACACACACACACACACACACATATACAGAGATCACAAGTCCATGACAATGAGATGTAGAGATCACAAGGGCACAACAATAAAATGTAGCGATCACAAGGGCACATACATACATACATATATACATGTATGTATGTATCTATATATATATATACATATATATATATATATATATATATATATATATATATATAGAGAGAGAGAGAGAGAGAGAGAGAGAGAGAGAGAGAGAGAGAGAGATCTTTTTTGAGGTGATAAGTGACTTACCTCAAGATCCTCCACAAAAATAATACAAACCAAGAAAAATTGGAAAAGTTCACAAGAAATTTTACAAAAACATATCATAGCAGATTTCTTGGAAAGAAACAAGCCATAACCCAGTTAAATGGGTCTATTTGTTGATTAGTTGGGTTAATATATATGTATATTTAACTGGGTTATGGATTCTACAAGGGAATGAACCTTGTGATTATGGAATTTACATGAAAGTAGAACTTGCTTGCTTCTTCAACTCCTTACACTCAAGTCTTAATTGAAGTTATTCTTCTAGTAGTAAGAATGGCTGCTACAAATTTCTGGGAGCCAAGGGACCCTAAACCTATACTACAATTTTTGGAGACATGGGAGAAGTTACTACCAGCTTTAGTACTTCATAACATTCTAGACCATATAGTGATGCCCAAATAAACAACAACAGTCACTACTTGGGATGCAGAAATCATAAGGGCATGACAAAAAATTCCTATAGAACTATCATCATATTAGGAACAATAAAATTAATGAGATGCATAGATCAGAAGGGCATGACAATGAGGTGTAGAGATCACAAGGGTATGACAATGAAATGCAGTGATCATAAGGGCATGAGAACAAAATCATAGATCTCCACATCATATATACATACATACATAACTACATACATGCATATACATACATACGCACATGCATATATACACACATACATATACATGTATGTATGTATCTAAAGAGATCCTTTTTAAGGTGCATATTACATCTTAGCACAACAACAAAATTGATCTAGCTGCATACATATTCCAGAAACCAAAATATAAAATAATAAAACTCACTCAACCCATGCTAAGTGACTTAGCTCGAGATCATGCACAAAAATAATGTTGATTATTCCTTTTATTCTACCTAGTTTGATGACAATTCTACAGGAATTTGTAATCAACCTAGGTAATTAACAACTAGACCCATTTAATTGGGTTATGGCTGGTTATGGCTTGTATATATATGTATATATAACTAGATTATGGCTTCTGTAAGGGAATGAGCCTAGTGATTATGGCATTTACATAGAAGCAAAACTTGCTTCTTCAACTCCTTATACTTAACTCTTAACTTAAGTTATTCTTCTAGCAGTGAGAATAGCTACTAAAAATTCCTGGGAGCCAAGGGACCCTGAACCTATGCTATTTTTTTCTAGATAAATGGGAGAAGTTACCACTAGATTCAATACTTAATTACATTCTAGATCATATAGTGATGCCCAAATTAACAACGATATTAGATACTTGGGATCCTCGCAAGGAGAGTGTGCCAATACATGCATGGTTACATCCTTGGTTTTAATTGTTGGGCCAATTTATGGCATGTTTATATCCAACCATTCATTATAAATTGGCGAATGTGCTTCATACCTGGCATTCAAGTGATACATCTGCATATGCAATTTTATCACCTTAGAAAATTTTATTTGATCCTACTAGCTAGGAACAGCTGATTGTTCATTTTATTGTACCTAATTTGATGACAATTCTATAAGATTTGTAATCAACCCAACTGATCAGAAACTAGACCAAATTAATAGCAATAGTCGATACTTGGGATCCTTGCAGGGAGAGTGTGCCAATACAATTCAAAACCTACAGAATTTAAATCAAGTTATTTATCTACAATTATTTTAAGCCTTTAATAAGATAGACATAAAATACCAAGTCTGCTAGATCCAGACATTCCATATATGTTTACTGGAAAACATAGAACAAAAAAAAACATAGTCCACTAAGTTTTCTAACATGTTCCTACATTGTTAATGCTCTGTTTTAGCTAATTTTCCTAAATCTAATTGAAGTTAAAATGGAATTTCAAAAACTTGTATTTCTTGAGCATATAGAAAACATAGTTATAATTAAGAGCTGCAGACAAGTAAACATATTTCAAACCCCATTTCAAAAGAAAGAAATCACTAAACATAGATACTCTTTAAAAAGCTAAATGAATTTTCCCTTAACAAAATTAGATATATTCTAAGATTTATATACGATATTTCAGCTAGATTTTCTCGTTAGAAATTATGGTATTTGGAAAAAAACATAGATTTGAAAAAAAAAGGTTGTATTAGCCAAAACTAAATTAAAATCAACTCAATTAGATATACTATAGGATTTATATTAAATAAAGAAACAAGTCTTATCACAAGACATGGGTCTTATCACCTACTTGATTAGTTTGGAATTTTGTTCTCACCAAAAATCATAAAATGTAAGAAAAATTGTGCCAAAAAGAATGTAAAAAGATGATTATTGTGCACAATAAATTCTTTTATCTCTTTTGTCACAATCATTCTTACAATTTTTTGGCTCAATCTCCAACTAGTCAGTATGTGTTTTGAAAAATTATTCTTGGACTATGAGTAAGGAAAAAGAGAAATATCAAACTTGAAAAAGATGTGCATAAATGCAATTAATTTTTAAACTTTAATTTTATAAAGTTACAAAGAGAACCATAGAATTATAAGAAACTATTGTTGTTTGTACTATTTGAGAATTATAGTTACAAGTAATAAAGTTATATACCTTTGATTCATAAAGAAAAAAAATGGAAATGGAGTATTGTCAAAGGTGCAAGCTCAAATGCCCCCCACATGTGGATGGCACTGTTAAGTAGAGAATAGTTACATACATGCATATATACATGGTTAAGTGCTACCTAACTATGTCCAAGGCTACCTAACTATGTCCAAGATGTTTGCACATTGGAGGCATACTCCACCTACCAAGCTACTTACATACTCGTATCCATGAGATCAAGACCCTTGAACTAATTGCTCTAACAATATGTAATTCTAGTTTCTAATTTTTTTGATGTATTTATATTCCTATAACCACTAGTGAGCTTTACTCACCTAATACAACTCTTCATAATCATAAAACCACTCGAGAAAATCTGGCAATTTTCTATAATTAAAATATTGCAATACCCTAGTGCAACCTTTGTGTCATAGTTTACAATTAATGCAAGGTTGACCTATATGCATCCTAACTCACTCCTTATATAGTTATGTTTAAAATCTTGTGACAATACCCATGGCCATGCTACTTGTTGAGTGATTTTTATTATTTTTATGTTGTGCCAAGATCTCTATGTTTATATACATACATACATACATATACACACATATATATACATATACATATGTATATATATGTATATACATAGATACATATATACATACATACATAGACAAAGATCACAATGGCATGACAATGAGATGTAGAGATCACAAGGACATGGTAATGAAATGCAACGATCACAAGGGCATGACAATGAAATCCTAGATCTCCACAATCCAAAAGATCTCTATATATATACATACATATATACATGTATATACATACATACATATATACATACATATACATATACACATATATACATACATACATGCATGCATGCATACATACATCTGCATATGCAATTTTTTCACCTTGGAAAATTGTATTTGATCTTGCTAGTTGGGAACAATTGATTGTTCATTTTATTGTACCTAATTTGATGATAGTTCTACAAGAATTTGTAATCAACCTAGCTAATCAATAACTAGACCAATTTAACTAGGTTATGGCTTGTTTCTTTCTAAAAATATCTGTTATGATATGGTTTTCTAAAATTTCTTGCCCATTTTTCCTAGTTTGCATTATTTTTGTACAAGATCTTGAGCTAAGTCAGATAGCATAGGTTGAGTGAGTTTTATTGTTTCATTATTTGGATTTTGGAATATGGGCTTTGTTTTATCATTGGATTTGTTGAAGTCCTAATTTTTAATGAAGTAACAAAGTGATTTTTAGGGTGGAAAGGACTATATAATGAAGAGAAAACTTGAATGTTGAAATGTTGAAATGAAAGTTATCAAGGATCAAACTCCTGTGGTAGAATTACATCATAATGTGAGGTTGATTTTAGATATGAAAAAACAAAAAGAAATTACAACAATAATCATTCCCTGTTTGTTTTGATTGTGGAGAGTTGCATGTAAAAGAGGGTGGAGAGTTCTAAATGAGGGTGGAGAGCTCCAAATGTTGGTGGAGATTTCATTCTCGTGCCCTTGTGATCACTACATTTTTTTGTCATGCCCTTATAATCTTTGCATTTCATTGTTGTGCCCTTAGTGGAGATTAGTGGAGATCTAGGATTTTGTTGTTGTGCCCTTGTGATCTCTGCATTTTGTTGTTGTGCCCTTGTGATCTCTGCATTTCATTGTTGTGCCCTTGTGATCTCTATGCCCTTGCTCTATAATTTCATTGTCATGTCGTGCCCTTGTGATCTATGTGCCCTTTGCAACACTACAATATTTGAGGTCAATTTGCGATGGTAGTATAATTTGTGGTGTTCAGGCCCAAACGTAGTAGTTCTTGCTCTATGACTTTCTTCAAGGGCAGAAGGGGAACCTATGTAAATGATCTTTTCTTTTCCTTCTAAACATGTATCTCTTTATATTCCCCCAGTAGGTGATTCAAGAAGGTTCTCTTTATGTATGTGTATATACATACATACACACACATATGTGTATGTATGTATATATATACATACATACACACACACATATGTGTATGTATGTATATATATACATACATAAACATACATATGTATACATATGTGTATATATGTATATACATACATACAAACATACATATATAGAGATCACAAAGGCACGGCAATGAGATGTAAAGATACATACATACATATATACATACATACATACATATATACATGCATACATATACACATACATATATATACATACATGCATACATATGTACATACATACATACATTTGCATATGAAATTTTATCACCTTGGAAAACTGTATTTTATCTTTACTCAATCACCAAGAGAAAATATAGTTTATAAGTATAAATTTCTGCATACTTAGTTTGGTATGAATAGTATTGATTGAATTCTTCTAAGGAGAGTGAGTCTATTCAAGATCATAATGGATCCATGACTTGGGTCTTTAGAGGAGAGAGACTTACAGAAGATTAGATGTTGTTTATGGATATGGGATGATTCATTTGTGTGAATGACTGATTGGGTAAGTTGTAAAAAATTATGGTGTCAGTTGCAAGTAGTTTCATTAATTTGATAAGGGAATCAGATTTGAAAGTGGGATGATCAAAATTGGCATGCTCATCCTTATGATAGATGTCTCTATTTCATAATCAAAAATTACCTCAAACAACAAGCAAAAAATTATTAAATATATGGAAAATCAGAAGAACATTCACCTATAATATTTTTCAAGGACAAAAATATAATAAATATATAATTTGGTGGAAAAAGCCATGAGCTATGTTGCTCCACATTGTAGCTATTCCACTGTCCATAAGTGTAAACTCTTCATGTTAAATATGAAGATGTTGAAATTAAAAAGGATAACTATCAGATATCTATATTTTTGTTTTAGTGATAACAAATATACAGTCTAATTTTAAGAAAAACAATAGTCTTAAATGTATATGATTAAATAAAATAAACAAGAGTACTAGTTGTAGCTATATAATTATAGTATTATTGATTATGTTAAATAAAATGTTTAATAAAACAAGTATGAAGTAACATAAATGGATCATCTGCTCGATCCTATTATGACTTAATGTGAATTCGTCCAATCACTACTTAGACGATATTATGCAAGAGATCTTTACTCAATCACTAAGAGATAATATAATCTATAAGTACAGATTTTTGCATACTTCATTTGGTATTAACAAATTTGATTGAATGGAAGGATAATTTCTTATGTGAACCTAAGACATGAATGATTAATTTAATTTAACACAAGTACTATGCAATTGTGTATGTATGCATGTAAAGTAGCTCACACAGTGAGCTGATTTACATACATACATGCACATATGCATTCAATCATCATAATTAGTTATCCTTGAATCTGACCAAAGATATTATATATAAACAAGAGATACATGTTTAAAAAGAAAAGAAAATAACATTTACATAGGTACCTCTTCTCCCTTGAAGAAAATTGTAGAAAAAGGGCACAGAGATCATAAGGGAACAACAACAAAATCCTAGATCTCCACTGATCTCCTCCACCAACGTTCAGAGTTTTCCACCCTTGTTCAAAGCTTTCCACCCTCTTTCATGCACAACTCTCCACAATCAATCAAAACAAATGGGGAACGATTAATGTCATGTTTTCTTTTCATTTTTATTTATAATCCACAATCCACAATCCACAAGATCTCTCTATATATACATACATACATACATACATATATATACATACATACATACATACATGAAAACAACAATGCACTTTCTAAGAGTTTAAAATTATTCAACAAAATAATGTTTTACAAGAAACTACATTTGAAGAACTATTAGCTTGCTTCACATGAGAGGTCTGCACGTGAGGGTGTTGACCAATCTTGAAAAATTGAATGCTGAAATGAAAGTTATCGATGAGCAAATAACTATGCTGGAGTTACAACACGCTGTGAAGTTGATTTTAGATAAGGTAGAGGCAAATATTTAGAAGTTTGATAATCAAAATTTAAGGCACGAGAGAAAAGGAGAAGGAACAACTTTAGAAAGAGAATGAGAAGGAGATATTTTAGAAAGAGATTGTATGGAAAAAAAAAAAGCCAAACAACATAGAGGATATTATGGGAGTCACTAGATAGAATCCAGAAAAGTGTTTTGGTAGGTACTAGTCTGCCTCACAATAGGTGTATAATAATCATGCTCAAGGCCATGCTTAAGAATAGTGTATTCAATCTAAGGATTATTTTTCCCAACCATGAGGTGCATTTAATCTTGTTAACCTAGGGACATATACTTGAAATGGTCAGCACAATATGTGCACTAGGTCTCTTAATGAGTCATTATGCTTATGCTACAAGAAAGCAAAATGCAAGGAAAGAACCTACACTAGTGCTATAAGAAACTAACTCACTTAACTCTTTATTGAAATAAATACTGGAAATGTAATGAAATGCTAACATCTATTCCAACTTAGTTCATCTACTATAACTGTTCTTACAGATGCTGTAGGAACATTCACAAAGTATGATGCTACAGGAAGGAACTTACAACTTCCACTTTGCAAAACTAAGGATGCTAGAGAAAAAAAAATCTACACTACTCTAATCTAATCCACCTCCCAAGTGGGTCCCCTTGGTTTGCTTCTACTAATCTACTAGCACAGAATGTAAACTAAGAACTATTCCATTATGCTTCAGATATTCATTACATGGAACAATACATAGAACTATAAAAACAATTCACTACAAAAGTTAACAATTTCTTGTCATAAACTTTCTTCTTCTAACTAACCTAACACAATTTGCATAATCCCTATAAAGAGAAGATCGACATTTATTCTGAAACAAAAAAGTAAACAACCTAGCTATAAATCCACAGGAGAGAAAGAAGGAAAAATAATAGCTCAAGGTGGGAATAAAAGATAATGACTCAAGGTAGGAATAATAAAGTCTGGACAACTACTTTGACATAGCAATAAATTCAAAGAATATAGCAAGTCTTCATGGCTCCTCCATACTCGTAGCCATATCCTTCGATACTGTTATGACTTTTCCACCGTGGCTAAACCTCAAAATCCTTCTCCTTGAATGCTATTGGCTATCTTCATCATTCATCTTTAAATTCTTCCAATCATCTTCAACTTCATTGCTAACAGGTTAGTTATATTGCAGGGATATTTGCAAATAAGCATTATCAAATTAAATTCAAATATTAAGACACACATTTTGATGATTATATGAAATACTGCATCATATATATGATATTGGCAAAAGATGACATACTATCTACCCATAGGTTAATCATTGGTTTAGGTAACCATAAGTTCAAAAATGTCCTTGATGAAAATAAAATAGAGTGTTAACAAAGTGTTTAAAACTATCATAAAAAAGAGGCAATAATTAGCCTCATCATCTGCCCCCTGGTAAATTGATGCTTGTCCTCAAGCATTGCATTTCCTAGTCAATGACCTAAATTCCCCAAATTCTATCCTTCTTCTCCTGCTGCTCTTGAAGGTATAGTAGAATCCTCTTATTCTTTTCCAAACTTCCCTTCTATTGCCTTCATGTAGTTTATCAAGTCTATCAGCATTAATGTCATATAAAGGCCACATGGCATTAGAGGTTTTATAGTGAGTGGGCACCATAATTCTAGTCTAGCCTATTTCCCTAACTCTATATACTTTGAAGCTCGGTGAAGGGAAGCCTCCAAATTGATGGGACTATGTGGCTCTAACCTCTTAAGTGACTCAGGTAATCTTGCCCATCTACTTCTAACACCAGCCATGGCTCTCTAGAGGCAAAGCATGCTAAGTTCTCATAATCTTCATAGGCCATTGTTATGGCAGCAAATATTCTATCCCTTACTCCCTTGTTCTTATCCCCATAATTTAATTTAAACTAGTCCCTAAGAACTTCTTCTAGTTTACTACTCTCAGCTCTTAATGGTAGGGGCTCTGTCCTTTCCTTATCTCTGTAATTATTCAGTTGCCTATCATAGTTTGCTTCATTAGACATTCAGGTCATCAAAGCCCTCAGATGTATATCCCCTATATAGATTAAATGATTCCATTGGGTTTCTGAAGGGATAATAAAATTATTCACATATAATTCATAGAGAAAATTTTGTTGTCAGGATGGCAGAGTTTGGTATAAATCATAAAATTCTTGAGCCAATTTAAATTTTGCATTTATATTCTTAAGGGTTAGCATAAGTTGGAATAAAAGAAATTGTTCCTTTAAACACATAGCATAAATTTGAGGTGGCAGCTTGCAAGCAAGTGTTTGATCGACCAATTTGAGGGCATGATCTGTTTGTTGTTTTTGATTTATTAATTGCTCCTTCAAATATGCAATTTCTTCACCTTGGAATGCTATGACTTTCTTCATCTTTTTCCTCTCCTCTTCCCATAAGGCTTCAACAAACATATGTTGTCCAAACAATTGGAAAAGGAGTTTCTATAGGGTAATGGAACCGTTGTCCTCTTCATAATTCATTTTCCTCTTTCTCTATTCCCTCCATAACTATTGTACAAAATCAATAAACCATGTTGATTTATAGGGAACTAGGTTGGTGTTTGGATAATCTTGATCAAGAAATATTTCATCTTTACTACTTGAAGTACCTGACTGGCTTACTGGGGTATCACTTTGATTTTCATTGACTTCAACCCTACATTCCTTATTAGGGTTTTTAGGAATGTTTGTAGTTTCAGGGTGAGGAGGAGAGTTATCAAGAACAATTTGTAAATGGGATTCTTTAGTAGATATCTTGGATGAAGTGGATTCTTTAGAAAATTTCCCTCTCTTTCTAGGGCTTCTTCTTACAAGGGTTTCTTCTAGTATCATAGCCTTTTGCCTACTTCTTCCTTTTTTTGTGTCTCTTCTGTAGGAGTGACTACTATAGGAACCTTCTTAGTTCTCTTTTGCCTCATGACTGTAGGGTTTGGCTCTTCTTTTACTGAAACAAAGATTTCTTCTTGCAATTTGTATTTTCTCTTTGTTCAACTAGAGGTGGGTTTCTAAGTTTCTTCAATAGGTAAAGACACATTTTCTTGCACATTCTTAGTTTCAACATTTTGAGTTCTTTGATCAATAGGGTCATCAGTGGGAACTACATTCTCTTCACTAGGTTGTTCATAATGGGCAGCCTGGGGTTGTAAGGTTTTAGCTTGGAAAAATTCTTCCCATGACATGGGAGAGACATCCTTAAGTGATCTTTCTATGAGTAATTTAATTAGGGCATGATGGCTGACAAAATTGTCCTTCCCCTTTTGGGTTTCTTCGGCACTAATACACAACATATTGTACAAGAAATTGGGAACATTTACTAGATAATTATGCCTTATACAATTGAGCAATTTAAAATGATGTGCATGTAAATATGAAAATATTCCTTCACATGTGAGGTACTTGATAATGTGCATGGCCAGCTCATTGTACGGTGGCACAAGACAAGTCCTTTTGCAACCTTGCTTGGTAATATCCAACTAAGGATTGGTTGGTATGACAAATTGAGCCCTGGCTAATCTTGCATCATGTTTATTGGGATAATATTCTCCTATTGTCAGTAACCTAGTTACTTCTGTTAAATGCTCTTCTATAGAAATCATTGTTAAACTCCATATATAAGCTTGTCCCTCATCAAACGTCCTTGTGAATTTTGTGGCTACTTCTTCATCCAATGTAGTTAAACTTAAGAAATACCCTAGCCAACCACACACATTAAATCTCCTTAGTGCCTCTAAATTAGAGAGAAAAATAGTATGCTCCACTGGTTCTCGTCACTGCAATTGTCCACCCATTTTTGCTTAACACTTTCACTGTCTGCACTGCTTGCACTATTTCTCGCTTATGAATTTAGGCTTCTTTTGTTATTGTTTTATAGACCCATTTTCAAATTTTATTTAATAGATAATTAATGTCATAACAATTCATTATGAGCAATAATATGGCTTTAATGACAATAAATCATGGATGTCTGAAAATCATCCGAAAATGGCAAAAATGGGATTCACATTGATCACTTGATATTTAAATACAAGTCACATCACAACCTGACAATAAAATAACTCAAGAATAAGGGGCATGACACCTAGACACTTGAGTAATTATGACAATTGAATTCCATCAATAAAGAAAGTGTGAAGATTTGGAAAAATCTTTTTGAATAAATGGGAATGTCATTGGGTTTTAGTAACCTCCTTTCCCCCTACAAAATATGGACAAGTGTCCACACTTGTTAGACTTAGTACGGGGTATGAAACTGGCATAACACCACCATAATATAAAGAATGTAGTATTAGATATAAGCAACAAAATCTACATAGTATAAATGAATAATAATTTGAAAAGGTTATACCTAATAATTGATCATCACACATACCAAAAGGTGACAGAAGATACATCAGCAGTGACAGTATTTATTAGCAAACTTGTAGTGTTTATTTGAAAGCATTAGAAATTGATGATGTGGAAGGTGGATGGGTGGAAGGTAAAGAAATGAGATGAGATAAGAAAATGAATGGAGAAATTTGGAACTTTATGTGGGCATAAATAGAAATTAGTGTTGAAGAGCTGCAAGTAGAAGGTTAGCACCTTTGGCTGTAGGAAGAGTTACCTAGTGTGTATTTATATTTTGCCTTTGAAACTACTACAGGAAGTCCTCTTTTGTTTATTGTCATTTATATAACATGAGTCTATGACCATTGACTAACAATTTAACAGACATTGGATCAATGGTAGTTAATTGGATGGCTCCATTTTCAAAGATGTGATTAATTTCATATGGACCCAACCATCTTGTCTGTAGCTTGCCTAACATATCTTGAAATCTGGAATCATATAGTAGTGCCTAGTTACCAAATTTAAATTGTTTATTGCTTATGTGAGAGTCATGCCATTGCTTTCTTTGTTTCTATATAATTTTAGTGCACTCCAGAGTATCTTTGCACATTTCATCCAAAGAGTTAAGATGTAGAAGACATTCTCTCTGTGCTACAGGAAGTTCAAGGTCCAACTCCAATGCAGTTCTTAAGGTTTTATGTTCAAATTCAATGGAGAGAATTGGCTTTACCATATAGTAGTTCAAATGGTGTAAATCTTGTAGTAGTCTTCCATGTTTTTTGTTAGGCCAAAACAACTTTTAGTAATCTGCTATTCCAATCCTTATGGTGCAAATGAACTATTTTTGTTAGGATGTTCTCTATCTCCTAATTTGTGACTTCTACTTGTCCATTAGCTTGAGGGTGATAGGGACTTGATTTTTGGTGCCTGATGTTATATTGCTTCATCAGTTCTAGGATTAGATTAGAAGTAAATTTCACATCTTGGTCAGTGACTAGTTCTTTGGGTACAACATAGCGAGTAAAAATTTCTTCATATAGAAATTCTATAACTTTGTGATCACGAGCATGCTTCATGGCTTTGACTTCAACCCATTTTTTTAGGTAATCAATGCACACAAGAATATATAATTTCCCATTGGATGGAGGATCAATTGGACCATTTAAGTCCATGCCCCATTTGTCAAATGTTTTAACTCCATTTTTAGGTTGAGAGGCATTTCATTTTTTCTTGTTGGTCGCCCATCCTTTAACACTTATCACACTTTCATGTATAGTTGGCTGCATCTTTGTGAAGTGTAGGCCAATACTAACCAATTGTTAAAATTTCAAGGTTGTTCTTTTTGCTAAAAAGTGCCCTTCACATGGTTCATTATGACATGCATGTAGAATTTCATATGTCTCATCTTCTCTCACCCATCTTCTCATAACTTGACTAGGTCCAGTGTAAAACAAGCGATTATCTATTCAGGAGAAATGGAAACTTTTCTCTACAAGTAGCTTCTTTTCCTTGTAAGAAAAATGTTCTGGCATTTTATTAGCTACAATGCAATTAGTAATATCTACATACCATGGAGTTTGAACAACACTATGAAATAAATGCTCATCTTGAAATGTATCATCTACCAGAGTAGTGTCACTCTCATCATGATGAATTCTTGACAAATAATCAGCTATCACATTGGCTTTTCTAGGCTTATCAATGATGGTTATATCAAATTCTTGCAAAAATAGTAATCATCTTGCTAACTTGCCAAATATAGCAAGCTTATTCATGAGATATTTAATTGTTGCATGATTAGTATGAACAAATATGGGATAGCCAATTATGTAGTGCTAGAATTTGTTCAAAGCATAAACTATTGCTAATAGTTCTTTTTCAGTCACTATGTAGTTTAATTCTAGTCCATGAAGGATCTTACTAATATAATATATTGCATGTTCAAGATTTTGAGATTGCTTTCCTAGAACTACACCTATGGCATAGTCAGAAGCATCTGTATATATGTGAAAAGGAAAATTCCAGTTAGGGCCTTGTAAAACTGGGGCTATAATGAGAAGTTTCTTAAGTTGCAAGAAGGCTTCATTACATTTGGGTGTCCAACTAAATTCAGCTTCCTTTGTTAGTAATTTATACAAGGGACTACCTATTTTGCTAAAATATCTTATGAAATGTCTATAATATCCAGGATGACCTAGAAAAGATATGACATCTTTCAATTTTATAGGTATGGGCAATGTTTGAATTACCTCTATCTTAGCTAGATCCACTTGTATTCCTGCAACTGATATGCAATGACCAAGTACCACACCTTCCTGCATGAGCATGGAACATTTTTCACTATTAAGTTCCAAATTATGTTCTTGACACCTTATCAAAACTTTTTCAAGATTCATCATTGCTTCCTCAAAGGTGACTCCAAATGTTGTAAAATCATCCATATATATTTCCATACAATCATGTGATATATCAACAAAGATGCTAATAAAAACTCATTCAAATATTGTAGGAGCATTACATAGACCAAATGGAAAAATAGAGTATGCAAAAGTACCCCATGGGCATGTGAATGTGGTTTTGTCTTGGTCTTAAGAGGAATATAGATTTGATTGTAACCACTATACCCATCTAGAAAAGAGAAATACTTCTTGCCAACTAGAGTGTCTAGAACTTGATCTATAAATGGTAAAGGAAATTTTTGGTGGCCTTGTTTAATTCTTTATAATCTACACAAATTCTCCATTTTCCTCCCTTTTTGGGCACTATGACCAGGGGTGACACCCATTTACTATCAGATATAGGATAAATAAAACTAGCATCAAGCATTTTTTGTAATTTAGTTTTAACTATTTCTCTAAGGCTTGGATTTATCCTTCTCTAGGGTTGATGGAGTGGTAGACACCCTTCATTGATGTATATCCTATGAGTGTACAATGTAGGACTCAACCCTTTCATATCACTATAGTCCCATGCAAAGGCATTTTCATGCCTTTGAAGAAACTTTGTTAACTGTTCCATTTGTGTGAGTGTTAATTTGGGGTTAACATGAAGATTATGACCTTTGGATAACTCAACAGTAGTGGTAGACTCTATCATATCAGCTTCATGGATTGGACTTACTTCTAATTCTTATGGTAAGAGTTCATGAAGAATGCCAAGTTCTTTGAGTAGAGTACAATTCTCATCACATTCCTCATGTGGTTAATTCCAACATAGAACTTTCAGATACATCTTTTTCTACCACACAACTATTAGTGAGAATACTCTGAAGTATTGAATCTTTCTCTTGCAGCTTTAGAAAGGATTGTCTATGTAACATCATGAGTTGTGCTATAGAATTTAACTCTTCTTTTTCATCTTATAAATCTAGCCAAACAGATGTGCTTAGATCTTGTAATGGTTGTACTGGAGGATATAAGTAAAATTTCTTTGTTGCTTGTCCATTGGATATGGTCATATTCCCTAACCTACAACTTATATTTGCATCTACTATAGCTAACCATGGTCAACCTAAGATGACAAGGTAACCAGATAAATTAATTTTGGGGGACAAAATCATAAAGTCTGTAGGATACTCTAGAGAGTCTAAGGTGACAACTATGTTTTCTATCATCCCATCAGGGGTGATAGTAGAATTGTCTACAAGTTGTAGAATTGTTGGAGTAGCCCTTAATCCTTCTATTTTCAATTTCTTCATGGTGTCCTTGGTCATGAAATTTATAGAAACACGAAGTTCTATTAAAGTATTTTTAACAGACTAACCATTTATACTCACATCCACAACTGGACTACCTAGATGAAAATACTTTGGGGCGATCAATTTTCCTAACATAATGTCAACCAATTATCCCATAACATGAACTATGGTGGGGTCCTTTTTCTTCTTCCTAGGCATCTTTAATAGCTTTTCCATATATTGGAACATCTTTAATAGCTTGGAATAGGGGTATTTGGACATGCCTGTTCTTTAATTGATCAACAATATCAAAAGGTTGTTCCTCTCTTTGTGTAGGTTTACTTTGTATAAGTTTTTTTGGAAAAGGAGGTTCTGTTGCTAATTGAGCTTGGGCTGAGATAGTAACATCAGTTGGGTCAACCTCTTTAGAGACTGGGGGTTCTAATGTTGTAGGAGTATTTGGTATTTCAGTTATAAGAGGTAGTTTAGGCACTGGTAAATTTGTACCAGATCTTAGATGTATATCTGTAACACTCAGAGCATCAACAACATACATGGGTTGTTGTGGCTGTTGGCTATTTGGATTTGGTTGAGGTTGTGCAGGTAGCCGTGTCTACTTTTGAGGTCCAGGATTTGCAAGTGGTGGCATTAGAGTAGGTTACTGAACTAGAGGTGGTAATTGTGGAGTACTGGTATTTTGGTTAGGCCATTGTTGAAGTCCCCTCCATTTGTTTGTAGACTGCCAATTCCCTTGAGGTGGCTACCATTGGTTCTACTAGTTTTTCCATTGGTTATTTTTTTGGTTGGGCTAGGACGATTGGGAATTTCGAAGTGATTGGGGTTGTTGTGGATAGTTTTGTCTAGCATTATTCCAATTAGGTTGATGATATTGTGGAGGACCTTGAGGATTACGGTTTTGCCATTGATTACCATATGAATTTGAATTTTGTAAAGAGTCTTGAGGCATACCTTGAAGTGGGGCCTATGGCCGATGTTGAGCAACAAAAAATACTTGTTCATCATTTCCATCTATCTTAAAGTACTCGGTTGGAAGATGTTGGGTCTCCATACTTGCAATCATTTTGCATTGGCAATCATTTTTTTGCTTTCGATAATGAGGGCAATATTTAGCTAGTTGTAGTTCAGCTTCTACATGCTTCTTTTTGGTATTCATTGTGTCAAGATGTGTAACAACATCATTTATAATATCCTACTTGAAATCTAACAATAGGTTAGATATCTCAAAATTTGAAATACCTTGACTGATTCCTTTAGTGACTATGGAATGAGGTCCGTAGCCTTTCTTCATAGTTTACCTTGAATAGTTTTGACAGATCTTCTTGAATTCATCCTAGGAAGCTTGATATATGTCACCACTAGCCATCAGGTCTAATGCTTCTAGACAGTTATCATTCACGCCTCTCAGAAAGACTAGCTTTTGTGAATCCTCAAACAACACATGCTAAGGGTTCTTCTGCAGTGTATACAAGAAATGTGAAACATAGTCTTCCAATGTTTCTTCCTCCTTTTGTGATATCTTGAAGACATCATCTCCTCTTGAACTAGATGCTTTGCAATACTCTTTATATTTATCTAGAAATAGAGTTTGCATTTCATCCCAAGTCCCTACTGCATTAGCTCCTAAGCCCATGAACCATCGTAAAGTTGACTCTTTTCATGTTGCTGGAAATAATTTGAGCTTATGGGCATCAATGTTGTAGTCAAAACTATGACAGAGTACGTTAAACTCAAACAAGAAAGTATCAAGGTCTTTAGTTGCAAGGCCATAGAACTTTGGGAGAGTAGTTGGAGGTATGTTTTTGAGATTAGCATTGGTTACAAGACTTGGAACATGGAATGGAAAAGTAGGTTGTGCCATTACTGTAGGTACTAGATTTTGAGGTTGCTGTTGAAAAGGAACATTAGGTACTGAGTTATTAACAACTAGTGGATTTAGAGTAGTGTTATCAAGGAAACTGGCCAAAATTTCAGCAAAAGGTTGAAGATCACTTGTATCTATAGGTTTTACTCTTGAGGATGATTCCTATAGGAAAAATAGGGCTTTCATCTTCAAAAGGCAACTCAACTTCTTCTTCTTCAATTTCTTCATTCAAATAAATAGACTCCTGTAGAAGAAATCTTCCATATTCATCTAGTCATCTTCCTCTTTGATGCATGCAATTGAATTCTTCACACTGGTGAAGAAAATTTTAGGATTGCAAATCTCTAAAAAAACTTAACTAATAACTATGACTCAAAAATGCTCCTAGCTTGACACCATCCCCGACAATGGCACCAAAAATGGTTCACCTCACAATAGGTGTATAATAATCATGCTCAAGCCCATGCTTAGGAATAGTGTATTCAATCTAAGGATTATTTTTCCCCACCATAAGGTGCATTTAATCTTGTCAACCTAGGGATGTATCCTTGAAATGGTTAGCACAGTATGTGCACTAGGTCTCTTAATGAGTCATTATGCTTATGCTGCAGGAAAGTAAAATGCAAGGAAAGAACCTACACTAGTGCTGTAGGAAACTAACACACTTAACTCTTTATTGAAACAAATACTGGAAATGTAATGAAATGCTAACATCTATTTCAACTTAGTTCATCTACTATAACTATTCTTATAGATGTTGTAGGAACATTCACAAAGTATGATGCTACAAGAAAGAACTTACAACTTCTACTTTGCAAAACTAAGGATCCTAGAGGAAAAAAAATCTACACTACTCTAATCTAATCCACCTCCCAAGTGGGACCCTTTGGTTGGCTTCTGCTAATCTACTAGCATAGAATGTAAACCAAGAACTATTCCATTACATTTCAGAAATTCATTACATGGAACAATACATAGAACTATAAAAACAACTCACTGCAAAAGTTAACAGTTTCTTGTCATAAAATTTTGTCTTCTAACTAACCTAACACAATTGGTCTGATACCTATAAATAGAAGATCGACATTTATTTTGAAACAAAAAAGTAAACAACCTAGCTATAAATCCACAGGAGAGAAAGAAGGGAAAATATCAACTCAAGGCGAGAATAAAAGATAACAATTCAAGGTGGGAATAATAAAGTCTAGACAATCACTTTGACATAGCAATAAATGCACAGAATATATAAAGTCTTCATGGCTCCTCCATACTCACAGCCATGTCCTTTGGTACCGTTATGACTTTTCCACCATGGCTAAACCTCAAAATCCTTCTCCTTGAATGTTATTGGTTGTCTTCATCATTCATCTTTAAATTCTTCCAATCATCTTTAGCTTCATTGCTAATAGGTTAGTTATAATGCAAGGATATTTGTAAATAAGCATTATCAAATTAAATTCAAATATTAGGACACATTCTGATGATTATATGAAATGCTGCATCATATACATGATATTGGCAAAAGATGACATACTATCTACCTATAGGTTAATCATTGGTTTAGGTAACCATTAGTTCACAAATGTCCTTGATGAAAATAAAATAGAGTGTTAACAAAGTGTTTAAAACTATTATAAAATAGAGGCAATAATTAGTGTCATCAGGTACTATGACATTGGAATCACTTGCAAGTGTCTTTGAGAATTTATAGTCCAAATATAAAATTCTTATAAGAGTGTTTCAAGTATTGGCACAGTCTCCCAATGATGATCCCAAGTATCAAATTCTTATAAGAGTGTTTCAAGGTTGAGAGCCACTTCAACATCCTTTGCAAGGTTTAGAGGTAATGTCATTGTGGCAGAGGCTTTTGCAAGGGATGAGCCTCCTGATTATGGCTAGTTTCTTTCTAAAAATATCTTCTATGATATGTTTTTGTAAAATTTCTTGCAAACTCTGCCCGTTTTTCCTAGTCTGTATTATTTTGTGGAGGATCTTGAGGTAAGTCACTTAGTACAAGTTGAGAGAGTTTTATTTTATTATCATTTGGATTCTAGAATATGTATGCAACTAGATCAATTTTTCTATTGTATAGCTAATATGTAATAAGCACCTTAAAAAAGATCTCTAGATATACATGTTCTAAAGGAGATATAAAGAGATACATTTTTAGAAGGAAAAGAAACCAAAATTTACATACCCTTGAAGAAAATCACAGAGCTAGGACATGGTAACAAAATCATAGAGTAAGGGCACAACATGGAAAAAAAATTGCAAAGTAAGGGAATGCCATGGCAACGAAATCATAGAGCAAGGGCACGATACTAAAATCGTAGAGAAAAGGCATAGAAACAGAATGCAAAGATCATGAGGGCATGGAAACCAAATCGTAGAGCAAGGGCACATCAATGAAATGCAGAGATATATCACAAGAAAGAAATGTACCAAACACATATGCATAATCACAAGGCTCGTTCCCTTGCAAATGATGTAACCCAATTAAATATACATACACACACACATAAACCTAGCTAATCAACAACTAGACCCATTTAACTGGTTATGGCTTGTTTCTTTCTAAAAATATCTACTATGATATGTTTTTGTAAAATTTCTTATGAACTTGGCCCATTTTTCATGGTTTGCATTATTTTTGTGTAGGATCTTGAGGTAAGTCAGTTAGCACGGGTTGAGTGAGTTGTTTTATTATTTGGATTCTAGAATATGTATGCAGTTGGATCATATATATAATAAGCACCTTGAAAAAGATATCTCTAAATATATAAAGAGATACATGTTTAAAAGGAAATATAAATACATACATGTTTAGAAGGAAAAGAATAAAGCATTTACATACGTACCCCTTCTTGCCCTTGAAGAAAATTGCAAAGCTAGGGCACATAGATCACAAGGGCATGGCATGGCAATGAAATTGTAGAGCAAGGGCATAGCATGACAATGAAATCACAAAGAAAGGGCACAACATGGTATGACAATGAAATCAAAGAGCAAGGGCACGGCAATAAAATGCAGAGATCATGAGGGCACAGCAACCAAATGCACCGATCATAAGGGTGCCACAACAACATTCATAGCTCTCTACCTCTTTTGCACACAACTCTCTCCAAAATCAAAACAAATGGAAAATGATTGTTGTGTTTCTTTTTTTTTGTTTTATGCTCTTGAGGGTGTCACAATTATATTGTTGTTGCAAATTATTGTCACAATTTGACCCCAAAAGTTGTAGTGCAAGTATGATTATTCATATATACTGACAGAAACTTACTACTTTACTAAGTGGTTCAAAGTGATCCCCACCAAAAAAAGTAGTTCACAAGTGGTATGTGACTTTCTTTACGAATATATATTGGTTTTCTTTAGTGTACCTCAAAAGGTAGTTGATGATAATGCAATATATGTTTCATCTCAAGAACTAACCACTATCTGTTATGATCATGGTATTTTTCTAGCTCACTTTCATATTATTTTCCTTAGGAAAATGGACAAGAAGAGTCAAGAAACAATAACTTAGTGCCCATCATGAAAAAATTGGTGAGTGAAAATACTAAAGACAAGCACAAGAAACCTTTGAAGAACTTTGGGCTAATATGAACACTCCAAAAAAAACAATTGGCATGGAACAATTTGAACTGTTGTATGGCATGAGTGCACAGGTTTGATTACCTTTGGAACTAGCATAAGAAAAATTTCAAACAATTGTAGAAGATGAATAGTTCTAAAGCTCTCTTGAAAAGATGATTCCATACCTAACCAAATTAGAAGAAGAAAGGGAGAAATTGGTTGATCATATTAGAGAATGCTAGATGAAGATTAAATAGATATTTGGTAGGAGGGAAAATTTGATAAGATTTATGAAAGGGGATGAACTCCTGTTATGGGGTAAACATAGAGAAACTAAAGGAGCTCATGGTAAATTTGTATCACTTTGGGAGTGGTCATTCATAATACAAGATGGAGTTAAAGTTAGTTTGAAAGCTTTCAAACTAATGTAACCAGATGGAGAGGTCTTATCATTCACTTACAATGGACAAGATCTTAATCTCTTTAAGTTTTGATTTGAGTTGTGTGTAATGTCCCCTGTTGAACCTTCATCAATTTATTTATTTCTTTTTTTGATTGTAGAATGATTCCTTATATTTTCCTTTATCTTTCCCCATGCTTATCATTATTTCTCCCAATGTTAAAATTATCTATGTATATATAGTTTTTAATTCTAAGAGTCACATCTTTTCATTTATATTATAATAATATTATCATATTGATCATATAATTATATTATTAATTAGATTATAAAATATATTATTTTAATAATATATCAACTATATTTATTTTATTAATATTAATATTATTACATATTACACATAATATATTTACTTTATGTATTTAAATTATTAATCTAAATATTATATTATTTATAGTATTATTATTTTAGTATATTATATATATATATATATATATATATATATATATATATATATATATATATATATATATATATATGTCTAAATTGATATGATAATATTTATATTATTATTATATATTATAATTTGTAGCTTTATCTTAATAATATAATATTATTTATCCTTAATATTATAAAATTTATATATAATACTTATTTATTATTAAGTCATATGTCAATGTGGGGATATCACAGTTTTCCCCTCTTGAATTTATATGTTCTCAAGCAAGATCATTCATACATGACCTTTCATAGACATAAAGCATATTTTTAGATGCAAAAACACCTAATAGATTCTTATATGGAGTGTGTGTGTGTGTGTGTGTGTGTGTTAATGCATAAAAATACAAAGTAGACATGATGTAGACACATTGATGCATGAAAATATGAAGTAGACACATGAAAAGATGAAGAAGAAATGATGTAGACTCATAATACATGCTTTGTTGATTAATGTCTTACTAGAGTCAAGAAGATGGTTTTCTTCTTCGATAGAATCTTGCAACCACAAGTTATCATTATATACTCGATATATTATCCATCTATCTTATTAGTGCCTCCACCTCCTAACCCATGTGAGGTGGGTTTAATTTCCATGCATCCTTCAATAACATTTATTTTATTTTATTTTTAAACTATTTTTTCTCCATCATTCCCTATTCTTTTATATGAGGGTTTCCATTATAATTTTTATTGGAATAATTGTATGGGGAACAAGATATTGAGAGGGGGGGGGGGGGGGGGGGTGAATTAGGATCTTAAACTTTGACTTCAAAACCAATTTCACAAATCCACATATAATTCATCTCATATAATAGATCTACCATTAAAACTTTAATGTTGAAACATAAATGAAATACATCACATCCACAAAATATTTCAAAACATAACACAATGATTTGGTTACCTAGAAACACATCAAACTAAAGGTAAAACTGGGGTGGGGATGAAACCCACAAATCTTCATTGTTGCAACAATAAAATTAACATGTTAGGGTTAAAATGTTTGATCATAAGATATGATCTTCCCTATTAAAAGCTTTAGAGATTGGTAGATCTCACCTTGTTAGAGGATTTAACATTTACAATGAAGTAAGGACTCTGTTAGGAGGTTTGCATAGATCTATTCAGAGCACTTTTAAAAAAGATTTACCTTGTCTCAATTAACAATAACTAGTTCAGTACCTGACCCTTGGTTTTCTCTTTAATTTGATCTTGGGTCTTCTTTTTTTTGTATATCTAATCTAATCTCCTAATTTGATAACTTTATTCAGTCCTTCACTGCTTTGATTTCTCTTTGTCTGATCTATCTTTGGAACTTCATCTTCACTCCTTCACATGCTCCTACATTCATATGCATCTCCACACACACTTGCATATAAGGATACTTCTCCTTCTCTCTACTCACAATTCTAGGGTTAGAATCCTCCTTAAATAGATATTCTATGAAGGTTCTAGATCATGATCATTAACTTACACTTCATCATCTTTTTCCATTTCTATCCCATCTTCTAATTGGTTGAATTACACACCTTGGGATCATTACCTTCTGAAATGATGTATGATCATCTTCTTAGTTGTCTCTACAAATATTAAATGTTATGTGAAAGTTAGGTAAAATGGTTTACATATGTGTTTGTGTCATTACAAACTTATATGTCAAAACTAAACTACTTGGTACTTGAATGCTCTAACGCTTAGTCATGCATAATTCTTCATGTTGTGACTCAGCTTCTATATTCCTATTTTTTTGGCACTTGATAACTTGTCAAAATGCTCAGTCCCAACTATATTTCTTAGCTTGTACATCTACTTGGTAGCTACTGAATACTCGACAATCATTATCCTGCTTGGTATAAGTATTGTATGCTTGGCCTTTACTATATAACTCAATCATAATGATGACATTGTAATCTTTCCTAGTAATAACTACATGTTTAAACACTAATTGACAACATAGGCTTAGAGATCAAAAAATTATTCCCACCATAATAACTATAATGAAAAGGTATTAAGTTAAAATAAATTATGACCATTGATCAAATAACCCTGTGTAGCTTGTTGTCAAATGATAGGTAGATTTCAATATTTTTGTATTTTATAATTTTATTTATCACCACCCTTTTCATTTTCCCTTTTTAGATATTATTTTTCCTTTTACTCATTGGTCATTTATTTTCCCCAGTCAACCTTCGTTGATTAGGCTTATTACCTTTGATGTACGCTTGCAATATTTCTATGTATTATCTACAATTTTTTGGGTAGTCTCCCTTTTAAAATGTGCTTTCTCTTATATCTCCTTATTTCATGGTTATGAGTCATAATATTTTTAGTATGATTGTATAAAAAAACTTTATGTCACTTTTAACTCACACATGAAGTTGCCTCATTTTGTTTTAGGTTTTCATAGCCTCATATATGATTTAATCATCGATGGTTAAGAGAAAGAGTGTTTTAGCTCAAATACTCATCCAATGGGACTAGTAAAGGTGATAGAGATAAAAGATTTGTTGATCACTAATCCTATGTTGTCAATTATTTTCCAAACACTTAGTCATTTACTAAGCAAGAATACAAGGTCATCACTACGACTGAGTTATCTAGTAAAGGTCGAGCATACAAAGCTTATACCAAGCAGGAAAGTGATTGTTGAGTATTCAGTAGTGACCAAGCACATGTAAGCACTGAGCAATATAGTTGAGAATAAGCACATTGAAAATTCATTGATTATGAAGAAATAAGGTATATAGAAGCCAACTAATAGCATGAAGAAGCATACATGATTGAGCATCAGAACATTCAAGTGTCGAGCAATTCGATTTTCACATGTAAGTTTGTAATAGCACAAACAGTACATATGCAAACCATTTTGGTAAACTTTTATATGATATTTAGTATTTTTAGAGCTAGCTAAGAAGGTGATCACATGTCATTTTAGAAGGTAATGATCCCAAGATGTGCAATTCAACCAATCGGCAAATGGGATAGAAATAGCAAAAGATGATGAAGTGTAAACTGTCAATCAAGATCTAGAACCTTCATAGAACATCTATTTAAGGAGGATTCTAACCCTATAATTATAATATTAAATGAATATAAGGAGAGAAGTGTATACCTTATGTGAAGTGTTGGGGTTTTAAAATGGACTAAAACTACTAAGCAGCAAAATACTTAATACCAAGATGACAGTACTCATACAATCTAAAGACTAGCCAATTCTTGTTAACAATTGCATGTGCAAAGCATTTGGGCCCAACTTCAACAAAACCAAAAGGTGGTTTTATATTCTTCTGGCTCTGTAGAACTAGGGTGGGTATACCCAAGGATGATTCAAGACTGGGAAAACTATATGAGGATTATTTCTAGTTTCATTCGAATTCTCATCTCAAATCCTCGAATACATACACAATTCTTGATAACTTGATAAACACATCCCATATAATAGATATGGCCAAAAAATTCTTCTATAGATCTGCAGTTGTTCTCAGCAATAGTGGCTAACTAAAGCTAAAACATTCCATGCAGACAAGTACAGGCCAACTTTTAAGATCTACAGGAAACAAAAGTAAAATTGATTTAATTCTGCATTTTTGACAACCATTTGTGATATATTCCTCTTTCAGATGGACCTAATTTGATTAGTGCCTAATCCATTGGGGTTCAGAGTCTACAACAAATCCTTAGATCTAATTTGTTGCCTTACAACAAATCCTTAGATTTGATTTGTTGCCTTACAAAATTTTTTATCAGCAATTCTTATCAGAATTTTATCATTCAAAACCCTTTCCACTACTATAGCAACCTTATCACATTCACCAAAACTTTTACTTAATCCATTGAATTAATAGTAGTGATAAACAGATATACAACCTAACTGGATTGCATTCAATTGCACAAGCCTTTACCTATACAACATCAAGATAACCAAGTAATCACAAGGAGACAAAGTTCAGAAAGAACTGATGTGGGGATAGTTCAAAATTTGTATTCATTTTCCTTGAAAATTGTATACAATTTACAATACACTCAGAATGACCTTCAGAAAGAAACACATATCATTCTGTATTCATGTATTCTTAGAGAAATGACAGAGCAAATACATCACAAACTTGCTTTCAAAACATTGGACCAAAGATAGAGTAAGCATATCACTTAGAAAAATAGAATTCAGACCGTTCTTTAGCCTTGGAATCTCACTTAAATAGTGTGAGATGCAACAAGCTTCAGGCTAAGAGAAAGTGACAGGTGTCTTTTACAAGAAAACATTTACATACACTTATCACAAGATGACAAAAATGTGAGTAACAACAAAAGTTTTTCATCAAACATTCCTTTTGTGGGCCCCTTTGTCACATGCTCTAATGTAGCTGAGTTGGTTGCTATTCTGATCTTCCCTCATATACAATAGCCAAATTAACCAATGATGAAGTTTTCTCTGATGATGGCATGTCAACCTCCACCTGTGTGCTTTAACCATCTTTATCATGTATGGTGGGAGTAACTTCTACCTTTTCTCTCTCTTTAGTTGTATTGGCATCCTGTGGTCTTAGGTTTGTAACTTAAGGTAACAAATTATCCTTGTCTTCTTCTTCCAGTTGGGTCTGAGTAGTGACAGGGTCAATGATTTGGATCTCCTCACCTTGCATTTCATCACTATCATTTTCATCTTCATCAAACTATTCATCGGGAGCCATATCTGCCATCCACTTGTCAAATAATGTGTCATCTGGCCAATTGAACTATAAAATATCCCTCTATCTTTTCAGTACATATTCAGCATCCTTATTAATGGTAACGAATTCTTGTTTTAAAGAATCAAAGAATATTTGGGCCTTCACCATTTCTTCTGTTGTGGTAGCCCACCATGCATGCCCTGATTCATTAATGACTTGATTCATTCTTAAACAAAATAAATCATCAAGTTCCTTTGCCCATTCATATTTTCTTTTCAAATTATTCTTTTTATCTAGGGCATGAGGAAACAAATTGAATTTCTGGCTCTTGTACTTTTTCAAGTAGCCTACTACTACCTTTTGTAAATGAATCCTTTTATTATCAAAATCAGCAAGATCAGAAACAATATCAAATGTTTTTTCAATTTGATCAAAAGAATCATCTTTTACAGAGAAACACAAAAATGTTATTTCTTTCTCCCTTCTTACCCATTTATTCACAATGGGCATTAGAGCCTCCTTATTAGCTTTCAAATCCTCCTAGATACTGATCACCCTAGCCAACTGATCATAAATTAGCGGCCATTAAACTTTGTCCCCCCAAAAATGTGAGAGCTTTTCTTAGTTTATCTTCATATTTGGATTCCAATTCTACATGTAGGGCCCACAGTTTTCCTTTTTCTTCTTCAAAACCCTCAGTAGTGTAGTATTGTGGCTTTTGGGGTGTATCTGGTATTTCTATGAGGGGAGTGGATTTGAAAGGTTCAACTGGGGGGTGAGGGTATGTTATTCTTGGCCTAGTGGTCCTTCCCAATAGCTTGTTCTCAAGCTCAATTCTCTTTTTTACTTCTTTATTGTAGGCATCCACCACTGTTTCATACTTGCTTTGTAGCTCAGTCATTTCTTTTTCTTCCTTTTCTATAGTGGCCAAGGAAAATTGAGAATAATCCACATTCATGTGGGCTGCCTATACATGTGAAGTATCAGCAACTTTCCTCACAATGATACTCCCTGTTAGTCCTGAATCATCAGGCTGTGATGGAGTAGTCCTGGATCTTCTTCTTAATGACCACATAACAAGAGTAGCTTGGTCATTACTAAATGTTGTTCCCAAGAATTCCTTTTTATCTGGATCTTGTAATCCCAAATTATTTGACACAGAATTAAAAATTAAGGCATCAACAATGTCCCAATTGGGAAATAATAAAATATTTGCAGCTTTTACCGTTTTTCTCCCCTCTTCAGGGGTTATATTCTGAAACTCTTGTATCATTTTTTCCTTTATTTGATTCTAGATGGAGGATTCATCCATTTCTGGATGCTCTACTTTCATATTCCTACATCTTTCCTCAAAAATGTGCATGTTTGCCCTCCACGCAAACTGATGGAAAGCCCTAGACTTTACAAAACTGTTATCAGACAAAAATTGTTGATTGGCTTGTTCCAAAATAGGGTCTAATTCCCTTCCCCTAAAATCTGCTATAGTTAATTCAAAACTCGGCATAGGAGGCTCCTAGGGGTTCCCTTCATCAATTTCTGCTTGAGTAACAAAAACTCCTCCTTGTGATCCAATTTGTTCAATTTGCTCATTGGTGAGCTACTCCTCCTCAATTCTCATAGGAGTTTGGGAAGGTGAGTAAACTTCATCATGTGATTCCTCTTCCCTTATTATTTTCTTCTCTTAGGAGAGGGTTCAGGGGGCCTTTCTTTAGAAGCAACACTAGTAGATTCAATTATCTACTTTCCTTTATTTACAGTGGGCCTCTGATCCTGAATGACAGTATATCCTATCCTTTTTTGCACAACCAGTGGGCCTACCCCTATGCTGGGAGTGAAACCCAATTTCCTCATTACTTCCCTGGCTTTTTCTGGAAAAGAATCAATGAAATGTTGTTTCTTCTCATTCATTACCTCCATTATTTCAGAGAATGTATTCATAAGTTTATTTATCATATCTAAAATAGTTACAACATTATCAAGAGGGTTGTAATCTTTGTCAAAAAAATTAATAAAATCCAAAACTTTTGAAAAAACCCTCCACTTTTCTTTCTTTGTTTCTTGCTCCTGCAGAGAGTATTCATTCCTTATTACATCTTCAGGGAAATAAAATTCATGCTTAACTGGACGAAGCTTGATCCTATGTCTAAGAGCTAAATTAAAGAAACCTTCAGCATCACAAAAATGAGGGTGAGATACGGCCATTTTATATTGATCCAAAAAAATTTAGAGAAAGACCCACCCTTCCTTAGTTATTACAAATTGGTGAGCTATAGTGCAAGTAGGAAAAATTGATCTTGTTCCCCTTTTGTGCAAAAAGGTCTCCTCCACTCCTCCCAACTGCCATAAGAATTCAGCTACTCCTACCTTTAAAGGCACCTGATAAGGTAGTACATGGGGTGTCCCTTTGAATCCATAAACTTTAATGATAGTTGAGATTGGATATGGGATGATATCTCCCCAATTATGTGAAACTTTCAGATTTTGGGGTTCATCCATAGGTCTGACGAGAAGCATTAGTGCCTTAGGAATTCTGGGCTTGTCACTCAATATGAGGAATCTTAACTTGGAAGCAAAGTGTCTGTCAAATCTAACAAAACTAGCATTTTTTGCCTCCCAAGTCATATCTACACTCCATAATTGAACTGGTAGTGCTTCCCACTCCTGTTCTCTATTCAGAACCATTTCCTTACCAAAGTATGTACACCCTTTAAACAAAAACATGTGCATCAATAGGGAATATTGGCCCCAAACCTTCTCTACTTTTCCCTTTGCAATCCCCACCAATCCAATGTGAATTTCACTAGGTATGAAACAAAATAAAAAATTATCTCTACACTGAAAGAGAATATTTGAGTGATCATATACATGAAGCTCACAGGGATAAAATCTTCTTCATCCTCTCCAAAAACTCTGCACAGGGTTCTGTATATATCTACTACCCTAGCATTGAAACACGACTTCTTGAAAGGTTCTTTAGAGGATGATGTTATTGCTGGTAGGTTTCCAATTCTACCTATGTGGGCCTTCAACGAACCTTGTCTAACTACATCCTTTTTTTACATATACTCTTTTTCTAATTCTGTCAAATCAATGGGCACATGATACCTAGTAAGAGGTCCCAAGAGAAAAACTTCCCTAATCTCTTCTGGGCTGATTGTGATTAAAATTTCACCATCTACTCTTCTCATGACCCTTGTGGGTTGATCATAATTCTTTTCCACAGCCTCAAGGAGGTCATAATCCATGAATACACTGGGAACAACTAGCTTTCCTAGGTCAAAATTCCATATATTGGCATGTGGGGCATACAATTTTCTTTCTGCAAACTATTTCTTGAACAAATTCAAACTAGTTTGCGAGGTTTGAGCATCTTGGACCCAATTACCCTTATCATACAATCCATCAGCTATCCTCAACATAGGGTTTAATGAGGTTAACCTTTTAACTTGCACTGTCTCTATTGTAGACTCTAGCAGCAACTCAAGTAAGTCATCATGCACATTTCTATCCAAATAATTTATTTGACCTGAAAATCCCTTCTTTGGAGGCATCTTGGATGATATTTTACAGAATTGAAAAACCTACAGAGATTATAGTAGTACTACTTACTTGAATTCTGTCTTTGTTTTCCTCTGTATTTCTACAAACATTTCGTGAACAAACTACACAAATTCTGCCAAACTTCAGCACAATTTCCTTCAGTAATTGCTTTTTCTCAGGAATAGCTCAGAATATTTGCTTGTGTAAGGTGAAACTGATGAAATATTCTATGTTATACTCTATTTTTCCTCACATGTGATTCTTTCATTTCTAATTAATACACAGAGTGGCACCATATTTTGCATTTAAAGCTGCACCGTCGATCTTCAAAAATCCTACGATCATGGAATACAGAGAAAAACAACTAGGCATTGCACTTGACAAGTTGGTCAATTGATCCAATGAAAATTTCCCATGTACACAACTCTTTCCTTGATGGCACTTCTGTCTGGACCCACTGGCAACTGAGGACATGTGTCAGCAAGTTGCTACTTCGCTATGCATAAAGAATGAGCACCTTGCCATAGTGAAGTAGCGACAGCCATCGATTTGATCTTAATCTAGCAGATGATATGTTATTGTACTTGCTTAGAAAGATGACAGTGGGCCCTTATTCACTATATCACTATACGTATCTCCCTAGCAACTCTTCATGGCGAGAAGATGATGGCCATTGATTTGAGATCGAATCAAAGGTGGGGAAGCTGCACGAAGTTTTTTGAAAAGTGGTGGGCCCTATACTCGCTATGTCGCATAGCTTAAACAACATGAAACTTTCCAACGCGAGATAGCAAGGACTATTGATTCTATTTTTATCTGATGCTCAGGATCTCTCGCACATTTGATCAATGGGGCATGGGTCCAGAGCATTGATGAAGTATGAAATTCTGCATATTTGGCACTGCATAAGATTTTACTTTAATCCTAGTCATCATCCCATGTTATTAGAGGTCCCACCAGTTGTTGATTTTATGGCACCTTGCTACTTTGCTAACAATGAGATGTTGGAATTTTTCGATAGTGAGGTAGCGAGCTCTGGCAACTCTAATGAATCTTAGTGCCGTAAATTACAAGGACCCATCATATCATTATTTCTCCTATCAATTGATTCTAACAACAACAATTATTACGGGTCATGGCACCTGGACTAATCATGGTACTGATAAATTTCAAGGCCACTGGCTCTTCAATTTTATGGTGCCTCGCTACTTCACTAATGGTGACACGCTCAAGATTTCTGATAGCGAGGTAGCGAAGGGTCGAAAAGATACTCATTCAAGTGCTGACCTTTGACTTTTATAATTAAGTCCTTCCTCTGGCTCTGATAGCATTTTCCAAGTGTCCATGACTGAATGATTAGTTAAAAGATAATTTTTTGATTGTCGTGTCTTCATTTTGTTGTCCCGTCTCAAAATTTACTGACATTCACTACCTTGCTATACATAAAGAGTGCCCATGTTTTCATAGCGAGGAAATGACAACGGTGGATTTACTTAGATCGAACGGCCGAGAAAACTAAGAGGGAAAGTAGCTTGGGGCACGAAAGACATAAAAGGAAAAGAATATTTGCCCGATTTAAAATTTAAACACTTCATGCTCGACAGTTTATGAATGGAAAGAAAAGTAGGGTTTTCATAAAAATTTCAAAAAGGGGAGAAAACAGATGACTTACCTAAAAACCCTAATCACCACTAAATGAAAAATTTGATTTTTCTACAACTAGACAAAGGATTTCTATCATTCAAAAAGTTAGACTAACATGAAGTATGAAGGAAGGAATGACTGAGTGTATGGACATGTGAAGAAGAGAAGACTAACTTTGAAAGTAGATCAGATAGAGAGCAATTAGAGTATTGAAGGATTGAACAAAGTTATCAGATTAGGAGATCGAATTTGAGATATAGCAAAGAGGAGACCCAAGATCAGCTTACGAAGAAAACTAAGGGTCAACTACTAAATCAATTTTGTTAATTAAGACTGGGTAAATGTCTTAAAAGAGTGGTTTTAATAGACCTATGTAAACCTCCTAACAGAGTCCTTATTTTAATGTGAGTGTAAAATCCTTTAACAAGGTGAAACCTAATAGTCTCTTAATCTTTTAATAGGGAAGACCCCTCATAGGGTATATCATATCTTATGATCACACATTGTAACCCTAACAAGTTAACTTTATTGTTGCAACAGTGAAGATTTTTGGGTTTCATCCCACCCAAGTTTTACCTTCACCTTGAAGTATTTATGGATAACCAAATCATTGTGTTATGTGTAGAAATCTTTATGGATGTGATATATTTCATTTATGTTTCAGCATTACTGTTTTAATGGTACAATTATTATATGTGATGCATTAGGAGTAAATTCATTAAATTTATTTTGAATTCAAAAGTATGAGATCCTGATTCACACACACACCCTAGCACTTATTTCTCATTTACTCATTCCAACAATTGATATCAGAGCTCAGTTCTCTTATTAGGAAGCCTAAGAATTTGAGAGGGTCATATCATTGAGATGGAAGTGTATAAGATGGGAAAATCATTGAGAACCAAATAAATTAAATCTAGATCGTATTGCAAAAATTAGAAGAAGCAAAAGAAGAGTTAAGGAAAACCCTAAAAAGAAGGAAAGAGATAGCTATTCATAAAAATGACACTCAATACAAAGAAATTGATACAGAAGGATTGCTTGATAGTGGAAAGATCGATAAAAATGATGAAGCATTGACAAAATTACTAGAGAAGAATAGTGCCCTAGGAAAAGAAGAAAAAGATCTCAGGATAGAATAATAAATTCAATCAATAACCCTATGTGAAGAAATTTTAAAAAAAATGGAAGACAAGTTCATGGTTGAAGAAGAAAAAAGACAGATGGCTAGTAAACCTGAAGAGAGATTATTTCAAGTACTAAAGCCTACAAATAATCAGCTAGATATGATAAATCAAATACCAATTGCAAATCAAGAAGCAAATAGAAAGGATTTGAAGATCACAAATCTAAGGCTACAAAATGAGCAATTGAAAAGTAAGTTAAGCAATGAAAGGGAACTTATGGAGAGATTGAACAAACCAAATGAAGCAATCAAACACTTTGAAGAAGTGTTGAAGTCACCTAGAACAAAAAATACCTCTGGACTTGGATACAAAAAGCAATATTCATCTACTAAAGAAGGAGAATCATCCAAAAGTGGACAACAAAGGAATGCAAAAACCAAAGGAAAACCTACATGTCATTACTGTGGGAAAATTGGTCACATAGCCAACATTTGCGGAATCAAAAAGGGTAAGAAAACTCCTAAACTTGAATTGAATGATAATTGTTTTAATTACAATTTAAGTAGGACATCAAACACATGAATGAAGATCAAAGAGCAATGCCCAACCAAAAATGTATCTAAATTATAAGGTCATTGTTACAACTATCAAAAGCATGGACATAGTTCTCATGAGTGCAAATTCAAGAAAAATTCAAATTGGAAACCTGAGAAACAAACCCATTCATCAAGGAAAGGAAATTCCCATAATTGGGATTACAATACATGATACAATTTTCACTATTGTAGAGAATATGGACACATTCTAGAGAATTACATTAAAACACATTTTAGAGGAAATTACAAGAAATGGAGAAATAGTATGTTTTAGTTTTCTTGAAGTTGGACATATCAATAGAAACTACAAAACCAATACACTAGCACCAACACCAAGTAATGGGAGTGAAAAATATAGAAAGAAAGAAAACATGGAGAGAGATAGTAAGAGTCAGAAGTAGTAGAGAAGATGAAACTATGATCACCCAATCTAAGGATCAAGTGATCACACCACATCTCAATAAAGAAAGAAGGTATGTAGGAACTATATATTTAATGTTATATTTTACATCAGTTCCTAGCATAAAAGTGATAAAGGTTCATATCTGCATAAATAAAGATGCATTAATAACTAAAAGAAAAAGAAAATTATAAATTAATGAGCATCAATGGTATAGTCTATATTGACCGAGCTTTTTAGCATAGACCAAGTGATCAAGGAAGGTGATATATTGACTAAATGATTTAGTTGTGACCAAGTGAGTAACCTTGACTAAGCTGAAATGGAGACTAAGCTAGCTATCATACACCAACCAAGTACAAAAACATTAATTATAGACCTAAAATAAAAGTTTGAAGGTATTTATTGAATTTGGACATTCATTTTCATTTATCAAGTGATCAAAAGAGTTTATGAGAAAATTTCAAGGAGATTGAAGTGATTTCAATGACCAGTGCAAAAGAATCATAGCAGTTTACCAGTGAATTTGTGAAAAAAAGTAAGTATTACTCTCACTACTGAGTTAAATATTCAATGAAGGTACTTGCAAAAGGTTTTGTTTCAAACCCTAGTTTAGAATGGCATCTAGAAGTTAAATATTGAAGGATAGTAGTGCAATAATCATAAGAAATGGTCAAAGTTCTCCACCTAACTTTAGAAATTTAGTTAACCTCGAAAACACTATTGATGATATTGGAGCTTTATCATCTATTTTGCCTAGAGTCTTAACTATTCAGGATTTAAGATCTTTTTATCTATGCAAAGTAGGAGAAATTAGAGATTTTGAGATTCAAGAAACTTGTGATAAGCTATGCATTGATGGAATCCTAAAGGATGAACACAAGATCATTGTCGAGAAAGGGCTTACCCATGCCCTAGACTTTCTAAAGGTTTGTAAATTTGAATGGATAAATATTGTGCTTAGCTATATTCATGGTATGATAATATTTTTAGAATGTGGGCCAATCAAGATAAACAAAGCTATCATTTGCATGGTAACTAGGTACCCTACTTTGGATTGACCGAAGAGCATAAGAAGCACAACAAAGAATAAAATTGAAAATCTAACCTAGGAAAATTGGAATGGTTGTGGTATGTCAATTGATGGAATTAAGGACCCATTAGTTGAATTTTTTGTTCATGTGATTACACACAAATTTTATCAATCTAGTAGGTTGAACAACATACCTTGTGTAGCAGTGGATTTGGGCTACAAAATTGTGAAGAAGGATCATTCCTATGATCTTGCTAAGCTATAATTTCACCAACTTATAGAGAATTTAGAGGATTTGAAGAAAGTGAAGAATAACTCTTGTAAGTTTGGATCTCTATTAGTTTGTATATTTTTCTATGTACAAAATTATTTTCCTACTATTGGAATAATTGCTTGAGATAGAAATCAAATAGCTATGGAGAAACTTAGTGATTTAGTTAGTAGACTGGGAGAAAATTTTGAAGAAATAATGGACAACTACTTTGAATAATTCAAGGTAAAGATGAGGAATAGAATGAGGATTCCCAAGTCAGTTGTAGACAAGTACTACAATGAAGTATGTTTTATTGTAGATATAGATTTTGTGTTTTCTCAAGCAACTTTGTTGAGGATAGCATGGAAAAGGCCAATGCCTTATGAAGTGAATGTAGATGAGGTCACTACAGTAGTTACTACATTTTTAGCTAAAGACATAGATGAGAGTGCCAAGAAATTTGGCACATACAAAACTGTAATTGCCGAGTTGGCTCCTAAATTTGGCACACCCAAGGTAGGCAAGCAAAGAAAGAGAAATATTGTTGAGGGTGGAATTAAGATAAAAGGAGAAGGGTTTGGATAGCCTATAGAGGAAGGCATAGCAAAAGAACTTTCTATTCCAAAACCTAAGGATATTAAGTAGAAAAAGGTTGTTGATATTGAGCCTAAGGTAAAGGCCAACCTAAAGAAGGATATGATAGAAATGGTGACACCTTAGAGACTAAAGGGTAAGGTGATCATCACCATGAAAAGAATATCTCAACCTCCTACTGATAAAGTCACAGAAAGTACATCAAAGAAGAGGAAATAGGCTAAAATACAAAAGCATCCAACACAAGAAAAGCCGAGGAAAAAAATGATCATAACACAAGGGGAGGAGGAAGATGATGAGAAGATTGAAACTAATGAACCAAAAACTTAAAATAGTGAAGAGACTCCATCCAATGAATGTGGATAAGGTAAGTGAAAAATTAAGGGAATCTGAAAGTGTTATGGGATTCAAAGATATTCATTATGATTATTTGAATAATCATGATCAAGTTAAGCTTGAAGGAGATATGGTTGACATGATGATCAAGTTCAGGTGCACACCCCTAGAATTAGGAACTAAATTTCTATTGGGATTGTATAAAAGAGTAGATGCAAAGTGGAAGTGGGCACTGACCATCGAGAAACAAATAAGAAAGACAACACTAGCACAAGCTATACCAAATTCATGGAAGACTCATATGTCTATAGCCCTTAAAGATTTTGTAAAGAAGTTTATGTTGAGAGACATGGAATATAAGATTTTGAAAATAAATCTAATGAAGTTGAGAAAGATAACATTCAGATATGGAAAGAATCATTTGGGTTGCTTACTCCATTTGTGGAAGTGAGGGAAGGTCAAGACATAATAGAATTTGAAGATGACTACAAGAAAGAAGTGGCCAAGCCAACTGAGGAGATTCAAAAACTTTTTAGTCAATGTGAACAAAAAGAGATTGTCATAATAGAAGATGACACTAACACTCCTCCATTGAATTGAAATATTCTAAAAGAAGAGGAAATTCAAGTCTTAATAAAAGATTCTACCAAACTCTGTACTAACCCAATTTTGTTACAGATTCTAGAATATCCAAAGCTTGAAAATAAGAAGACTGATGATATTGTTGTGGCATCAGGTACAAAGGATACAAGTGTCAGGACACTTGGAAAATCTTTAATTGTATTTACACCATTCACTTGTATGCCTATTTTACAAAAAGAAGAAGATTTTGAAAAAGACACATGCATTGATTTAGTAGAAGAATTAACACAACAAGATAAAGAGACTGCTCAAGCTCTCATTCAATTTTTTAGTGCAAAGGTTGCAAAACATACAACTATGATACCTATGCAATAGGTGATCCCTATAGTAGTGCAGCAGCTAGGATCGAGATCAAGTGACTATTGGAATTATTTAGAATAACTGAAAGGGGGTTAATCAATTATCCAAGGTCTAGATGTACAAATAAAAATTTTCATAGCTTAGTGAACCCATATCAATAAAACATTTTCATCATGCATGCATCTATTAGATCATTCAATCACTTAAACTTGTAGGTTACAGTCAAATCAACTTTGCAAAAATAAAAGCATGAAACATAACAGATTCAATAACATATTTGACATAATGATTTAATGTGGAAACCCAAATTAGGAAAAAACACTAGTAACATGCTACTCATTCTCACTCTTCTAAAATGATTCCTTGTGAAAGGTCAACACTATTAAAGGTTACAATGTATACTATTAAATATGACCTAGTTAGAGGATTTCAATCACCCTGTTAGGAGTGAGCCTTATTAGAAGACTTTAGATCATTCACTTGGAATGTCACCTGGTTAAAGGATTTACAAATGACTGTTAGGTCAAACTTAATCCAAAGGATTTACCCTAGTTTGGTACAATGATTAGAAAGTAACAATAAGGCTTGATTTGATAACAATTTACAACACACTTTGTAGATTACACATCTTTGTTTCTAGTCCTCCATTCTACTTGGCTTTCACACACTTCAACTTTGATAGCTTGTTCACCTAGCAAGCATCCATATCCTTAAGCCTTCTTTATTTTCTCATCAATAGTAGTCTCTTATCTTAGGTCATTGAATGAAGAAATACCCTAATCTCCTTGTCTTCCTTAGCTTCTCATACATGACAACCATTGCTTCTAACCAACTATCTCTATAAATAGAAAATTAGGATCTTTTTCCATTCATTATCCATTGTCCATTCTATGGTTAGGTTGGATTAGGTAGGATTCAATGAATCTACCCATCATTTCATTTTATTCCCTTCTAGAAACTTCTCCTTCATTCCTCTTTGAATTCACCTCAAAATGGTTCATCTTGAATTCTATGCCACTAGCTCATCAAGCTTATCTTCCACATGGTTCACACAATCTAAGAAATCAAACTTGCTAGCTCAAATTCATCAAATTCATGATCTTTTTCATAATGCTAACACTCAATATTCTTTTTTTTTTAATTCTTGGCACATACTGTACTACTTGGCATCCACTATCAAGACACTCAGCATGAACTAAAGTTTACTGGTGCCCTGCAACAACTAAACTTTACTTAGCATACATTGAAATTTGACTTTCCTTGGCTCCAACTATTTTTTTGCTTGGCTTACACTAAATTTTCTCAACACTTGTTGGTGTTTGAAAATGCTGGAGGGTTTTCAATTATCCCAATGAGAATATGACATATCTAGGGGCAGCTAACTCCCATTTTCAACATGCCATTTCAAACATCGGGCCAACTATAAGGCATAACTCCTTCTTCACTTTAGGCTCTGCAAGACCTAGGCAGGTAGACCTCAGATTCAATTGATATCATACCAGTGCAAAACATATCCCTGGATCTATTTACTGCAAATGTAAACCCCTTATGTCTCCTAATAACTCATGAAATGACACAGATCTACAGTAGCTAAATGCAAATCTATGAAATTCACAAGTTGAGTGAGGGTTAATTCCTTTTAGCCCACTACAAAACATGAAAAACTGAACTGAATTGATTAAAATGATTGAATTCAACAAACCCTAAAATATGCACCATTAAGACTTTAATGATCATGTAGCTGACTAATGCCTAATCCATTGGGAAAATCCATGAATCAAATGCATACATATGGATATTTGATACTTATTTATATATTCAGATATACGATCTATCTATTCAACTCATAAATAGACATCAATGTTCAATTTAAACCTCATTCTTACATGATATCCCCATCAGTAACCTCACAACCCTGTTGATTTCTCTGAAGCATTTACATAACCCTTTGAGTCATAGGAAACAATGAAATAACATACAACCTTAAGGGACTGCAACTACAACCTAAGTTCTATGTCAAAGATTATAAAACATTGAAGATCACTGATGAAGGAGACAAGATTCAAGATGAAACTCAACCATCTACTATTCTTTGTACTAATTTCCTTGAAATTATACATTCATATGCATGAAATGAAAACACATAAAACACCTAACAGATCTGAACTATCTGTATTATCCTTCCTAATGTTGTTCATACAAGAGAGAATATGCTGAAGAAAATGGTTTCACGTTAAAACACTAGAACCCTGCTAGTATTATCTAGAGAAAACTGCCAACCCCCACAATGATAGAAAGAAAGAATGATATAGCGAAGAAAGATGAATTCCCAGAGCTGATCTATGCTTGACATGTGTCCACTTGGAATTTCATCTCCTACAACTGAAAACCTCTTTCATCTTTCTACCATTTTGATTTGATTTGGTTTCATCATTACTGTAACTGATTTGCAAATATCTCTTGTTGAATGATGAAATCCCTTTTGTTTGCCAAAATATCTAATAATAGTATGAAATTCTAGTGAAATCCTAATTCAACTAACTTGAAATTAGTTAAATTCTTACCCCAACTGCATTTTCAATTTTAGCACTTTTTACTGAGAAGGCCCCAAATTTCACATTTCTGGCTATAACTTGAACCCATGAATTCCTGTACAAAAATGAACTCCAAAATCAAAAAGTTTGTCTTCTCATGATTCGGGTGATATATAATATCACTATGTTAGCCTCTCAGAAACCCCTTGAAAATCAATTTGAAAATGTCCCCCTCTAGCATAACTATCAAGTCTGCAACTTTGATATTCAAAAATTTAAATTTTTCCTAAAGTTTATATTTTAGTGTAGGTGCCTCTTTTGATTTTATAATCCTGTACGTGCACTTTGGAGAAAATTTATTAAAAAGAATTTTTTATCATTTTTGAATTTTTGCCTACCCTTTAAATTTGGGGTCAACCCTAGTTTGACCTCTGTGACACGTGGTGGTATCTGGTTTGCTGACCTTTGCCACTAGACTACCTCATCATCACCTTGTATGCAGTGCCACATCACCATCTGAGCTGGGCCTGTTGACACGTGTCAACAGCTTGCTTACTTGCATTATCTAAACATCTTGCATCTTCATTTTTCAAAAATGCCCCATTCGTTGGATCTACCACGTGGCAGAATCATGTGCCTCGCGTTTGAACTACACATCTTTGTCACATCATCACTTAGCCAGGACTTGCTGCCACTTCTCACTTAGGTGCTTGCCTGCAATATTTAACTCCCTAGCATCTTCATTTTGTGGGCAAGCACCCACCATTCATTCCCAACCATGTGTCAAAATCTTAAGTTGTGTCTAAGTTTATCATTGATCAATGATGTCATCTTGCTTGTTTAAAATTATCTTATAATTACCTCTAGCTATCATCATCACCTAGGTTGGCTACGGGGGCCCCACACATGCATAGTTGAGGCTTCAAAAGCCTTTGTGTCTTTAAGACACTTGTTGTGTGCTTTTCTATTTAAACATTTAATTTTTTTTTTACGACGTGAATGTGGGATAACTCTTTATAAGAAGATCTCTTTCTTTGCTTTGCGTTTTCACATGCCACTTTGGACTCAAAGAAAAATGTCTCATTTTTGAGTATGGATCCTCCATTCCTTTGCTATAGATTTGCATATTTATGCCCATGATTAAAACTTTCAGCATCGTGCATTTGGATGTTTGCAAATTGAGCCTCTGCATTTTTTTTAAAAGACAAATGGCGTGAGGCTCCTTTGTCTTTGACTGCGTAGCTTGATACTCAGCCTCCTTAACGTGGGTTAATGCCTCTATAATCTTCATCACTGACCTTTCTTTTGGTGATTTCCTACCCTTAGCATGCCTGCCGCTCCTGATACGTGGACTTCCTCCATTTTAACTATTGCTTGCTTGGAGCTTCTTGCTAATGGCTTGGACTCTGACTTCAAAATGTGCCTACCTCCTTACATATATATTCACCCTTGTAGCTTTAAGTTTTGATTCCTTTTCATGTAAAGCTTGAATGATGCCATTAAATGTGGTAACAACATCTATGAAGTTAGCTATTCCTCCACCCACTAACAGAGCTCTCTTGCGGCCATCTGGGTTTGTTGTTGCACAATCTATTAGAACTCTTGCATAGTATAACACCTCTTCTTCATTTGGAGCTCCACTATATTCTACATAATTTCTAAGTTCACTTGCATAGCCTAGATCTCCAACAGTATCAGCATATACCACACTAGCTCCTTCTCTAGTAATCATTGTCCAAATATGCCCTTTGGGATTTAGAATAGTGAACTTCAAAGAGGCACTTGTCTTTTCATCCATGTTGTGAACCAAATCTTCTGCAGGGCTCATGACTCGCCCAAAAGGCAATGGAAATTCAATCTAGCCCCACTTTTGGAAGTTCTTAAAAGCTGCAGTGTCATCCAATTTTCCTCTTATATCCAAGGGGAGTGGTGCGATTAAAGGAGCACAAAGCTCTGATGTTAAACAATCTGAATTCTTTGAACTGAAAATTTCCTTTGAAACCCAGTAAGCCATGCGATGAAACAGGGAGACCCGAATGGTCAATTTTGTTTTTTGAATTGATTAATAAAAAGACTACCCAGGGAGGAAAACTTGATTCTCTATAAATTGGGAATCAAAGACTCGAACCTCTACTTCTAGCTTATTCCTTTAAAAAAAAAAAAAGGGGATTGGCTTGCTTTAGCTGGCAACTTTCTTGCTTAAGACTCCTTCTTTCATCAATGGCTTCCAAAAAGTGTTGTGGCTTCACTCTTTGAGGTGGGAACTTCACTCAAAGTTATCTGATGAATACACATATGAATTTTAGCTAGATTAATCCCAAAGGCATTGTCCATGGAAAGAGGGCATCAAGGTTTGAAAATAATAGTCAAATCATACATGTGGCAACCTCCTTTTAGAAATCAAACCAAAAATGGTTGAAGGCTTATGTTTTCAACTCCTAATGGAACTTACTTTAATGATTTTTTTATTTCGTTCACTTTAATCTTATGGCATTATTGAAACATCTGTAGAGTCAACTCTAGTCTTCCAATTAACATGTAGGTAGAGTGAAAGTTAGCCATTTCATTTTCCTATTGACATGATATTTCTTGTTCTCACATGACCATATTCTAGCCTAGAGCTTACTATTATTGGGCACCACACCGAGTGTTTGAATCGGTTGCTTGATACTGGAGTTGTCTAAAGGCTTATCAATTTGATGCCATTTAGTCGAGCTCCGAAGCAGGTCTGACTATTATTTTTTCATTTTTGGACAACTAACAATTGTAATTGATCCATTCATCACCTGATACTAATTGACATCAAACTCGACCAATGAATCAACATTAGAAACTCATTTTATCCTTTTCTGCAAACTGTCACTTTTGCACCAGGAGGTCCATTGACTGGCCTTAAAAACTAACTAGAAGACCTGATCGAGCTCTAGAAACTGACACACTGACTCTCTACTCCATACTCTTGCACCCTTTCATCTCATGAAAAATTTGAAGTCAAAAGATATTGGCTATCAGAGTTGCCTTTCAGAACTGAATGCAAGAAAACAAGTCAGAAAACAATAAATTGGGTTCAAAATCGGCTTCAAAAACTGGGCAAATTGACACTTGGGGAAATGAAACTTGGGGTGTTGATTCTCTGTCATGAGGATATTATGAGTCTAGGATTTGGGCTCATTATGAATAATATGATGCATTTGGCAAGCGGTCAAAGTGGCCTACTTAGAATTTGTAAACTAGAAACACTAACAGAAAACATTTTTTGCGAATGGAATTGACCTAGAAAAGTGTGCAAATGTATTTGTCAAGATGTAAAAATTGACACACTTAAAGTATTTTCAAAGGAAAACACAGTAGTACAATCCATTCAACCTCACCTATTATTAATTTCAAGATATAGCATCACGAACAGGGGTCCTGACAAATCTGTAAATGCTGACACTAGTAAAAAGATACAAATTCCATTTGGAATCATGTTTAAAAACTAATCAAATGGATCTGTTAGAAGTTAAAACTTGAAACATAACAAGTCTCTGATGTTTAAAAAGTAACACAAAAGGAATTTCAACATTTTGGTGAACTAGTCAAAAGTTATAATACGTCAAATAGGGCTTCCCAGAATTATGAATATTTTGCAAAGGCATGAAAACAGTAAACTACCAACTTTGAGGGATTCAAAACCTAGTCAAACGGATTTGAAATGACTCAAAATATAAAACATAGGCTCTTAGGTATGGACACTAGACACTCCCAAAGTGGAAAATCACAAAGCATTTTCGGGTACAAGATATTCACTTGCAAATATAGCCTCCTATTGTTGTTTGACACAGGGTAAAATGTAGATTTCACACCAACTCAAAATGGGACTTCACCAAATAACTTAGAATATCAATTTAACTTCATGAAACATATGTACAGGTTGAATGCAAGGTGCTATTAAACACCTCACATAGCTTAGAGGTATAGCCGGATACAGAGACATCAAAAGGAATTTATAGGGTTCAATTTCTTCGATGGTACTTAAAATTTAGCATGCAATTTTTAGTCCCAACAACACCTACTATACAGATTATTAAGCTTGGTAGACAAAATTATTTAACTTGTTCTTCTAAACTTAATCAGCATATCCATCATTTACAACCTTAAGTAGATTATCAATACACTATAATATCATTGTCTTAACTAATCCTTGTACTCCTTTTTCATATCATAACTCAACCTTTCCTCTAGGTGCTATTGTTACCTCATTTGATCAAATCCTCTTCATCAATCAAACAAATGATAGTACTCAAATCATCTAAGTAATTGTCTTACTAGCAAGTAGCAGGTTTGACATTAGTGACAAAACAATGATTGAAACACATTTTCATACTTGTATCAAACTATTTTCAACAATATTCCTCTTTTGCATTGATGGAAAACCAAACTTAATTAGTACAACCAACAAAATATCAAAAAGAAAATAATTCCTTGTATTGAAATCTCTCCCTCTATCAGCAACTTTCATCTTCTGAATGGGTTACAAAATTATGTTCTGATCAACAAACAATGAATCAATTCATCCTTATGACTCCCTCTGGATAAATTTTTATATCTCCCTTGACATTATCTCCCTCTGACTAGGTAGATGTAAATCATGTTTCTTATATCTATATCTTCTATCTCCCTTTATGTCTCTCTTTCTAGATTGTTGGATTGCTCCTTTTTTTTTGGTTTGTCTCCCTTTATTTTTGTCTTTAGGATTTCTCCCTCTTTGACAAAAATGCCAAAGACTTATCATCTTAATATGTAGATAGAAATTTTTTAATTTCTCCCTCTATCACCTAGCTTGTGACTGATTTGTAGCTCCAACTCTTTGATTACTTTAGGTAGCTCCTAAAGTAAGATCCATTGCATCAATGTATAACACATGTCAATCATCTTGTTTGATGTTGGGCACTTCTCATGCTTCTTAAATAGCCTTTGATAGGGGCATCACCACTAGTTTACCTCTTAGATACTCATGAGCATCCTTAGGTAAAGCTTTTGTGAAGATATCAACCATTTGCTCTTTTGTGTTAATATATTCCATCTTCCCCTCTTTATCTTGAACTAACTCTCTCAAGTAATGATACTTGATTACAATGTATGCATCATAGGATTCTTTGATATGTTTATAGCACTTTTATTATCATAGGTTTAGTGATTTCCTCTTTCATACCTTTGAGTAGTTGCTTTATCCATACAATATTTGTACAATTTATTGCAGCAACAACATATTCAGCTCCAACAATAGATTGAGATATGCAGTTTTATTTCTTGCTAGTCCATCTAACCAACCTTTTCCTAATAAAAATGATCCTCCACTAGTGTTCTTTTTATTGTCAATATTTTCAGCCCAATCAACATCAGTGTAGGCTCTCTATTCAAGTTTCTCATTTTTCTTATCGTATAGACCATAGTCTTTTGTTTCTTTCAGATATCTCATTATTCTCTTAACAACCATCAAATGATTATCCCTAGGATTACTAGAGAATCTTGCAACTATTCCAATAGATAATGCAATATCATGCCTACTATGTACTACATATTGTAATTTACCAATCATAGACCTATACAATGTTTGATTCACCTTAGCTAAATCATCATTCTTTGAAAATTTATGACCTATCACCATAGGTCTGCTTATTGGCTTGGAATCTTCCAATCTAAAATTGTTAAGTATCTCCTTTACATATTTTGACTGTGTGATGTATATACCATATTTCATCTGATGTACTTGCAAACCTAGAAAGAACTTGATTTCTCCAAACATAGACATCTCAAATTCTTTATTAATTTCATTTATAAAAGCCTTACATAAAGTAACATGATATCCAAATATGATATCATCAACAAAAAATTTAGATAGTAAAATACCTTGGCCTTTCTCTATCTTCAAGTATAGATTATTTTTATCATCAGTCCTCTCAAATCCAAACTTAACAAGATAATTTTGAAGACTTTCATACCATGCTCTTGGTGCTTTCTTCAAACCATATAAAGCTTTGTGTAGTCTACATACCATATTTTTTTTGTTAGCATCAAAAAATCCTTCTAGTTGTTTTGTATAAAACTTTTCCTCTAATATACCATTCAAAAATGCAGACTTAATATCCATTTGATAAACTTTGAAACCTTTGTAAGCAGAGTAAGCAAGCAAAGTTCTTACTCCTTCCAAGAGTAAGCAAGCAAAGTTCTTACTCCTTCCAATCTTATAACAGGTGTGAATGTTGCTCCATAGTCTATCCCTTCTTCTTATGCATATCCTTTAAAAACTAATCTTTCCTTGTTCCTTATTACTTCATCATTTTCATCTAACTTGTTTCTGTACACTCACTTGGTGCCAATCACATTTTTGTCTTTTGGTCTAGGAACTAGAGTCCATGTCTTATTTTTATAAATTTATTCAATCTCTTCTTTCATGTCTTTACTCCAATCCACATCTTTTAAGGCATCTTTCACTATTTTAGGTTCCTGCATGCTAAGAAAACATGTATCATTTCTCAACTTGTTCCTTGTCATTGGTCTAGCATCTTTATCTCCAATGATTTTTGTAGCAGGGTGATGTCTCTTGACATACTTAGATAGTCTTTGTTCTTCTCTATTTTCCTCATTTGGTCTCTCAACTTTTGAATCACTATGTACATCTCTATTATTTAGTTCACCATCTCTTTCACATACACTAATCTCATAATCAAAATGTTGCTCAACTTCATTCTATATTTTTGCACTTGAATGTAGCTCGGTTCTTGAATGTAACTTAGCATTCATAGTATGTGACTTGACAATCACTGAAACTTTATGTTGATTTACAACTTGATTTACAACATCTTCACTAGTGGGCATACCTTCATAAAAGTATACAAATGATTTATATTCTTCTAGTTCCTTTATAGGTTCAGCCTCATGTACTTTTGTATATTCATCAAATTTCACATTTTCATTTTCCACAACTTTGTTAGTGTTAGTATTTAAACACTTATAAGCTTAAATTCTTGTGGAGTAGTCAAGGCATATACCTTCTTCACTTTTTGCCTCTAATTTACCATTCTTAAAATCTTTGAGAATATAGCACTTGCTTCTAAATACCTTAAAATATTTTACATTGGATGAGTATCCATACCATAGTTCAAAAGGTGTTGAATGAGTACCTTTCTTGACTTGCACATAGTTCAAGGTATAAGCAGTTGTACTTATAACTTCTCTCCAATATTTTAAAGCAACATTAATCTCCATCATGATTGTCTTAGCACAATCCATTATAGATTTATTCCTACTTTTAGAACATCCATTTCGTGGAGGTGTCCTAGGAGCAGATGTTTATCTTTTGGTTCCTCTATCATTACAAAATATCTCAAACTAATTTGATGTAAATTCTCCTCCTCTGTCAAATCTCAAACATTTCAGACTTTTACCTATTTCCTTCTCAACTCTTTCTAATTATCACTTAAATATTTAGAAAGCATGGGATTTCTATTTCAAAAACATTACTATCATCATTCTAGAATAATCATCAACAAATAGCATAATGTACTTATCTCCTTTGTAGCTTTTTACATTGATTGGTTCACACAAGTCAATATGAACAATCTCTAGTATTCCTTTAGAGGTATGATTCTTACTCTTAAAACTTGACTTTGTCATTTTTTCTAACTAACATTGTTTGCAAATTATATTGTTAGGTTTCTTTAACTTAGGAAAACCTTTGACTCTTCCCATGTTACTGATACTAACCAAGTTATCAAAATTAACATGACATAACCTCTTGTGCCATAGCCACACATCATCAAATTCTACAACTAAGTAAGTAGCATCCTACATATCAAGGTAGAATATATTACCTCTAGTTTGACCACCTTTTCCAATTAATCTTCCATCCATACCATATATCTTAAAAATCTTGTTTTCAAACCCAACCTTATAACCTAAACTATTCAATTGTGACACACTCAACAAATTATAGTTAAGTCCTTTAAAATAATAAGCATTGTCACATAAAATCTTTTTAATGAGTTTGATAGAACCTTTTCCTTTTATTAGATAGGGTGCATCATTACCAAACCTTATACTATTTCCATCATAATAATTCAAGGTAATGAACTTACTCTTATCTCCAGTCATGTGATGTGAACATCCACTATCAATGATCCATTTGTCATTCTTGTTCATAAAAGACACCACTACAGTTGCCTCATCCTCATCCGAATCATCCTTCATTGCAACATACACCACTTCATCATCCTGATCATCAAATCCATCTTTAGTTTCCTCTTCAACAATATAGCAATATTTCTTGCCTTTGTCTTTGTAATCTTTTTTGTCTTCATCTCTTCTACTTTTGTACTTATCTCCACCTCTGTAATTCTTCTTCTCTAGACATCTAGTAGCAATATGAACAACCTCTTTGCAATTGAGACATATGATAGATAACTTACCTTTTAACTTTACTTTACCTCTATGAAATCTCTTTGATAATAGTGCTTCAAGTTGTTCTATATGTTCCTCATTAGTATCACTGTCACTAGACACATATTTTACCTTTTTCTTCTTCTTCTCATTAGGTTCCTCCAATGACAACTTGACTTTGAAAGTAGATTCAATATTTTCATATTTGAAATTATCAAAAATAGATAGCTCAAAAGCAATGAGCCTACCTACCATACCTTCAAGAGTCAGATTAGAACCTAGTACACATCTCAGTTCTTGTATTGTGGAAACTCTAATAGCATAAATAGGAAGCAATGTTCTCAAAAAATTTCTTAGTATAGTATCATCATATATCTTACTAGTAGATCCCCCTATTACATTAACAACATATTTTATCCTAGAGTAATATTGAGCAACATTCTCACCTTCTTGCATTCTCATATCATCAAACTTAGCTCTAAGAATTTTAGATTTGGCTCTTATAACATTTGCATTACCTCCATAGATGGTGTGTAGAGAATCCAAAATTTTATTTACATTGTTACAACCCTTGATATCATCAAACTCAACATAACTTAGGGTAGAGACAATCTCAACCATTGTCTGGTTGTGTTCTTTCTTCTTTTTCAGATCTTTAGCAGTTAGGGCTCTAGCAAGATCAACATGCTCATTAGAAATGGTAGATTTTGCATGATCTCCAAGTCCTCCTAGGTGTAGCTTCATCAAACCTTTCCATGCAAGAAATTTATCTCTATTAAGCTTGGGTACCTCTCTTTTTGAAATCTTGATCATTTTGCTTCTAATACCTTCAAACTAGTCCTCTTAAGCAGATGGCTCTGATACCAATTGTTGAAATTCTTTAAAATAAATGAGACGGGGGTGAATTAGTTACCCAAGGTCCAAATATACAAATAAAACTTTTCATATCTTAGTGAACCCATATCCATAAAACATTTTCATCATGCATGCATGCATTAGATCATACAATCACTTAAACTTGTAGGTTACTGTCAAATCAACTTTGCAGAAATGTATGCATGAAACATAATAGATTCAATAACACATTTGACACAATGATTTAACATGTAAACTCAATTTGGGAAAACCACCAATAACATGCTACTCATTCTCATTCTTCCAAAGTGATGCCCTATGAAAGGCCAACCCTGATAAAGGTTATAATGCACATTGTTAAGTGTGACCTTGTTAGAGTATTTCAATCACCTTATTAGGAGTGAGCCTTGTCATAGCACTTTAGATCATTCACTTGGAATGTCTCTTGGTTAAAGGATTCACAAATAATTTTTAGGTCAACCTTAATCTAAAGGATTTATCCTAGAGTAGTATAATGATTAGAATGTAACAATAAGGCTTGATCTGATAGCAACTTACAACACACTTTGTAGATTATAGATATTTGTTTTTAGTCCTCCATTATACTTGGCTTTTACACACTTTAGCTCTCATATCTTGTTTTCCCTTCAAGCATCCACACCCTTAAGCCTTCTTTCTTTTCTTTCCAATAGAAGTCTCTTCTCTTAGGTCATTGAATGAAGCAATACCCTAGATTCCTTGTCTTCCTTAGGTTCTCACACATGACAACCTTTGCTTCTAATCAACCATCTCTATAAATAGAAAATTAGAATATTTTTTCATTCATCCTCCATTTTCCATTTTAGGGTTAGGTTGGATTAGGTAGGATTCAATGAATCTAGCCATCATTTCATTTTATTCCATTCTAGAAACTTCTCCTTCATTCCTCTTTGAATTCTCTTCAAAAAGGTTCATCTTGAAATTTTGTGCCACCAGCTCATCAATATTATCTTCCATATGGTTTACACAATCCAAGAAATCAAACTTGTCATCTTAGATTCATTGAATTCACAATCTTTCTCATAATGCTGACACTCAACATTCATATGTTTTTATGCTCGGCATCCACTATCAAAAAACTTAAGCACGAACTAAAGTTTATTGGTGCTTGGCATCAATTAAACTTTACTCAACTTACACTATATCACTTGGCATACATTGAAATATGACTTTTCTCATATCTAACTAATTTTCTATTTGGCTTACACTAACTTTGCTTGGCACCTATTGTGCAGATTGTTAAGCTTAGCAGACACAATTCATTCAACTTGTTCTTTTGAACTTAATTAGTGTATCCATCCATTGCAACTTTAAGTAAATTATCAATAAACTATAATATCATTTTTTTGATTGATCCTTGTACTCCTTTTCTATCTATATCATAACTCAACCTTTCCTCTATGTGTTATTGTTACCTCATTTGATCAAATCCTCTTCATCAATCAAATAAATGACAGTACTCAAATAATCTAAGTAATTGTCTTACCAACAAGTAGCAAGTTTGACACCAATGACAAAACAATGATTGAACAACATTGCCATACTTGTATCAATTTGTTTTCAACGGTGACAAGGAGAAATGGCTACAATTATCACTACCAAGTGATATACCCTCACAATCTCAACATGTGACTCAATTAGGTGAGTTTGATGAGTTAGTGAGTCTTGATGAGGTGATCACATTACCTATGTATGATTTGAAAAATATTACACTAGAGAAAATGAAAGAGCTATAAACCTTATTGAATCGTAAGGCAAAACAAGAACATCTAAGAAGAGAGCAAAAGAGAAGATAGGTATTACATACTATCAAAGATATTTTTGTAGATGCATTTGAGATCAAAAATTTGAATAATCAACATACAATTTTGGATCAACTATTATATTTAGTTGATAAGATTCAGATGGCAGACATAAAGACTAATGACAAATTACTACAATGGTCTGAAAGAAGAATGGAATATAAAGTGCTACATAAAGTCTCACAGGAACTTTTACATAGGAAAGATGAGATTTCTACATCTATCACACAACTAGAAAAAATTTTGAAAACCATTAATTTATTGTATTTATAATTGTATGATATTGATTTCTTTACAACAAATACTACACGTTCATTAGAGTTGCCACATGCAAACATAAGAGCAAGTGTTATTACATTGGGCAAGAACCCAAGTTCAATCTCATCCTCTTATAAAGAATTGAAATTCAATCAAAAGAGGTTAGTTGAGCTCATGACTAAAGACATATATTAGGCATAAGTTGACACTGATTCAACTATATTTATTGCTACATATAGAGATTATTCAAAAGGTGGTAGTTGTTGCCAAATACATTTTGAAGAAAGATACACAATTTTCACATATAGAAGGTTTCATTGATCTAGTTGTCGAGTTAGAAATTTAGTTTCAAAATTTGGATCAAGTTAAGGAGAGATGGAATAATGGCTATGTCAATATTGTGGTAAGTGATTAGTAATTCTTTAATAAGTATCAATTAGTCCCAGCAGCCCTAAGTTCCATCAGCGACAAAAATAAGGGGGATAGAACATGAAAGAATAAAAATGGAATATAAGGGAATAAGATAAGGAGAAGTAATGTGCAAATCAATGATCAGATATCATATATCATATATAAGATTTTATAGGATCAAACTATGGTCTCAAGGGGAATGCTCATTTTTGAAAGAAATAATTATTCATGACAAAGTATTTTTTCCACTAATGTTAAAGGGGGAGATTTTTTTTAATCTCTAAGCCTATATTGTCAATTAGTGTCCAAGCACTTAGTTATTTACTAGGAAAGATTACAACATCGTTATTATGACCACGTTATCTAGTAAAGGTTGAGCATACAAAGCTTATACTGAACAAAATAGTGATTTCCAAGTATTTATTAGCAACTGAGAAAATGTATGCATCAAGAAATATAGTTAAGACCAAGCACATTGACAAGTCATTGATTTCTGAGCAAGTAGGTATATAAAGGTTGAGTGATAGCATGAAGAAGCCTACATGATCGAGTTTCTAAGCATTCAAGCACCAAGTAGTTCAGTTTTGACATATAGGTTTGTAATGGCACAAACACATATGTAAACAATTTTGGTCAACCTTTATATGATATTTAATATTTGTAGAGCCAACTAAGAAGGTGATCACATGTCATTTTAGAAGGTCATCATCCCAAGGCATGCAATTCAACCAATCAAAAAATGGGATAAAAATGGAAAAAGATGATGAAGTGTAAATCGTTGATCAAGATCTAGAACTATCATAGAACATCTACTTAAGGAGGATTCTAACACTAGAATCATAATTTTGAATGAGATATAAGGAGAGAAGTGTATACCTTATGAGAAGTATGAAGGAAGGAATGGTAGAGTGTATGTTCATGTGAAGAAGAGAAGACTAAGTTTGAAAGAAGATCAGACTAAGGGCAATTAGAGTAGTGAAGGATTGAACATAGTTACCAAACCAGGAGATTAGATTGGAGATATAGCAAAGATGAGACCCAAGATTAGCTTACAAAGAAAACTAAGGATCAGGTACTGAATCAATTATCATTAATTGAGATAGGGTAAATCTCTTAAGTTTTGAAAGACCTATGTAAACCTCCTAATAGATTCCTTACTTCATTGTGAGTGTAAAATCCTTTAGCAAGGTGAGACCTAATAGTCTCTTAAGATTTTAATAGGGTAGACCCCTCATAGGGTAGACCATATCTTATGAGCAAACCTTCTAACTCGAACAAGTTAACTTTATTGTTGCAACAATAAAGATTTGTGGGTTTCATCCCCACCCCAGTTTTAGCTTCATCTTGAAGTGTTTCTAGGTAACTTTCATTATATTATGTGTTGAAATCTTTATGTATGTGATGTATTTCACTTATGTTTTAGTATTATAGTTTTAATGGTAAAGATATTATATGTGATGAATTAGGAGTGAATTCATAAAATTTCTTTTGAAGTCAAAAGTGTGAGATCCTAATTCATCCCCGCCCTCATTATCTTGTTTCCCATTTACTCACTATATCAAGATTGTCTTTAATGACCCATTATATACTAATGGCGTTCCAAGTCTTTTCCCACTGATTGATGAGTGATATTTTACTACTCTATTAGGCATGATTAATAGCTACAAATTATCTCCTTAACATAAATTAATCTCTTTCTTTTTGTATACAAATTCCCTTATATTATTTTGTGCCTCCTTGTTCGATGAATATAGTAACATTATATAGCTTTATCATTTGATGCTTTCTATTTCCTTTGTTCAATGTTCATTCAGTGATGATAAATATAAGTTTTACAATGTATTAATTTCATCATATGATAATCAAATTTTGGAAATGATCCTTTTGATTTTCAATACCCTATGCACAAATGCACATAGTTTCCTTTCATATTTTTTTTCTTTATAGAAGCTATTAACATGGGCCACTGGCTTTGAATTGTAACCTAACATCAATGACCTCCATGATAATGATTTGAATCTTGCATATGAATACTTCCTCTAGCTCTAATTTGTATAATAAATACAACTATCTTGATGTTTTTCTTTTATGAAATCCATGTTACTTGAAAGAGAACCCATACTGATATGATTAGATTTCACACCTGATCAATAATTATTCTAAAGAAATCATATGCTTATAATGTCTCTCTTTATTGAATTAGTGCAAAATTTATCAGTGATGTTACTTTGAATGACTCTAATCTTTCTTTTTGGTATATTACTTAAGTCAATATTCTTCTTTCTTCAATTGACATGTTCATCACTTATGATCTAGTGTTGTTAGATTCTTCACTTTTATATTATTATAAATAAATTTTTTTAAGTCTTGTGGAAAACTGATGAAGACACTTTTCAAGTGGCTAATACTATTTTTGAATTCTACAATTAAGTGGAGCATATAGTATTAATACTCTTGCTTGGTTTTACTATCTATTCGTTGGACATATATATGTCACAATTTATATGTTTCTTTGTAAGTTCCTCCTTTGAAATATGTTGTTGTGTAACATATTGGTCATAGTTGTAACCAAAGATTAACAAAGATATTGAGATAGTATGTTTTTTTTTATTACGGCAAAAGCAAGTTTTGAGGGGACCCAAAATGCCATACAAAAAAATATTAGAGTAATATCATCAAAAAGTAAGTCTCGCCAAGCTTTACAAGGACTTCGAATATAAGCATTTTGTAAAGTCCAAAAGAACCAAGTTTTATGAGGACCTCAAACCTACAAATACAACAAAATTCAAGAAAAGCCAAGTAAACAAGAACCTGGAATCAAAAACCGAGAACTAGATAAAACTTAACCAACAAAAAATTGAAAGCTACCAATAGGGAAAGCCAAGACCAAAAACTATGACCAACAACTAGTACCAACAAAGAATAGATAATCCCTACACTAGCTCCTTAATAGCCTTAGATGATTACGTTATCAAAATTATTTGTATTCAAATGTTATGTTGGCTCTTGATTTGACAAGATTTTAACTACTTGTTGTAAATGGAAAGGATACCTAGGAGACAACCAAAAACCATAATGGGTATTCCTAAAGAAAAATAATAGGGACAACTATTAAGACTCATTTAGTCTTCTTCCCTTTGAAATCTACAAAATTCAGGTGAGTATACATTGAAATTCATGAATCTTCAACATATTTATCATTTCTCAAGATGAATTTCTCAATAACAGATGAATGCCTATGAATCTTCTAATTTAAGGACTTAAAAAGGGATGCAAGCTGGAAAAATCTTGAAATGCTAATACTCCTTAAATCAAGTGTATGTATACTTTCAAACTTATAAAAATGGTATTTAAATATTTTGATTGATAAATTTGACACTATATAGTCCATCTAGATTTTACCAATTTAAAAATATGATCAGTGCCTTCTCCATTGGGTTGTTACTCATAGAACTTTGACACCTACAACCAAATCTATCCTATCACTTTGTGAGAAAGAGAACAATACTTAGTCTAAAATCTCATTCTTATCATGACCTTCTTTATTCAACTTTCAATTCTCCCTAATTCATATCAAGCATGTACATTATCCATTAGATTATCAACAAAACATGAACTGTGATATAATTTGAAGTGAATTATAATAAAATTCAATAGACATTATCATCAAATTCTAGAAAAACTAATAGCAACATAAGAAGAGACAAGATCTAGATTGGGTAACCAGTCAGTAAATGCTTTTTGTATTACTTTCTTTGAAAATTATAATTTGGTACCAACTTCAATGAGAAAAGACTCAAATAGACTCAACTATCTAACTTTGTATTTACATTAATGGCATCTTTGAAACAATACAACTATGCATTTATGGACTAACTCCAAATTATGAAAGTGTATATTCATTCAAAAATAAAAGTTGCACCCATATCTAGCATTGGGAACTCATTTATATAGGATGAGTTGCAACAAGCTACGGGCTTAGAGGAAAAAGGATGCTTGTCCTTTAACAAAATATAATTACATTAGAGATAAAAGGTCACTTTCAAAAACCCATAGGACAATTGATTTAGGTGCATGTGGCATAATCTAAATGCTTTGAAGGTAATTTTAATTTATTTTTATGTAGTTATGCTCACACTGGATAATTTTAATTTATTTTTATGTAGTGTAGACACCTAAATTTGATTACTCCACTTTGGTAATCCTATTTAGTCATCTCTAAAGGCATCATTAATTAAATTTCTATTTAATTAATCCTTTGTCATCCCCTAGCTAATTAATTTAATTAATCATCTATAGTCCTAATTGATAAATCAAATAACCTATTATTTATCAATTAAATCCTATTCTTCTATCTAATTCCAAAAATCTCCATTTATTAAATAAATCTATTTGATAAATAAAATCCTCAAATCCAAAAACACCTAACTTATCTCTAATCCTCCATTTAGCCTAATCCACCCCATCCACCCATACTAACCAAGCTTAGCCACTAACTCACCCACCCTCATTAATGCCATCCACTTGCACATCTCTAACATCCCTAATCTAATCCTAAACCCAAGCCTAATCCACCCCCTAATGTTGTCACATTCCCTAAACAAGTTTAAGACTTTCCTAAACCAAATCAAAGTCCCCCCTCAAAAATCCCAACCACCAAGTCATGAGTGCTCTTACAAATCATAAAAGACTCTTACAAGCCCACTCATGACTCTTACATCCATCTTCCACACTCTTCCCTCTTCCACACTCATTCCTCTTACATCTCTCTTACATACTCAACTCCACTCATCATGCCTTTAACCAACCCCTTACCCTACCCTCTCACACTCATCCTCCTTGTGACAAGTGTCACCTTCCCATCGGTGCTTAACAAGCACAATCCATGTGCTCTCCTTTGAGTGCATCCTAGCCCTCCTTAAGCCTTCATCTCTGCATCTTAGCCCTCCACCCCTCAAGCCCTTAGCCTATAAATTGAATCCCATCCCAAGCCATTTCAACAAAAATCTTTGAGCTAAAGTTATCATGCCCTTTTGAGAGCCAAAATCCATACTCATACCCTTATAATGCCAAGTTGAGAGCTCACAAAGCTACCAATTTTCCATTACCCATCTCCACCATTGAAGAAATTGAGCATACATCCCCAATCCATAAATAGACACATCCCAAAAACAAGAGAACAAATCTCATTGAGAGAGTCTATCCATGGCTCACATTCTCATTTGAGTTTGTCTTCTCTTTGTCTCTCTTATATGTTATGTTAGTTTAATGTGTAAATGCTTTCATTAGATTAGTATTTCTAGCACATTAGATTAGTGTATACACTTTGAAGGTAATTTTAATTTATTTTTCTTTAGTTATGCTCACACTGGGTGAACCACAAAGGTAAGGTATTCTATTGTAATAATTAATTTCTTCCCTTTTGATAATTATTTATTGTCATGCATCCTAACTATCGGTTCTCTAGTGGGGCAGGGGCCTCTTCATTTTTCTCTTTCATGCTCAGCAACAACCTTTTGTTTCTCTTCTTCCATTATTCCTTCTGAAGTTGGTGGGGCAACTTTTCTACTTCCTTAGTTGTTAACTAAATATTTTTTTCAACTAGTTATTTCTATTCTTTAGTAGTATCCATGTCTTGTGATTTTTCCTCTACTACCACTTGTGAAGATTCTATTATTGAGGTATATTTTTTCACCCATTCATTATAAACTAAATCATCTAGCTAATTTGTCTAGAATTGGTCTTAGAAAAAGTTCATTCTTCTTTAGCTCAGCACACATATCTACTATCTTAGAAATTTCAAAATGAAACAAAGGCCAACTAACATGATCGACCAAAAATAGAATAACATCCTTCATTTTATCTTCATATTCCTATGATGCTTCTACTTGTGCAACTTTAAGTTCTGCCTTTTCTTCTTCCAACTCCTCCTTATAATATTCTTGATGTTGAGGAGTGTCTAGAATCTCAACAATAGACCCAGTAGGAGGAGGTGGAGTAGGAGATGATGCAATCATTTCTTGGCTTGGTTCTTCCACAATCTTCCTTTTCCCTTATTGCTTCTTAAATCTACCAATAATCTTTTTCATTTCATTTTTTTCTTCCCCTCTCATAATAGGCTTCCAAGTCCTTTTCAAATCTAGTACTTAAATCAATGAATTTATATTTATCTTTCCTAGCCACATCCAAATTGAAATTAGTACTTCTTTATTCATCAGAGTTGATTGTTCATTGCTAGTTTTTGACTCTTTGTATACCATCAAGCTCCATGTATGTTTTGAATCTAAAATTTCTTAGAGCTTGGACTCATTCTTTTTATAAATTGACCACATTACCAATGCTTGGTGGTCTCTATTGTATTTCACACCTTTGTGAGCCTCCTTGGCTTTGTCTTGTGTTCTGAAGTTTGTTTCTTTTTCCTTTATGATGGCATCAAAAACCATAACATTGGCAATATCCCACTCAAGTTGTACCAAGACATCAACATCATTTAATAATTTCCTTTTAGCCTCTAGAATTATTTGGACAAAATATTACATTAATTTTCCTTTACCTCTTCTTATATCACAAATTCATCTCTATTAGGTTGTTTTACTTTCAACATTTTGTATTTTTCCTCAAAATTTGAAATATTAACTCTCCACAAGAATTGTAAAAATTCCCTAGACTTAACAAAATCATCATAAAAAATAAACTTCTTAGAGGCTTGTTCAATGAAAGGGTCCATTTCCCTTCCCTTGAAATCTTCAACTGTGAGGTCCATAATTGGTATTGGGGGTTCTTATGGTATTCTTCCTCTAATTTAGTTGTTGTTATTAGAATATCATCCTCATCTCCCATCTATCTCAATTGATCCCTTATTATATTTTCATTATCAAAATGCATGGGAGTTTGGGAATGTGAATACTCTTCAACCCTTGATGAAGTCCCAACTTTGAATTTCAGTCTTTTTGTAGATGGCTCCAAGGGAGGGCTTTTAGAATACTTCCTTTGATTAGATGTGCCTCTATGTTCCTAGCCATAGTGTATCCATTTTTCCTTTGGAGGGTGTATTTCACTAAATTTATGATAGATTTACTTTCAAGTTTCTTCGTTACCTCCTTTGCTTGATCTGGATACATACTTGTTAAGGCTTCCTTCTTTTCATTCAAAACTTTCATAATCTCAGAAAAGTGTGACATTAATTTATTGATCTTGTCACCCCAAAACTTTACATCCCTTAATGGATCATAATCTCTAGCTAGAGCATTTATAAATTCCATAAACTTATCAAAACCTCTCCATTTTCATTCTTTACCTCTTTCTCTTGCAAAGAGAATTAATTTCTTATGACATCCTTGGGGTAATAGAAAATATGATTATAACTCTCAACCTTAGTCCTTTCTTTGAACATTTCATCTAAAACCTTAGGGTTTTCAAACCTAGGGTGTGACTAGGCCATTTGATATTTGTCCAAAAAAATCCAAGATACTTTTGGACACCTTCTCTTATCACAAATTGGTGAGCCACTGTGAAACTAGGGAAAATTGTTCCTCTTGATCTCCCCACCAATTCTCTTTCTTCTAGTCCTTCAACTTGCCATAAAAACTTATCAACACCAACCTTGAGAGGAACTTGGTAGGGTAATATATGGGGTCTACCCTAAAAACCATAGACTCTGAAAATAGTAGGAATAGGGTAAGGAATAATATCTACCCAATTGTGGTTTACCTTTAACCTTGTGGCATCCTTTTTTGGCTTGATTAATTCCAAAAGGGGTTTGGGAATTTGAGGGTTGTCTTCTACTAATAGTATCCTCATCTTTGATGAAAAATATATGTCAAATCTAACAAAACTGGCATCTATCACTTCCTAGGACATATCAGCACTCCATAGCTTTACTGGTATTTTTTTAGCCTCATGCTCCTTTTCTAACTTCATCTCATTTTCAAAAATAGAATAACCTTTAAAAAGGAACATGTACATAAGCATGGAATATCGAACAAAGGGTTTATCCACTTTAAATTTTCTTATTCCAATCAATCCATTATGGATTTCCTCAACTAGATATGAAGCAAAATCAAAAAATTGAGCTCATTCCATACAGTATAGTTTGGGATACAAATACATTAGAGGCACTAGGATATGTTCCTTCTCATATATACACAAAATTTCACATAAGGAAAAATACAGCATCTGGGCCCTAAGATTAAAATATTTTGTCAACAAGGGTTTTGGGGTGGATGATGTAACCAATGTCAAATTTCCCACCTTGGAAAAATGCTCTTGTAGTGGCCCACTTTTGAGGTATATTCTTTGTGCATCATAATTTTCTTGTAGCTTCCCAAAATCAATCTCCTTGTGCAAGGCAATGTTAAAGTTCATTAAGAAAGCTTCTCTGATTATATCTACAGTAACCTTTAAAAGACCATCTCCAGAGTGATTTCTTACCAATCGTAACATAGGGCCATATCTCTTGGTCAACATCATTAACAAATCCACATCCATGAATACTCCTAGTGCAATCAATTTACCAACATCAAACTCTGACACACTATTATGGGGTGTGTCTTGTTTTCATTGGGAAAACCACTTTTTAAATAGTTCCAAATGATCCATGGATGTTTGTGCATCCCTCAAAAGATTTCCCTTATTGTATAAAACCTCATCAAATTTAAATCTAGCAATTTTAGGAATAAATTATTTACCCTTGACCATTCCATTAGTTGAAGCACTCAATTGTTTGAGAAAATCATCATGAACATTTCTATGTTGGTAATCTATCTTTCCAAAAAAATCTCTTTGAGGAGGCATCTTCACAACAATGAAAATTTCAGCAAGGAGAAATTTCTTTATCTAGAGGGACAAGAACTTACTGAAATACATTTGTTATTTCCTCATCAAAATAATTCACAATCTCCTAGCAATAAATTATTTGTTCCTTTTGCTCTTCTCTAGTATTCAATAATTCCTTTGCAGATTAGAATATGATGTCTGCATTATATTTTTGGATTACACTCACATGAGGAAACTTAATATGCCATTAATATTTTGCAGAGAATGGGTATGTATGCATTTTAGGTGATTTTGAAAATATATCATTGATTCATAACACATATGATGGTCGCCATTGAATTTCATTGTTGAATATTCTTTCTACATGTTGATGTGGCAGTCAAACTAATTGTAGATCTCTAGCTAGGAAACACCTCATCTATATAAATCCTTGGTGTGCTAGTTGTAAAATCATGGACACATCGTGACTTATCACTTTGTCACTATGGTTAAAAACCTTTCATGTTTTAATAGTGATAAAACAATAGTTGTAGATCCATTTTGCATTTGATGATACAGATTAAAACCATTTCCTTCATAGTTGGCTCACCCAAGACATGTGGCATCATGTCACATAGTCACTATACCTAAATATTTTGCATCTTTCTTTAGAAACATAGTGACATCCATTGATTGATTTTTGATCCAATGGTTGGGACAATTTGTTAACATTTCATACAACTGGGCCCACAAGGGACACACATCACGTTATCATGTTGTTGCATTATATAAACACCTTGCACTTTTTCATTGTGAAAATGCAATGATCATGGATTGTCTTTTGATCTAATGGTTGAGAGAAATCATATTTTCTTGTCTTTATATGGCCCACCAGGACATGTGGTACCATGTCACTTTCTCACATTTTATAAATAACATGTACTTTTTGTAATGATAAAGTGGCAATCATTGATCTAGGTAAGATCAACGGTGTGAAAAATAACACCTTCATTATAGGGAATAGCGCACCCGGGACGTGTGTTGTATTCTCACTTTGTCGCATTGTTTAAACATTGAGCACCTTTCTATTGTGACAAGGTGATATTCATTGATCTTCAACCAAATCAACAACTTACACAAATCTTCAAAGAAATCTTTCTCTTAGCCATGTCCAAATCAAATTGTGACACTTGTTAATCATTGGTGATATCTTCTTTTCTAAATTCCATCATGTTGATATTTAGTCAAGTTCATTATTAGTGACAACACTTATTCAAATTTTGTATGGCTACCAAGCTCATTGAATAGTCTATAATGTTTGCCATCTATTTTAGTAGCCACTGAGCACTAAAGTTCCTACCAAGCATTCTAGTGGTTACCAAGTGAATTCAGTTAGTGTAAAGTGCAATAGTTCAAACTGAGAAGAATCAAGTAGTGTGAAGTCTAGCAGTTCAACCCGAGCATTTCAGTGGTTACCAAGCTTTGCAGTTTCTACCGAGCTAGTAGTTCATGTAAAGAAAAGTTAGTGTTAATCAAGTTGTATAAAGATTAGTTTTTACCGAGTGTAGTCATGGTAAACATGTAATTCAATTTATACCGAGTTACATAGTATTTACTAAGTCACCAGTGTAGATTGAGTTGAAGACTACATTGAAGTGATTAGTATGGATTGAGCTTCTACTTCTACTAAATGCATGATGATGCCGAGTAGTGACAGTGGATGCCAAGTATTAGAACTTTACTAAGTCAGTCTTCAGAACACGAGTATCCACATATGGGTTGACTTTGTAATATTGGTGTTAACTTGTATATCATTGACTTTGTAATTACATAAATTGGATTAATATATATGTAATGTATTGTATCATATCCAAAAAAAAAAAAGTATGAAAGTGTGACAGTGACAGTAATGTGAAATAGAAGCATGTGAATGTGAATCAGTAGTAGAAAAAGTGTATTACAAGGCCATATCAAAAAAGGAGCAATAGAGTCATATCTATCACATAAAGGTGATTAGTACTTCAAGGAATCTCTATCAAAAAATTAGTTGTGAGTCAGAGATCTACTGCTTCATCCTAACAGGTGAACTAGTTGAAATTCTTTAACAAGGTAGACTTAACAGTCTTTTCTCAAATCTCTTTACTGAGTGCATACTTCATTGTGTGTTTGTACAACCTCTAAAAAGGTGGACCTAGCAGTCCTAATTGCTCTTAATAGGGTAGATCATTAGAAGTGATCATTATAAGCCTTAACAGGCCAACTTTATGTTGCAGTATAAATTTTTGTGGGTGCCATCCCCACCCCAGTTTTACTTTCTATTTGGAAGGTGTTTGGGCCACCAAATTATTGTGTTCAAGTGTTATGAATGTTTTATGTTTTCAGCTTCTCATGCATGCAGTTAGATTTGATATGATGAATTAAATGGTAATTAGATTATTGCAATTAAGATCTAATTTTGGTAAAGTTTTAAGGTTACTAATTCAACCCTCCCCTCTCAGTAACCTAGCTAATCTTGAATATTTCCAACAATTGGTATCAGAGCTTTGTGGTTCTCAGGATAAAGTTTGACAACTTGAGCAAAAATCAAGGACAATGGAGATATTCAAACTTGATAAGGCATTTGGTAATGAAAAGTTTGGTTGAGAAATGGCCATTGCACAAATCAAGAAAGCTAAGGAGTAACTTTCCCAATCCCTAAAAAGAAGGAAGGAACTTACAAATCAAATGAATGATCATCAGTACATTGGAGAAAGAATTGAAGACTTTTTCCCTTCAAGCAATTCAGATGAAGCAAATGATGCAATCAAAGAACTCTTAAAGAAGAATGGTTCCCTGCAAGAAGAAGTAAGAAAGCTCAAAAGAGAACAAGAAATTTAGTCAATAATGCTATGTGAAATATTAGAATAGAGAAACAAGATGAAAGAAGAAATGGATGGAAGAAACAATGAGATCTAGAACCAATCCCTTGAGCATCCAGATCTTATGGACCAAATCTCGAATGCAAATGAGGAAATCATGAGCCAAAGATAGATCAATGAAAGATTAAGAGATTATCTAAATTTGGAAAGACCAAAAAATGAAAGAATAAGAAATGAGCTGAGATCTTTAAAAAAAATCAGTGAAAGATTGAAAATTGATCTAAACACTAAAAAGAAAATCAATCAAAGAATGATGAAATCCCAAGTAGACATGAATCAATTGAATTAGCTACATGAGAAAAATCTCCATAGAAAAAAAGGTAAAGTAGGAATTGGATACAAAGAAGAAGGTGAATCCTCCAAACAAGGTGCTCAAAGGAATCAAAGACCTACTTGCAATCACTGTGGTAAGATAGGTCATACATCAAACAACTGTTGGAGTAATGGTAAAGCAAAATTGAATGGTAAATTCTACGATTGCAATCAACATGGTCACAAGGCTAATGAATGCAAAGAGAAACCAAAATTTGAAGACAAATATCACAAATGCAAGAAATAAGGTCACAAGGCATCAGATTGCAAAACTAAGTCATTCAATCCAACAGAGAAAATTATGAAAGCAATATTTAGTTGGGACTACAAAACTTGGTGTAGGTGTCATTACTATGGAAAATATGGACACATTGGCATGAACTATGTCAAACATCACACAAGGAAGAGAGACACCACCATAAGATGTTTCACTTGTATCGAACTTGGTCATATAGCTTAAAATTGCTTGAATATGGGCAGAATTGAAGATGAAAAGAAAGCAAAAGTAGATGACATTTGAAAGCAAATGAGGTAGCAATGGATTACTAAATCTACCAAGGAGGCCAATTCAAGTAATGATGGTCATGTCACTCAAGAAGTGGGTGACTCCACCATTTCCAACTAAGTTCTTAAGGAAGAACTAGAACTGCATTATCATGATCACATCCAAACGGTTCCAATTGAAAGGAAGCAAAGATCCAAATTAGTATTCAAGATACAAAAGGATCATCAAGGAAGATTAGTATTAGTTATCACCAAGTTACCTTCTCTACCAAGTAAGGTCGAGTCATATACTCTATCGAGAAAAGTTAGGAGTAACAAGAACATGTCTAATTACTAAGTTATGAAGCCTTTACCAAGAAATCAATTGAATAGTGGATGAGAACCTATCACTCATAATGATTTCATCATAGCTACGTTCGTACTGAGCATTAATGGAAAATTTTTAACAAAAAGCAAGAAATTGTATTCATTTTCATCGAGAATTCTAAGTGTTATTGTGATCAAGCAAATTACAAAGCAATCAAGCGACTTCAAGTGGAATATGTAGCTAAATTCTTCAATTTTTTTCATAGCTTACTGATTTACCATGGCAACATCAAGTAGTAGCAAAAAGAAAAGAAAGGGTCAGAGATGTTGGTCTGAGTAGTAGAATGGAAAGCACTAGATTTCAAACTTGTGCGACAGTTGCTAAAACCCTTCACGGATTCCTCCAAAGGTACTAATCATTAATGATATCTGAACTCATTTCAAGTGTGTAATTCAAGAAATCAAAACCCCAGAAATGGATGATGCCCTAGGTGAATTATGTTTTAATGTTATTCTTAAACCAAAACATAAGCATTTGGAAGACAAGAGTTTAACCCACATTCCCCACTTGCCCAAAGTTTCCAAATCAAATGGATTAGATACATCCTAAGCCAAATTCACAATGGTTAGTTATGGCTTGAGCAACTAGTTTTGATCACTAAGAAGATGATTCATTACATCACTGGCCTCCCCATGTTCACCAACGCCAAAACCACTAAAACCTTAGGTCAAGTGGAGTTGGAAAAGAAAACCCTAGTTGAGTGAGATGGTAGAGGCATGAAGATTAGTAGTGTAACTAATGCAGAACTAAAATTTGGTATACATGTGATAGCTCACAATATCTATAGTTCTAGCCATCTCAATAGTGTGTCATGTGAAGTAGTAGACTTGGCATACAAGGTTGTGAAGAACAATTTGTCATATGATATTGTAGATTTGTTGTTGAAGCAGTTTAACAAAAATATGGAAAGTATTAGAACCTCCAAAAATAACCCTTGCAAATTCAGTTCTTTGTTGACATGTTTATTTTTCTATGTTAAAAAGTTTTTCCCTTTTAAAGGCATGGTAATATGGAGAAAGGATGTGCTAGTGCTATATTAGATTAATAAGTATATTATAGAAATGGGAGAAAATTTTGTTAGTATAATGGATAAATATTTTGATGTCTTCAAGGATAAAATGAATAACAGATTTAGGATACCCAAGAAATTAGTTGAAGATTACAAAGATGATGTTTGTTTCATGGTAGACTATGACAAAGTCTACATTCAGGCAGTGAAACCCATAGTTGTATGGGTAAAACCTCTTCCCTATGAGGTGAATATTGATGAAACCAAGGACATAATTGAAACCCTTATTAATAAACCTTTTGATCCAAAGGCACCACACTTTGGAACATATGATGAGGCCAAGGCAAGGATAGAGCTTGAAATCAAGCTTCCACAGGCAGTTAACAAAGGTAAGAGGAGGATAGCCAAACTGAAAAAAAGGACACCTCTAATGTTAACCAAGGTTAAAGGAGAAGATGTTGAAGAAGTAGAGGGTGAAGAGGAGTCAAAAAAGGAAGAAGAACTAGTGAATAAGAAAGGCAAGGTGATCATCACCAAGCCACGTAAACTGTCGACTGTAGTATTCAAGAGAAGGTCTAGGAAGAAAGGAAGTGAAGTTGTCTTTAGCAAACCTCCTCCCACCTTCCAAGAAAAATAGAAACCATTGGAAGAAGGTGCAGGCATAACCAAATTCAAATCATTGAAGTATGAAACCAGGACAGAGGCTGACAAGAAATAGGTTGAAGTGTTGGTGTTAACTAAGATGGGAAAATGGAAATACTCGCCAGATCAGATAGCCTCCCAAATCTCTAATGAACTATTAGAGAAAATAAAGCCAAGATGGGACTTTTCTATGCAAATAGTAAAAGACATCTATGCACAAACCCTAAGGAAATTGCTACTGAGCATAACAGATGCTGAGGTAAAAGAGTCCATAAAGAAAAATGAAAATAAAATGATTCTTAGATTTAATACTTGTTTAATTTTGATAAAGGATATAAAGCATGTGGTTAAGAATTCCAAAAGTATGTGGAAGAATGTTTATCACTTGCATAAACAAAGTGACTTCCCTATAGAGGTTAAGGATGATGATAGTGATGATGAGGAAGAAGAAACATACACTAAACCCACACATTTTGACAATGAAGAAGTTGAAGAAGACAAAGAGGAAGAAGCTACCAAGGAAGACAAAGAAGATGATGAGGAGACTAATCCTATGAACATAGCAGCTATAGGCACTGCCTCACTTCCTCACTCTCCAAGAAAACCAGTAGCCATATCAAGCTTAGAGACTTCAACAAGTTTGATTGTGACTACAACAGATACATAAAATGTCCAATCACTCTTCACTCCCTCAAAACTCAACACATCATTGACAGAAGTGTCTACCACTTCATCTACCGAGTTGCAGCCTCCCTCTTCTTCAACTCCTAAGTCAGTATCATCAGTAATGAGTATAGTATGTTGTAAAATTTTGTTTTCTTCTACAGTAATTATAATTTTGGATTCTACAGCTTTGGATACTTCTATAAGTACTTCAATTTTGGATACTTCTATAAATACTCCAATTTTGGATTTAGTAAGCATACCAGTCAGTATTCCATCTGTTCGCACTATATCAATTTTCACTACTAGTCCTACTATCTCTACTATTGTTTCCATTCCCAATTCAAAGGCATTAATTACAAGGATAGTTGAACCTAAGGCTCAACTAAGTACAAGATTTTTGTAAAGGTAAGGAGATAGAGGAGGATATAGACCTAGATGAGGAGATTTAAATTCCCAAATGGGATTTTGATAATATCACTTCGGATCAAATGCATATACCTAGTCAACTCCTCCAAAAGAAGGCCTAGTAGAAGAAATTAAGAGAGGAGAGAGATAGGGAATATAAAATCATTGATGATGCCAATAACATTTTGACTAAGGTGATATATGTTGAAGTTGATACTTCTCAACACATTTTGTTCCAATTAGAAGAGGCAGTCCAAAATTTTAATGAGGACTCCAATGGTCAAGATAAATTGATTGAGAAAGTAGAAAATAAATTTCATAATAAAGTGCTTGAGCACATTGCTCAACAAAGAGCTATGCAGCAAGTGGAGCTTTCCTCAATTTTGACCAATCTTGAAACATCGTGCACAAATGTATCATCACTTTTTGGGAAGTTATGTGATGTCACTGAGTTTACAAAGGAGATAAAGAAAAAACTAAAAAAGATTGATGAATATCTGAAGGCCAGTGCCCAACAGTTGCAACTTGACCCTAGTTCAAGCTCTGCACATCATATGAAAATCATATTGTTGTCAGATATGTAGGCAAAGTTGTTGAAAGAAGAAGCAAGGATCTAATATATAGTGATAGATATTCAAAATATGATCCTTCCAATCATGGATACAATGCAGAAGCATACTACTTATTCAAAAACATTGATCCATGACAACAACTTCTCCATTGCAGATCACATGATAGAACTCTCTATAGAAGTGCAAATTGCTCTACATATGTGCAAAGTTTTGCAAGAGAACTGGGATAAGACATTAGCACTTATTCTCAAGGTACATTCTAATTTTCTTTCTCATATTGGTGTCTCCATGTAAGGAAGTTTTGAATAAATCTTTGGCATTATTGTCAAAAAGGGGGAGAGACACTTAGTATGATATATATGGGGAGAGACACTTATTATGCTATATATAGTGAGATACTTGTTATGCTGTGTATATTGTATGTGGGAGAATCATGTAAAGGAAGAAAGTGTATATAGTAGAGAATTTGCAGATATAGTATACTATATATACTTACAAAGAAAATTTTTGAAAAATCTCAAAAAAAATAGTATACCATATCGAGCCAATACCACATTGTGATGTATGTAAGTTTTGGCTGATAAGTGTTTTTGTCACTAATGCCAAAGGGGGAGATTGTTGACATTTAGTTAAAATTTTTATTAGTGACAATACTTATTCAAATTTTGCATGGCTACCAACCTCATTGAACAGTCTATAGTGTTTGCCATGTATTTTAGTAGCCACCAAGCACTATAGTTCCTACCGAGCATTCTAATGGTTACCAAGTGAATTTAGTTAGTGTGAAGTGCAATAGTTCAAACCAAGTAGAATCAGGCAGTGTGAAATCTAGTAGTTCAACTCGAGCATTTTAGTGGTTACCAAGATTTGTAGTTTCTACCAAGATAGTAGTTCATGTAAAGCAAAGTTAGTGTTAACTGAGCTTTATAAAGATTAGTGTTTATCGAGTGTAATCATGGTAAACATGTAATTTAGTTTATACCAAGTTACACAGTATTTACCAAGTCACCAGTGTAGACCAAGTTCAAGACTACATTGAAGTGATTAGTATGGATCGAGCTTCTACTTCTACCAAATGCATGACAATGCCAAGTAGTAACAGTGGACATTGAGTATTAGAACTTCACTAATTCGGTCTTTAGAACCTAAGTATCTACATATGGGTTGACTTTGTAATATTAGTGTTAACTTGTATATTGGTTGAATTTGTAAGTATGTAAATTGGATTGATATATATCTAATGTATTGTATCATATTCACACAAAGAAAAAACATGAAAGTGTGATAATGACAGTAATGTGAAATAGAAGCATGCGAATGTGAATCAATAGCAAACAAAGTGTATTATAAGGCCATATCAGAAAAGGATCAACAAAGCCATATCTATCACATAAAGGTGATCAGTACTTCAAGGAATCTCTATCAACAAATTAGTTGTGAGTGAGAGATCTACTACTTCATCCTAAAAGGTGAACTAGTTCAAATCCTTTAACAAGGTAGACTTAATAGTATTTTCTCAAATCTCTTTACCGAGTGCATACTTCATTGTGTGCTTGTAAAACCTCTAACAAGGTGGGCCTAGTAGTCCTAATTGCTCTTAACAGGGTAGATCATCAAAAGTGATCATTGTAAGCATTAACAGGCCAACTTTATGCTGCAGTATTAAAGTTTTGTGGGTATAATCCCCACCCTAGTTTTACTTTCTATTTGGAAGGTTTTTGGGTCATCAAATTATTGTGTTCAAGTGTTATGAATGTTTTATGTTTTTAGTTTCTCATGCACGCAGTTAGATCTGATATGATGAATTAAATGGTAATTGGATTATTGTAATTAAGATTTGAATTTGGTAAAGTTTTAAGGTTACTAATTCACCCCTCCCCTCTCAGTAACCTAGCTAGTCTTGAATATTTCCAACACATCAGTTCCATGGCCCCACCACGTACACATGTCACATTGTCACATAGTCACATTAGATAAAAACCTTGCACCTAATCATAGCAATATAATGTAGCCCTCGATCTAACTTTGATCCAATGGTCCACAATAAACTTTAGCTACTCCATTCCATGACCCCACTAGATGCGTGTTTGAAAGTCACGTTCTCAAAAAGATTAAAACACTTGCACATCCCAATAGTGATAAAGTGATGATCATTGATTAGAACTAGATCTAATGGTTATAAATAATCTATAGCATGGGTCCACCAACAACATGTAAAATATAGAGAGAGTTTGAATTTAGAATGATCTATCATTATTAATTCATATAAAAAACATGAGAAGCTTACGATATAATAATTTTAATAAAACCATCCTTTATCAAAATTAAAAACCCTAAAATGAAAGGTTCAAAAATAAAATAAAGATAAACCTACTTCCTTGTTATTTAGGGTTTCTAGCAACAATTTCTCACCCTAAAATTTTGAAAATGAGACTGTTGAAAACACATTTTCAAATCCATGTTCACAAAAGATTAGCTCCTAAAAGGGGCTAATAGTGGCTCTATCTAGGGATGATGGATATTCTATATTCATGCAAGGGTTCAAATTTTTTGGTTAGAGCAAACCACAGACTTGACAAAATGGGAGAACACTAAAACTAAACAACAACAAATGAGAAAACCAACTAGAAGGAAACACACTATACATAGTACATACAAAGATCAAAAATGTAACTCTTGCTCATGGAAAAACAATATACCTCTTAACTAAAGTATCTCTTTAGGAAATTTCTATGAATTGGTAGCTCAAGAAGGTTACCTGAAAGTTCCTTTAGATTATATGAATATTCACCCCACTTGTCATAAATTAGAAAAGGGCCTAACCAAATTGGATAAAACTTCCCATTTTTTCCCTTAAGCCTTGCATTACACAGTAGTACCATATCATCTATTTCAAATTTTCTTTCTACTATTATTTTGTCAAACAATTATTTCATTTGTAAATGTAATTTGGCATTTCTTGCAGATGCATCTCTTCTTTGGTCTTTTAACCTAGCAAGTTCATTGATCCTCTCCTCCATGGCATCTATAATATCTTCATCATAATTTTGGACAAATATGTAGAGACCCATCAACTTTTTCTAAAGCATCCTCACTTGAATCCTATATACAAGGTCAAATGGTGACACTCCAATGGTATTCTTAATTATTAACCTATCTACCCAAACTACTAGAAGTAATTTAGAGTCCCATGCCTTCTTGTTCTCATCTAGGAATCCTTTTGATAATCTTCAATAGACTTTTGTTGATGTAAATAAGTATTCACTATTTACACTTAAGTTTACTTAGGTTAATGCATTATTTTAATATTTATTTATTAGTCACCTAGGAGTATGTGCACTCTTATGAGTTGTCATGTTGACAACATAAGAGTTCACACCTCTTTTATGCACATGTGTCTACAACACAGGAGTTAGCACACTAATTAAGCACATGGTGTCTACAACATCACCACTTGAGATACACCTCATCATTCTTATCTTACCATCTAGAATGATAGATAATACGTGTGCTTAGTTGTCATGCTTATCTTATCTCTTGGTTCTTTCTAGAGACATTCTAGGTGCTTCCTGAGAGGTCTTTATATATAGGCACTCCTAGTGTGTTTAAACATACACAAAGAAATGTATGAGGACATACTCTGATATATTGATCATACTCTTTTTTTTGTCTACAGTTGTGCTTGTGTTTGTGTTCTAAAATCTTGGGTGAATTTGATCTAAGACAAATTCTTACATGGTATCAGAGCTTGGAGAATTTCTCTTCACATAGCCATTTGAGACCATTGTTGCTTCATCACCTCAACCTAAATCTAGCGTATCACAATCATTGGGAGCATCTAGAGCAAAAGCAGACCTCACCATTGCATCTGGAATGTCAATTTGGTGAATTGACTATAAATTTGCCTATGTTGGGCCATAATAAAAAATGAGGCAATTTTTTTGCAAATGGGCCCCCGAAGGACTGATTTGTGAAATTGGTAAGATCATTTTAGATCTATACATTTAATTTTTAGATCTACATTTTATTCATTTGCATCTCTACAATTTTTTTGGATCTGCATTATTTTTTCCAGAAAAATTGGCCATCAAGTCTGTAGGAGAGATTTTTTGTAGATGAAGATTGAAGCTTGCTGGTGCAAATCAGATATTTGCATCACATTCAAAAGGTCAAAAAACCCCCAAATCAGATTTTTTTTCATCTAAATCAGACATCTAAGGAAAAATCTAGAGCCATTTAATTTCTGGAGGCGCGATAGTGGCAATTTAGGAAAAATAATTACAGCAGCAATTTTCAAACAACGATATCTCCCTCATATGGACTCCTTTTTAGGGGCAATTTTTTTTTTGTTTTGGGGTAGAATTTCATGATCTACACATTGGTGCAGGTGGTTTGAGATCTTGTTCCTGAATTTTTTTGCAACTTCCAAATCCCAATTTTTTCCACTTCAAATGCTTAGTATGGGCTCCTCTGGACACATAATCAGGTTTCATTTTTTTTGAAAGTGCATTTTTTTGGTCTACTTGCTAGATCTACAATTAGATTATAGGTTTTGTGGATAGAAATACTACTTTCAAAAATAGGCCCTAAATTGGCATGTGACTATCGCATTAAGTGCCAAATCATACATTAGGGGGGTTCTTTGATTTATTAGTCCATCATGGAAGAGGAAGATTTAATTATCTTGACACCAGCCAACTATCAGGAATGAAGTCAATTAGTTATCCCATATCTTAGTCAATATAATGCACTACCATATGCGAGAGGGCTTTTATACAATGAGGACACATGTTCCATCCTTTGTCATGCACTCTATCTCTATATGGATATGGAGGTTATGGATTCACTTGATGACTTGAAGTCAAAAGATTTATATGATATTTGGATCCATCTTTGGGAGATGTATGGAGATCCACACATTCCTCCATTCCTATAAGATCTTTTACCTCCAATTACAATTTTGTCCTCTCTAGATGAGATCATAGCTCTAGATGCTCCTGTTGCTCCTACTGATCCTATTCCAACCATAGATACTTTGGATTTAGTGTAGTAGGACCCTTTTTGTCTTCCTACTTTACCTTCATGCAATGACTTCCTTCCAAAAATTGCATAGTTGTTCATGGAGTCTCACATTGAATATGTGGGGGACATTCTTGATGATATTCATTTTCTTTTTGAGGTGAATTCTTCATATGTTGCTGCAGTGATAGATTCATGTACTTCAACACAGTAGGGTACACTTTTTCTTCTAGTTCTAGCCTTAGGTGATGACTTCTTGACTGATATTTCAAGTTTTCTTGTAGAGTCACACATAGCAGACTTGGGAGATATCTTTGATGATATTCCACTTCTCTATGATGAGGATGATCCTTCTATAGTTGTTGTGAGGGCTCACTCTAACTCTCATGTCCATTCTCTACATTGTTGGTGTTTGAAAATGTTACCTATTTCCAATTACCCTGATGAGAACAAGATGCATCTAGGGGCAGCTAACTCCCATTATCAACACATCCATTCAGACACCAGGCCAACTATAAGGCTATACTCCTTCTGCACTTCAGGCTTTGCAAAACCTAGGCGGGTGGACCTATAGATTCTTTATATGGTACCAGTTGTCAAAGCATACACTGAATCTAATGCAAAGCAGATAGAAAACCCCTAAATCTTCTACACTCAACCAGGAATCACAAGCATGAAATAGCTAAGAACATAACCCATGAAACTGGCAAGCTAAGTGCGGGTTAACATTGAATAGCTTTCAACATAAAAGGGAAAATTGATTTAATATGTTGACAACAGCAAGACACAAGTATGAACAACAGAACTTAATGATCCTATCTCTGACCAGTGCCTTATCTATTGGGCAATTGAATGAATCATAACCATACATCTCCTGGAAACCTCAGATGTATCTCTACATCAAGATACTTGATCTATCTTTCACCTTGTGAATAGACATCTGCTACAGAATGAATCTCATACTCAGAACATCCTATCATGAAATCTGCAAACCCTGTGACAAATATCAAGCAATTACATGGTTCTTTGTTCCATAAGCAAGACATTTTAACCCCATACATTTCAAAACGAAATGCAACCTAATTCATGCTCTTTGATCACAAATTAGAAGAATTAACAAAGCCATAATTAGGAGACAAGATTCAGACTAAACTTCAAACCTTTGCTGCTCTTTATTTGCTTTCCTTGGAACCAAATACATGAAATGTACAGGAAACAACTCATAAATCACCTAACAGACCAGAACTATCTGCATAAAACATGAATGCTGCTCAATACAAAAGAGATGCTGAAGAATGGTTTCTCAGTGCAAAAACTGGAACCCCTACAAATGAAAAAAGAAAGAAAGATATAGCAAGAAATGAATTCCCGGATCTGATATGCAATTTCTAGGTGTCCACTTGAAATCCAATCCTCTGTAACTGAAAAACCTCTTTCTTCTTTCATCCCTTCTGATCTGATTTTGTTTCATCATTAATCCGTAACAAACTTGCAAAATATCCTTGCCTAATGATGAAAACCCTTTACTTGCCAAAATATCTGATTGCTCCATGAAAAAGCCAGTGAAAATGAGTTTTTACTGAGTAAATCAGAACAAATTCGACCCTAACTGCATTTCCATTGCCTTCTATTGATATCCAGGTCATTATCTTGACAAAAAACAAATCTGAACTTCCTGGTATGAATATGGTTGCACTTTAGGTACATGATAGAAAACCTCGTGTAGCTCAAACTAACTGATACCTGTGCAAAAACTGACTCCAGAATTGGAAAGTTCGTCTTCTCTTGATTCCGGCGATATATAACACTTCATATTTTGGTTACCGGAAGCGCCTGAAATTGCCATTTGAAAATGTCCCCTCTGGCTAAAAGTTCAAGCCTACACTTCTTTGAATTTAAATTTCGCAAAATTTAAATATTTTATAAAGTTTAAAACTTTACAAAATGAAACTCCTTTTATTTAAGAAGTAAAAACTGCACGCCAATGTTATGAGAAAATGATAATAAAAAATTTAATTTTTTATTATTCTTTACATTTTCCTTGCTCCTTAAAACTCTAGTCAAACCTCTGTTGACCGATGCCACGTGTCACCTCTTGATTCGCTCAGGCCTGCACGATCCGCCACATGGCACCTTCTCATTCACCAACTTGCTGCTCCGTCAGCATCCAATCACCGCCTACCTCACCATCACCATGGGACCCGCTACCACATGTTGCGAGATCGCTATCTCGCTATGTTAATTTGCATGCAACTCTGCATGGCGAGATAGAGATACCCGCTTGATCAAGACACTTGTCGTCATCCTGAAATCTTTGCCACATCACCACAGTTATTATATCGTTCAAAATTATGTCATTACTACCCTTGGCTGACATCATTTCCATCTCATTTACGATAGTTCGGGCCCACCGAGCGGCCACTCCCTCTTCAAGAGCCTCGTCTCCCTTTTCTAAGACACCTTTCATTGGTAATGAATTGAATTTAAAAACATAACTTATCCTTCACACATTCAGTGTGGGATAATTCATGCTTGCATTTTGACTGCCATGCTCTGCTCTGTCTTCCTGCGTGGGGCTCAAATTCCTTCAAGTCATGGGTGTCTCTTTTTTCTGAGAAGGCGTGGGATGTTTTTATTTACTTACTGTCACACATCTTTCTCAGCATGAGTCGGCATCTCTTTTGTCCCTACGGCATTACTAAATCTGCCGGCTTCCTATTTACTGCATGGGCTATTCTTTTCTTAGCGTTGGCATGATATTTTGCCTTTCCATGCAATGACTTTCTTGACCAGTGGCTTGTTTCTTTGTGTGCTGGCTTGGTGTGGGGTGGACTCCTCATGAAATGGTGTGATTACTTTAAAAACATCTCCCCTGCTACTTCATCCTAACGTGAGCATTTCCTTTTACTGGCTGATGCTCTTTTGAACGTTTCTAATGCTCTTGTCGTCTTCTCTGTAGCTTTTTCATGCTGCCCATACTAACGACATGGGGTTCTCCTTTGGTTGCATGTCCTTCCTACTAAAATGTCGTGTGCTCTTATGCAAACCTACATGAGTTCTTCCTATTACCACGTGGGTGCTTGTTCATGCCATCTTCCTGTGGATATGCGGTTTTCCTTTGCTATACCATAGGCTTCTTTTAAATGCACGTTCTTTGACCAGCATTTTGAAGCTCTTTCTCTGCTTTGACTGGTCGACTCTCTTATATACAACAGATTCACAAGAGGGTGGAGGCTCTTCCTTTGCACATTCGTAGAATTCCAATTATAAGGTATGAGTTGTTTATAATTTATTAGTATACTCTTCTTAATATTTCTCATGGCGCCTTCTATTTTCAAAAGCGCTCCTTTTAATCTGTTAGCTCTCATCTCTTTATTTATATATATTTTTCCAGAATAAGATCACAGTGACGGGCTACCTTGGAACGACGTGGATTCTCCAAGCTTCAAAATGTGGGGCTTCATTTTGTGAATTACGCCTTTAGATCTACATGGGACATGCCAATTTAAAACTTTCCTCACAATCCTTTTCACTTTAAAACTTAAGGTGCCTTTAGAAACTCGAGGCATCCAATCAATCTAAAGTAATTAGTCAGACCCCAAAGTGGGTCTGGCTATAAAAAATAATTCATTTTTGGACACCTGAATTGCAAAACTGGTTCATTGAACCCATTTGACACTGATTAGAAACAAGTTTGATCACCAATTAATCAACTAAAAACCCTTTTACCACTGATTTGCAAATTGCCAATTTAATGCCAGGAGGTCTGTTGATTGGCTTTAAAAAATGACCCGAACTGATAACCAGAGTTTGAAAATTGACCCACTAATTCTTTGTTCTGCACACTTTCACTCTGTCAAATCTCATCTCATGAAAAATTTCTAGTCAAAAGATATTGACCATCAAATTCACCCCTTCAAAATTACCTGCATAAGAACATGTCAAAGAACAACAAACTGGGTTCGGATTTGGCTTGGAAAATTAGGCAAACGGACACTTGAGGTTCTGAAAATAGGGGGACTAAAACTTTGCCATGAGGACAGTATGATTCCACAATTTTGACTCATGACGAATAACTGGGCGCAAATGGCGGGCGTTCAAAGTATGCTACTTGGATTTTTGCAGATTAAAAGCACTGACATAAAACACTTTTTGCGAATGGAAATGACCCGAAAAATTGTGCAAATGGATTCGTCAAGACTTAAAAATTTAAAAATAAGAAGTCTCTGACGTCTACCATGCAACACAAAAAAAATTTAACATTTTAGTCAACTGGATCAAAGTTATAGCACGTCAAACAGGGCTTCCCAGAACCGTGAACAACTACACAAATGTACAAAACAGTAACCGACCAACTTTGAGGGGTTCGAAACCTAGTCAAACGAAATTGAAAAGACTTGAAAATTGAAACATAGGTTCTTTGTTATGGACACTAAACATTCCCAAAGTGGTGGGTCATGACACATTCCTGGGTAAAAGATATTCAAATGCAAATTGGGCCCCTGGTCGCTATTTGACAATGGCAGAATTGCAAATTTTGACACCAGCTTAAAATGGCACTTCACAGAATGAATTGGGATGACAAAATAACATCGTGGAACACATGCATATGTCAAATGAAAGGCGTTAAGCCACTCAAACACCATCTAGGCCTCAAAGCGACAACCAACTACATATGCATAATAGGCACTTTAGGGCATGATTTTTCAAAATTCACAATACATGACTCAAAATTTGACCATGCAAATTTTAGTCCCAACATACATGATCAATATTTACAGGCTAATGTGATTGTAGATCCTTATGTATAGCAATTGCAAGAGGTCTCTCTATCATTTGAGGAGACTATTGGTTCTTTGGAATAGGTTCTACATCACTCCTTGCTCAATCTACACTTCTTCTTAGCAGTTTTGGAAGGAGCCATCATCAGTATTGACACAAGGACACTTGAGCATGTTTCAGAGACACCATTCATCATAGAGATTATTTCTACATATAGAGTAAGCATCTCACAGGTACCCTTGCCATTATCTCTTCCAAAGGGGAGGAACATCATTCAATAATCATAGATCAGCTTCTACATTGGAGCATTTCTCATTGATTGGCACCTTACTTTTGGGGGGGGGGGGAGAGACTACCTTGTCTCCTCGTTCTCCTTTTTTTGGGGGGACTTTTTCCTCTTAGGGGGTTCTGTCCTTCTCATTCTCCTTTATATATACTTGATGTATGTCATAATGGGGGGGTTTTGATTACTTCATCCATCCATGTATCTTGTTTTCATCTCTCTTTTTGGGGGAGGGTTTTTCCATGAGGTCTTCCCTCTTTCTCCACTTTATGAGAGATTATATCATGTACATGTGTACATAACATGGCCTAGTAGTCGGGACCCATCATGCATTTCATCCTAGTTCTTGTGAACTTAAGTGCATTCTCCTAAGTTTTACTTAAGGAGGGGTGTTGGTGTAAATAAGTATTCACTATTTACACTTACTTAAGTTTACTTAGGTTAATGTATTATTTTAATATTTATTTATTAGTCACCTAGGAGCATGTGCACTCTTATGAGTTGTCATGTTGACAACATAGGAGTTTGCACCTCTTTTATGCACATGGTGTCTACAACACAGGAGTTAGCACACTAATTAAGCACATGATGTCTACAACATCTCCACTTGAGATACACCTCATCATTCTTAACCTATCATCTAGAATGATGGATAAGAAGTGTGCTTAGTTGTCATGGTTATCTTATCTCCTGGTTCTTTCTAGAGACATTCTAGGTGCTTCTTGAGAGGCCTTTATATACAGGCACTCCTAGTGTGTTTAAACATACACAAAGCAATGTATGAGGACATACTTTGATATATTGATCATACTCTTTTTTTTGTCTACAGTTGTTCTTGTGTTCGAATTCTATGATCTTGGGTGAATTTTCCCTAAGACAAATTCTTACAACTTTTATTTGTGGATTATGTCTGCCCATTTCCCTGAGGATGATAAGGGGAAGAAGTGGACCTTATAATAGCATTGTGGTCATAGAATTTTATAAATTCATTAGACCTAAAACACATTGCATTATCTTTCACAATTCTCTCTGAGCACCCAAACCTTGTAATTATGTTATTCAACAAAAAATTATTCACAATTTTACTAGTTTCTCATCTAGTTCAGATAGCCTCTACCCATTCTGTGAAATAATCAGTAGCTACAAGCATCCATGAATAACCACTACTTGATTTATTTTCTCTCTCTTATAAAATAAATTCTCCACTACTAAAAAGGGGCTTGAACCTCTATAGGCTTCAATGGTGTATTTCCAAAAAACTTTAGTTTTCCAACAAACCTTTAACAAGGGTCACACTTCCTAACAAAATTGTGAGCATCTTTGAGCAAACTTGGCCAATAGAACTTAGCCCCCATTACTTTCTGGGTTGTTGTCTTAGCCATGTAATTCCCTCCATAGACTCCACTATGCATTTCATTTAGGATCTTAGCTTATTCCTCCTTTTCCACACATTTGAGTAATACTCCTTCAAGATTTCTCCACCAATGTTTCTTGTCTATAATAATATACTTTATTGCTTGCAATTTCAATGATCTATTTTCATTATTAGTCATGCTAAGTGGAGTATCTGTGTGTTGTACACAATGAATAACATCCTTGTACCACTCACATTGGTCCATATCACAAGTATAAGGGTGATGATATTCATCTACAAAATTAATTTGGTTGGCATCTAGGTTAGATTGAGCCATTATCTTTTCCAACCCTTGGCCTCTTGCCAATTTTGTGATTTGAACATCGATGTTGAACTCTTGGATTCTATTTATCCAGCTGCATCTTTTGCCAAATACCTCTTGTTGAGAAAATATGTCTTTTACAACAACATTAGGAACAAAGGCTATAATAGTGGCACCAACCAAGTAACATCTAAAAGCTTTAACTATGTTTGCTAGAGCATAAAAATGCTTCTCACTTATGTCATACTTTAGCTCTATAGCTTAAAGAGATTTACTAAAAAATGCAATGGGTTTTTCAAAACCCTCTTCATTTTTCTAAAGCAATACTATTGCAATTGTATGAAAACAAGAGAAAAGAAAGATATGCATAGTCTTAGCAAATCCTAGAGTCCGTAGTATAGGTTCATTCTTGATTGCACATTTTATCTCTTGAAAAGAAATTGAAGGTTCTCCATCCCATTTGACTATTGCTCCCTTTTTTAGCATCTTGGAGATTGGTCTACTAATTTCTGCAAAATTTGTTATGAATCTTCTTAAGAAATTAACTTGGCCAAAAAATGATTGAATTCCTTTAACATTCTTAGGCTTGGGGGCTTTATCAATAGCTACAAATCTCTCTAGATCAATTTTCACCCCATATTTAGACACTATATGACCAAGAATTTGTCCCTTTGTGACTCCAAATGTGCATTTCTAAGATTTAAGGAAGCTCCATACTCTAGAGCTTTCATAGAAAAATTCTCCAAATGTTTACAATGATCTTCTAACCTCTTCAAATAAGTGGTTAGCTCATCTTGGTATAGCACCATGAATTTTTCTATATAATCAACAAAGGCAACATCCATGGCTCTTTAAAAATTTGCACCTTCATTAATCAAGCCAAAAGGCATTCTGACATATATGTAAGCTCCTTAGTGTGTTGTAAAGGTAGTTTTTTTATTGCTCAACCTCATCAAGCAACAATTTATTGTAGCTTGAAAACCCATCCATCATGGAAATTAGTTTTGAACCTATCATCTACGACAACATAGGCCCCATGTTGGGTAAACCATAGTTTTCCTTTAGGGAGGCAATGTTAAGATTCCTAAAACCCACACATAGCCTGATATCTCCATTTTTCCTTATAATTGGCACCAAGTTTGAAACCCAAGTAGAATATCTAATTGGTTTGATGACACCTCCATCTCTAAGTTTCATTAATTCTTCCTACATTTTTGGGGCTAGGGTTGGGTTTATATGTCTTTATTTTTGCCAATGGTTTGACATTATCTTTGAGGGGAATAACATGCTTTAAAAAGTCCTCTTGATATGTCTTTAGATCATTATAAGACCAAGCAAATACATGCCTAAATTTTCTCAGTAAGTCAATCAATCTTTTTCTTATAGTAGGGGACAAATTCCTACCTATGTATACCTTCTTTTGGGATTACAAAGTTCCAAGATTAATCTCTTCTAGCTCTTCTAGTTTTTTTTCTTTGATTTCTGATTGGACTCTATCTTTATTGTCAAAAATACTTTCGAACACTACCAGCCCCTTAGGAACTTTGTTTGTCTTTTATTATAGAATTTCCTAACCAAAAATGGTATCCTTCCCATCTATAGTTTCAATAAAGGAAGTGCAATCTAATTCCTAGCCATGATACTTATCTTCATTCAAAAGGAATTTTAGAATGTCATTTTCATCTTCAAATACTTACCAATTTTCTATGTTATCAAGAATAGAGGGCTTGTGTTGTACTTCAATCTTTGAGACTCCAGGGAAAGACACATCATCAGGGTTAATAAGAACATTGGCAAGTAGATCAACCATTTTGTTATCTGTTATATCCATCCAAGTTATCCAAAATGCATCAAATGCTTCAATTTCATCCCAAACAACATTTCTATAATGTTTCAACCTTTTGTTCTTGGATTCATAAGTTTTCTTGATTTATGACACTACCAATTCATAATCACCAATTACATGTAACTTCTTAATTCCATGTTTAGCATCAAATTTTAACCCGAACAAGAGTGCTTCATATTTTGCTATGTTGTTGGTACATGTGAAATTTAGTATGAAGGAATACTTGAATGTGTTCTTTTCTAGTTACACAAAAACCACTCTAGCCCCTAATCCTTCTTTAGAATTGGCACCATCAAAATACATAACCCATAATCCTTGTGAATAAAAACACCTAGTTACTTCTCATATAATTGATGTGGTTGGCTTCTTTATTTCTAAAATAGTGATTTCAGCTCTAAAAGATTTACATAAATATCAAGGAAGCATGTGGCATTGTTGTCTATGTTATCCTCAATCATATGGGTAACTCTAGGTTCCCTATTGACTTTGATGGCTTTGTCACCTATGTGGAAAGTAGAAAAAGATAGGTCACATTATAGGCTTCCTCCCATTTCACCACTCCATTTCCTTGATAATAACATACTATATTAAGGAGGAATATCAACTACTAGAATACTCATGGTTAAATCAATGTTAGTGTATGTAGCTAGTTTATATGGTAATACATTGATAGTATCTATGATAGGGGCTTCCCTTTCATCCATGGCATGAAATATACCATGTTTGATGTCCACTTTCAAACCTATGGATTACATGATTTTGAAGAGCATGATAGTGGATGAGGCTCCTAAATCAATCATATAATTCTTCACAGTCTTTCCATTTATAATTATACTGAGAAAGAAAGGGTCAATGTTTCCTATGTATGCTATTGATGAATTATCCAAGTACATTGGGGTAATCTAAGATATCAATCCTTTAACTTCCTTTTCTTTTGGTGTGACTTGTACCCCTTTTCCTAATGATGACAAGATCCATTAATGGCATTGTCATTCCCAAGTCTTCCCAACCAAGATAAGGCTTTTATTTTATGCTCTTCTATCCTAAACATCTCAGACAGAGGAACCTTTATAGTAATTTGTGACAACAAAGTTATCATATCAGTAGGATCATAAATGAGAGTTTTACTTGAATTACCTTTTTTTTCTTGTACTTAAGTAGAAAAATCCTAAATTGGTTTGATAGCATCAAGCTTTAGCTTCTTTTCTTCTACATTTGTCTTAACTATATCTACATTTTGACTTTGCACCTTCTTCTTAGGTTACCATTTCTTATCTTTAATATCTTTGACCTTGACAACCATTTGATCTTTTCCTTTGTTGTCATCATTCATTTTATGGGTTACATCCTTGATTAAGATTCCTAAAGCTTTTCTAGTAGCATTATTTATTGTTCTATTTCTCAGGTTATAAGTACTATGAACTTGAGCAACCATTTATGAAGTTATCTTGTCAATTTCTTCCTTAGATGGTTTTCTCAAATTCATGTGTCCCACTCCTTATGTCATGTTGCATGTTGTGTCATCAATTTTACTTTCATCATCTAAAAAGTCATGCTAATGATAGACGTGATATACATCTTCTTGATTGCCTACATCCATTTCAGACTCTTCAGTATTAGATTCTTCATTGTCACCATATGAACTATCATCATGATTCTTTTCTTCCTCCCCTTCTTTAGATTGTATTTTTTGGGAGGTAGAAAATGACTGAGCTATGACACAATAATTAAGGGAATGGGGGGATTGGAAAACCACACACCAGGGCATATCCTTAGTCATATTTATAGAATTCCTCTATAATGGATCTGGTGTATTCTTCTTATTTTCATTTTGCAAAGTCTTATTAATAGGTTTACCATCTTTCCACTATGTATTATAGGGGTAATTTTGTAATATGGTTTTTATGTTGCAATTGTTGTTAAAATGTCTTTTCACCAGTATTGGTTTTATTTACATTATTGACTAGAGGCTTCAAATTTTTCAACAAATTCAACTCTTGATCTATCTTATCTTCCTCAGACTTCTTAGTTGTACTTGGCTTATCTCCTTCCTTCTTACTTCCCCTAGGATTAAATAACTTAGGATCATCCCTTCTTCCTAACTTCCAGGATGTTCTCCTATTGTTTTCAATGTTTACACCTATCTTAAAAGCATCCCTCAATGTCTTAGGATTCTTGTCTCTCAATATGTGTGTCATTTTACTGTCAAAACCATTAAAGCTAGTAGTTAAGCACTCATTCTCACCTAATCTCATGACCTAGAATAACTTATACATCCCCTTTTGGAATATAACATTGAAATCAAAAGTGGATTAATTTTGATTTTTCTTTATATTATTAAATTCATTCAAGACAAAGCTGACATTAGTGTTGTCTCCATATTGTTTCTTAAAACATCTTTCCAAATCATCCCACGAACCAACACTATCATCAGGGAGCCTCCTAAACCAATTTTTGGCATCTTCTATAAGTGAGTGCACAAATAGATTCATAACAAAATCTTCATGTTTAACCTAATAATCATGTATCATATCGGTGAATTTTCTAAGTGTTCCTCGCCAGTAATGGCATTATTTCCAGAAAACTTTGTGACTTTATCCCTTAATTAATTTGGGATGGGATGGGGAAAACCAAGGATACCTATATGTATCATCTTAAATTGGAAGCACTTCCATCTTGATAGGTGTATCACCCTCTTTTAGTACATTTATCATGAGAGACTTGCATTTAGGATGCATTCTGCACTTGATTCCTTCAATCCAAGTGACAGTAGGGTTAGGATCTCAAAGATTTTCCTTAATTTCCCTCCTCTATGGCTATATTTTCTAGATAGGAATTAGGAATAGGTCCTTGTGGCCTTCATCATATTCATCATATGATTTCGTGCCTATTACTGGCACTCTATCCTATTATAATATCATTTCTAGGTCTTCGGGCATCTTAGGGACCTCCTATTTTTTTATTCTAGTTGGATCTAGACACTTAGGTCAAGGTTGAGGTGGACCCTAACCTAGGAAAAGGTCAAGGTCAACCCTAACCTAGGGAAATTTCTTGAGGTCAACCTTGACCTAGGTCAAGGTCAAGGTCATCCTTGACCTTCTTCCTTCTTTGAGATTTGATACCTCTTTTCAAATTTTGGTCCCAGAAGGCCCAAAAATCAATGTCAGGCTTTTGGATCCAAATGCGAAAGGGTTTTAGTTTGAAATTCATTTATTTCTTCTCCCTCCTTAGTTGGTTATTGTGATTGCACCATAATTCAAGGTGAAAATTGAATTATGGGTCCTCACATTACTTTAGGAGCCTTATCTTGAAACCTCTATATAAAGTCTCTCATTTTACATTCATTTACAACAAGAAGTCATGAGAAGCACACAAGAAATGGTGAAATGAAGATGAAATATTGTAAGAGGATGATATATAAGATCAAGCCATTATTGATATTAAGCATTTTTATGAACACACCATATTGGACATCTATTTGGAGCAAGAGAGATCTCATCTTCCTTGATCCACCATTATCAATATTCAAGCATTCAAAGAAACAATCATGGGCTAACAATTATGGATTATGAATTTGGGAGTAATTTAGCCTTGGGGGCTTAGTATATTTTCTTATCTCCTTCAAGTCTATGCATTGCTTTCTCATACATATCCATGCTAGAGTTTCAATCTAGAGGATGAGATCTTGCCATTACACATTCAATAGACACATATATTCTATTACAACAGGCTATTCGTGGAGGTGGAGATTACCAAAATGGGGGTTTGACTAAAGAAAAACCCTATATTGCCATCCCAAAACACCATTTTTTAGATATACATAGAACTTGTTGTTTTGAGAATTGAAGTACAGATCTAAGTACCCTTTTCAAAAACTTTCAAATACGTGAACAAATTTTTTTCCAGATCCGTGTAGGTCAAGGTTGACTTTTGGGTCAAGGATGACCTTTAGTGAGGGATAAAATTGTGCCCTAGGGTAAGATTGTACCCCGCTATCTTAGTTAAAGTTGACCTACTTCTAGAGAGACAAAAGTTTTTTGGGTTTTCTCCATTGTGGTTTTATGGTTTTGGATCCATTTGCAGAATTTCTAGAAACTATACACATGCATTAGAAAATGGGTATATCTAGATTAATTTCATCATGAGGTATGTATCTTATTTTGTCTAATTTCAAATATTTCCATATTTACATTACTTATTCAATTCCAATTCTAAAGTACAAATGAATAATATGGAATGTTAAAGGAATTTTTGAAACTCCCTCCTTTTTATCCTATTCACTACAAAATACATTTTCTTATACATTTCCATGTATATTGGCCTTTTTTAAGATCCTAAGATATTGGAAGAACTAGGTCCAACAGCTTGGGTTTGCACAGAGGCTTTTCCTTGTTGTGTGATAGTTAGTTTACAAGTTGTGGTGGAAGAAGAAGTTGGTACTAAATAGGAAACTCCTTGACTACTTATCATAGGACCACATATTGGGATAGAGGATATGCCTTGTGAAGTCTAGTTTTTTCCTACTGTTAGACCAAAGGTGGATTTCACAAATTGAATTTTTCTTTTCATCTCTTTTTCTTGAGCTTTATTTTCAACCTTATTTAATTCCTTTTCTAAATCTTCTCTTTCCTTCTTAGCCTTTTTTAGCTCTGAACCAATTTTTGAAATACCAATACTCTCAGATGTAATAGTAGGTTCATTGATTTGAACACCGATAACCTTTTTCCTTTATCAATATTATTATTAGTGATAATTACTACATTCTCTTCAAGAGGTTTATAAGGTTGAACTTGGGAAATAGCAAGTCCTTCTTTTCATGTAGAGTACATTCTTGATCTTGGACCTTAGAAATTATTTCTCTAATATCTCCAAATATATCTAAATGTAGGGTTGAAGATTTCTCCTCCAACTTCCTATTTCTCTTTAAGAACCTCCATTCTTAAGAGAAAAATTTCCCTTTCTATAAGGGCATTCATGGTGATCATTTATTTTCCCTTTTCCAAATGTATGTGTTTTGTATCCTCCTCTACAACCTTTTTTCTAATTATTCCAACTTTAGATAACAAGTCATCAAGATTTGCAGAGGTGGTCTCTAAATCTATAGGATCACTTAAATCTATAAATTTTCTCTCAACAAATGGAACATGTCCAAGATTTTTCTTATTATCTAGGGTGTTCTTACATTTCTAGCATTGATCTACTTCTTTAGACATATTTGGTCTAAAAACAATATCTCTTATAGAAGAAACAATTTTATCCTAGTATAATCTTTCATCAGGCAAAGGAGTAGTGAACATTTTGCCCAAAAGTTTGTATTCTCAAATTCAAAATTCAAAGATGAGATTCCCTTTCTATTACATCTTGGCATTAAGAATGAGCTAATACATTGTCTTGGGGTTTCCATGTGTGGCCAAAATCTCCTTTCTTTCTAGGAAAGTTCGTCCTACCAACTTGATGTAGTTCTATGTATAAAGGGATTTTTGGATTTGCTTTCATATATGCTCTTGTGTTTCTCCTCTTATTAGCCATTTGAATCAATTTTTTTAAAATAACACTAGCTACTAATACCTTTGAATGATCTGCCAGCCACTAAGTGAAAATACTTTAACGTGACTGAAAAATGAGAAATGTCATGAGAATAGGATTTTGAATACAAATCTAACACAAGGACCCAATACATTTTCATGCTTTTAGTATTTCAATATGTATGATTCTTGTTTGGAATACTTTGATGAGGCTTTTATTGTAATTAAAAGAGGATAGATTCCTTGATGAGGTATATGGTAGTGAGGATGACAATGGTCTGGATAAGATCTCCATTTATCCTATTCCTATTTCAATCTCCTCTGCAACCTCTCTAATTGACCTTTACCATAGGGTGTGTGTATGGTTACCTTCATGTCCCATAATTGGCAACATTGATAAATCTAAAATGATATATCCTACACTTGATGACAATAAATGGATGTCCTTGAATAAAAATTAGGGGTAAACCTAGAGATCCTTCAAATTTCTTTGATAACATTGATTCTATTTCACATGCTTATCACACATAGAATAACCCTCAGCCTATTGTTCCAATTTCTTTACCACCTTCTCAACCTATGCTTCATCAAGCTCCTAGGTTTCCTTCTACTTTTAAGGAGTGTGACTTAGTTGATTAATTACGTGCTACTCCTACTAAGATATCTTTATGGGAACTACTTCAAACTTCCCCAACATATCACGAGGCATTGTAAAAATATTTATCTACTCTTCCCTCTTTGCCTCCTAATCAAGAAAACTTTCATTTTATTTTAGATTTCATGCAAACTATGCCTTATGTACCTCCTATTGTGTTTTCAATAATGGTTTACCTTCTCTTGATGTGTAGAATCAATATAATGCTCTTATGGTTGTTGTCTCTATTAATCAAAGTATCATTTGAAGAACATTAATTGATATTGGATTTGGGCTTAATGTTTGTAACATGGAGATGTTTAAAGCAATTAAGGAAGATCTTACCACTATTCAACCTGATAATGTTCCTATACGTGGATTTAACAATATTGTGAAGAGAACTTTGGGCATTACTACCTTACCTATTAAAGTTGGTCTAGTTAACCTAAATACACCTATTCATGTTATTCCTAGACCTCTTAATTATAACCTTCTTTTAGGAAGACCATGGGTACATACTATGCATGCAGTTCCTTCTACTTTTCATCCCAAGGTTAGGTTCATTTACAACTTAATATATACATTACATGTGTACGATGTGCCAAATCCTTGCCTAAATTAACAATATGCTAAAATATATTAGCCTCTTCAACCAAGTAAAGAGATTGAAAAACAACCTAAGACACGACAACTTGAGATTCAACAACCAAAAGCTCCATCTTCTTCTTTGACTGAGGATGATTTGGGGGGTGTTGGATTTTAATCCTACTTTCATTGGAGAATATATGGTCTTTGATTTGAAATTCATGAAGCAACAAAGTGAATTTGAAAACAAGTTTTTATTCCTTCTCCACTTTCTGAGGAACTCAAAAGTAATTTTGTGGCCACTTCGATTAATGAAACAACTAAAATGATAAATCATGATTGTTCTAACATTATGACATGTGTCACTCCTTGGACTCCATCTAAAATGGATGATCTACATAGCTATGGTTATCATTTGCTGAAGAAATAAGGATTTAATGGGAAAGGATGTGGTAAATATGAGCAAGGTATACAAGTACCTTTGGATAATGAAATTTATGATCATATGTATGGATTAGGATTTAATCCTTATAAACAACCATCAAATTTTCATCTTAATAATAATCATATATGTGGTGGGCAATTGAAATTGGTTGATCCACTTCTCATTGATATTAAGCAAGCACCTACTTTGGATATTTTTCTTGAAGATGAAACCTTAATGGAATTTTTAGGGGTTTATGAAGATTTACCTAAGTTCCATCACAAACATCAGAAGCCTTATTGTTTAAATACATATGCTTGTTTTGGAGAACATGATAATTTGGATATTATTCCTTTATCGATGGATCCTCTGATACAAAGTGATTTATTAATAACCAAGATTTTTGATATTCAAATGGATGAGAATAATCCTAAAAATATAATAAATATTGGAAATGTTTGAATCAAGATGAATGTGATCAATTGGTTTCACTTTTACTTGAATTCAAGGATATTTTTGCTTGGACATATTCAGATATGTTGGGTATAGACTCTATTGTTACTCATAATATTGTTTTAAAACCAAATATGAAACCTATGAAGAAAAAAATTCAAAAGATGAATTCACAAATTGCTTTATTAGTTAAAAGTGAAATTGAAAAATTATTAGATTCTAGATTTATCCGTTCTATTGATTACTCATATTGGATTTCAAACATTGTGCATGTTTCAAAAGGAGAAAATAAGATAAGGATGTGTACTAATTTTAGATATTTATACTAGGCATCCTTAAAGGATGATTTCTCATTACCCAACATTGATATGATTAAGGATTCAACAACGGGTCATGTCTTGTTATCTTATCAATGAGCTATGAATTTGATTTTTCATGATTACATCCACAAGATCCTCGAAGATTGTGTAGATTACATCTTAGCAAAAATCTATACAAAGAGAAGATCATGTTACTATTTTATGACAAATATTTATGAGATTGAATCCTAAGAAATTTGTTTTTGGAGTAGATTCTCATAAATTATTAGGATTTATAATCTCTAAGAGAGGCATAGAAGTGTTAAAATTTCTCTAGAATAACTAAGAGGGGGGGTGGTGAATCAGTTATTCAAGGTCCAAATGTCCTATTCAAACTTTTCATTAAGTGTAGTAAACCCATTCAAGAATTCAAGCTTTAACTTATCTAATCAACAAGTTACTGTAAATCAACATGTAATCATAACACATAAGGAATCAACACATGACACAGTGATTTACGTGGAAACCTAATTTGGGAAAAACCACCAGTAACATGCTACTCAATTCTCACTCTTCTGAAGTTATGCCCTATGAAAGGCCTGCCCTATTAAAGGCTTACAAAACACTATTAAATGTGACCTTGTTAGAGGATTTAACCACCCTATTATAAGTGGGCCTGGTTAAAGGACTTTAGAAAATTCGCTTGGAATGCCACCCTATTAAAGGATTTGCATATGGCTGTTAGGCCAACCTAAGTCCATAGGATTTTCAGATCTAATTCAATTACAAGAGAGTATTAGAAAATCTTGACCTGATTTCAATATACAACTTATCTTGTAGATCCCATATCACTTCTTAGCTCATACCCTTGTCTGGCCTTCAATCTTTGAAACTCTTAATAGCTTGTCCTCCTTTCAAGCTTTGTCCCCTTGAGTCTCCATGCTCAATGTACCAGTGCAATCATCTCTTCATGACCACTTATAGAAGTAGAGCCTCTGTGCTCTTCCTTTTCCTAGATGTCTCCTCCTTGACACCCTTTTAACCACTTTGCAAACTTGGCTCTTTTGCAGCAATAGTATTAGAAATTCTTTGTTTCTTGGTCTATGACTTCTTAAATAGAATCCTTGGAGTACCTTTTCTCACTCAATTCTTCCATTTTTCAATTTCAATTCGCATGGATTAGGTAGGATTCATTGCATCTAACCCATATTCTATTTCCTCTAGAAACTTCATGAATAATCCTTTAGAATTTGCCCAAAAATGGCTTACATAGGACTCTATGCCTCCAACTCATCATCTTTATCTTCCAACTTGTTCACAAAATTTAATGTAACCACTATGTTGACTTAGATTTGGCAAATCTTCATCTTTTGAAATAATGCAGCAGCTCGACACTATTGAAATATTGGTGCTCGGCACATACTGTGTTTCTTGGCATCAACTATGTTTTTCCTGATGCTCGGCACATAAAGATCACTCGACACCAACTTGAAATTTGTTTAATGCTTGACACCTATTCTTTACTTGGCACATGAAGCTCACTCGGTACACACTAGAAATGTCTATTACTTGGCTTATACTATCAACTTTCTCAGCTTAAACTAACTTGCTCAGCACGTTCTTATGATTTTAGTTTAAGCTTTGCAGTCAACTTTGTTACAACTTCTTCCTCCAATAATTCTAAGTGTGACCAACCTCTATATCTTTGAGTATGTCATCAATACATTACTTAGCCATTGTCTTAATTGATCCTTGTACTTCATTACAACATCATAACTCAACCTTTCCCTTAGGTGCTCTTGTTACATCTTGTTGATCAAATCATCTTCATCAATCAACTAAGTGATAGTACTTGAATCTTATAAGAAAATATCATCCCTACAAATAGTAGGTTTAACATCAATGACAAAATAATGATTGAAAACATTCTTTTACAATAATCTCCCTCTTTGATCTTCAACAACAATGAGCTTTTTCAATCAAATTTCCAACAAGAAGTGGATACATAAAATATTGAAGCTATCGCTAATATGCATCCTCCTAAGAATATTTCTCAACTACAGACTTTACAAGGAAAAGTATAAGTTGTTCTTCACTTTTTTTCTAGTTTAGTTGATCGAAATATTCCTTTTACTTCCTTTCTTAGAAAGGATACCAGTTTCTCTTGGAATGATGAATGTAAAAAAACCTTTGAGAAATTTAAGGAATACCTTGCAAATCCTCCTATTTTGCAGCCAGCTAAATTTGATAAGCCATTTCATTTGTTTACTATAGAAACTCTAAACATAGTTAGTGCCTTGTTAGCTCAAAATGATAATAATGGTAAAGAAAGACCTATGTAGTACATTAGTCATACTTTACTTGATTATGAAACAAGATATATAGAATTGGAAAGACAATGTCTAGCTCTAGTTTATGCATGTCAAAAATTTAGGCATTATCTTATAAATGTTGAAGTCCATGTGATTGTCAAGTTTGATCCTTTGAAATATATTTTCTCACAAACTAATCTCTATGGCTGTTTGTAAAAATGGGTGATGTTACTTATAGAATTTGATCTTAATTTCATTTCTTATAAGTCTATTAAGGGACAAGCTTAATAGATTATTTAGTTGAATCTCCTTATGCTCATTATGATACATGTTATAATTCAATAGAATTTCCTCACAATAATATTTTAGCTATTCAACAAGATGATATTTGGGAATTGTATTTTGATGGATCTAAATATAAGATAGGTTTTGGTGTTGGTATTATTTTAATTCCTCCTACACAAAAGCCAATCCTTTTATCATATAAATTAATCTTTCCTTGTACTAATAACATTGTGGAGTATGAAGCTCTTATAGCTAGCCTACGAGCATCTTCACATCTTAACATCAAACACTTGCAAATTTATAGAGATTCACAATTGATTGTTGAAAAAAATTAAAGGAGGTTATCAAACTAAGAATGATAAAATGACACAATATAGAGATTTGGCTCTTGATTTATTTTCACAATTCTCTTCTTAAATGATTTAGATCTTACCTAGGAAAGATATTCGACATGCAGATGCTATGGCAAGCACAACTTCTTTGGCGTGTCTTGAGAATAATGTTGAAAACTTTCAATTTACCATACAAACTCTTAAAAACCCCATAATTTCTAAAAAGATTACCTCTAATTGTTTCACTTTGCATTTGAATGAATGGTATTCCTTGTAAGCATACAAAATGGTCACCTTGACTATGTGCCCTAATTTCATAATTTATGTCAAAATTGAATCAATATTTGCATCATCATTTCCTTTGATAAAATTAAATTATTTAAATTATTTAATTAATCATTATTATTTTACATCAATTTCCTTGATTAAATTGGAATTCATTTATTTAATTATTTTAAATAAATGGTTTGATCATCTTGATTTTTGTATTAGTTAATTCAAGGAGTTTTCTCCCTTTTAATAAAATAAAACCCCTCCTCACTTAATTTTATGTGCAACAACTATTATTTTAAAGTAAAAATTAAATAACTATCACACACTTTATTTTATAAGAAAAGGGATTATTTTACATTTAAATTAAATAAAAACACCCCTCATCTTATAATTTTTATAGAGTGTTACACTCCACATCTCTTAATGAAATGCTAATTGCACATTCTCTTATGTGGGTCATACCCTTTCATTTAATTTTTATTTTCCCTCCAATTTGGGAATACCTCTTTGGATTGATATTAGGGTATAATTTAGTGGCTAATATTCGTAAATTGGCTAATTTTAGAATTTTTTGGCTAGTATTTTGGCTAATAATTTAAGATTTGATACAACCTAAATTGCCATAGTTTTATAAAATTTAATTCTAGAATATTTAAAATCGCTCAATAATTTATTTTATTGAAAAATTTAAACTCAAATATTCACTACAATATTCGTTACATTAATAGATTTGAGTAACCTAAATATAATATATTATTGGAGAAATTAAATTGAACTGACCAATAATTATCATAATTATTAGTTAATTTAGGGATATATCACCAATATTTATTATTCACTATTGATTTAAAGTATATGTAACAATTCTCATAAAATTCCACAAGGTAAAAAAATGTTCAATTTTGATTTGTAATATTCCATGGTGATTAATGAACTTCCTATTATTATTGAGATTCATCAATATTTTATACAAAACAAATTATGATTAAAAAATAATCACCAAAATTAATCATATTTAGAATTAAAAATTGAGAGTTTCGCCAATATAAATAATTTTATTTTTTTAAAATAATGAAATATTCGCCAATATTTTATATCTTTTTTTGGAGGTGGCTTTCTTAAAGTTTACCCTGATTGATATATAAAGGAGACCTCCTTCTTCATTTTGACAAGATGATTTCTTTTGTTATATGATGATGATTTCTTTTGCTACATGAGGATGATAACTTTTGCTATGATTATGATGATTTCTTATGCTATGATCAAGATGATTTCTTTTGCTACATTATGATGATTTCTTTTTCTACATGAGGATGATTTTTTATGCTATGGTGATGATGATTTCTTATACTATGGGTATATATACATTTTTGAAGCTTTCTTGGAGACTTGGAGATATATTGCATGTTTATGATAATTTTGAATCTTCCATTCATTGGATGTACTTGCAAAAACTAAGACCGATGTTCATATGAGAGCCACCACTTCAAACCTTTGAAGGCCTTTGTACATTGATGATAGGAAGCTATGAGTCGATTCTTGAGATCTTACATTTTCATGATGTTATTTTGAAGGATTTTGAGTGTAAGGATTCATAGAAGTGCGTTTGCTATTTGTCCACATTTTTCACACACATTTTTGGCATCCACCGTGAGGCAACCCACCTTTACATGTTGGTTTTGGATATTTTTGGAGCTAACCCCTTGTGCAAATGTGCTTGGAGAAGAAAACCCTATATTTTCAAAGATTTGATCATATCTCTTGAAAAAATTGGTGTTTTGGTCTAAAATTCTTTTGTAGGTTGGTGACATATCAAAGAAGCTTCAATTAAAATTTCAAAGTGTTCTGAGGTAACTCGTATTTTTATTATTTTTTTCTTTATTTTTCATGAAAAATCATTTTTTGATGCAAATTAGAAAAAAATTCAGCAAATTCTACATTTTTGGAAAGGTCTCTAAATTAAAAATAGGGTTGTTTCTTTGTGTTCTGAGTTTAGGGATCATATGAGGGCTCAAACACTCAATTTACAAAAACTATTATATTTTGACAAAATGGGTCCCTAGGGAAAAAATGAAATTTTTTTTCTAAAATTCTGACATTTTTGGAAAGCTCTCTATTTTTTAATAGGGGTCTTTGTTCTACATTTAGAGTTTTGGATCTGAATTCATGTCATATAGATCCAATCTTGTTGACTAGGTCAAAAATCAAAATTTTAAAAATGGGTGTGTAATGATTAGCTTGCACTTATTTTTCACATAGTTCAATGCATGATATGAGTTGTCATTTGGGTTATTTTCTGGTTATTATTTCTCCTAAAAAAAAAATTAGATCTAACCCTAGGGTTTGCATAAGTTGAATATACATTTCATATCTTGTTTGCTTGTTTGATTGTTTGATTGTCTTCCTTGTTGGAGAGTTTGTGGCTAGCTTGCGTGAAAAGCTCAACCAAAATAAAAAGAAGGTAAAATCTACTAAGCTTGTTGCATGGATTACCAGGTATTTTTTTTAAATCTCTATAACATTGGGTTTCCTTTCATTAAAACAAACCACTCGCATGTCTTACTTTAGTGATTTCTTGCTTTCATAGATCACATTTCCATTTATGCTCTAAAGGAAAGAAAGAACATAGATGTTTTCTTGGAATCCCTAATTATTGTTCTATGTGCCTGATTATTATTTATAAATATGAAATTGATCTTAGTTGTTTAAAAAGAATAATCAAAACTGAGTTCCCCAAATCTAACTTTCTAGTTTACTATCTAGTTGTCACTTTTCTTATTATGAACCTATTTCCTAGTTAGAATTCATCATTTGGAGAGTTCAATTCATTAATATGACTCTAGGGTAACCTTTTTTTTGTCATTCTTGAGGTTATTTGACCATTTTGGACCTAATCTTGACTTTCTAAACTTTTTGTCACTTTGGATCCTTGCATCATAGCTATCTTTCAATTAGTACATCTTGTCTTATCTTGTTGCCAACATCAAAACTTGCTAAGTTAGAGATTTCCCTAGAGGAGAAGTTTTTCTTTCAGATTCTTTGATCTCATCCTTGCACTATAGGTATTCACTTGTCTAAACATATCAATTTGTCTCATATTATTACATTTTTATTACAGAACATTAAAACTCTTGGATAATTCCACATTTGTAAGACCAACAGTGGCATATTGTGTTAACCAATCATGAGACCTCTATTGGTTGATTGAGTTAATGGGAGTGATAGATAGTTACATTATTACACCTTATTAATTTGACAAGTGATTAATTTACTACCTGAGAGTGATACCAATGCTTCTTGGAGTCTTCCTATTTACTAGTGTTTTTCCTCTCATGTCAATTACAACTAGATTTCAAGTGATTCATGGTAAACAACCTCAAGTTAACTTTGATCAATTAACCTTAGTTCTAACTCATCAAAAATGTAAAGGAAAAGAACCTATCTTTGATCAATCACCTAAGGGATAAATAGAAATTGAGTTTACTCCTCCTAATCATCTTAGTGAATTGTACATACCTAGGGCCTCTTCACTTTTTGAGCAACACATGATATTCACTAGAAACAAAGCTAAAAGCATGGATAACTTGATGAATGATAGATTATTGAGGCAACATGGAGTTGAACCTTTGGTACATTAAAGAACTCATGAAGATATCTATAGAACTACCTCGAAAAATGATTTTGATAGAGATTTACATGGAGGAAATTAGTACTAGTCTTTGTTTCTTACTCCTCCTAGATTGTCACCTAAATCTTTTTCACCCAATTGATGATAAAATAAAACAAAACAAATTGGAAAAGATAGAATACTTGGAGAAACAAGAGAAACAAGTAGCACAACAAATCAATGAAAGTTTGGCTAGATCTCAAGAATTTCTCAACAAAACTCCAAGAACCCCTAATGGTTGGTTTAGTAAAGTGAGTAAGATGTATATGGAAGAATAAGCTAGAGAAATGGCTAAAGGAATGGCTCAATAAATGGTTAGTGATATTCTTTCTTAGAGGGGTAATGTTTCTCCACCTCCTAGATCTCCTAGAGGTGATGAAGAGACATGTCTTCTACAAGAGAAACAAGATTACATGGATGCATTCAATATGGTGTGAGGTAGAAAAGAAAGCTTATGAAATAGCCCATCAGAAACTTAATGATATACTCTTGCTTGGTGGTGGTAGTGGTTCTCCACCTCCTTCTCCTCCTCCAAGAGTTACAAGACATATGTCACCTTCATAATCTCCTAAGGGAAATAGGAGACAAACATCTCCTCCTCCTAGATATCAACAAAGGCAAATGTCTACTCCAAGGAATTTACAGCAACATCCTCAATTTACTACACATGGTTTTGGTGTGGATTATGATTTATTAGAGCAAGACCCAAAATTTCACAAGTACATGGATCAATATATTCAAATTAATAAGGATAAATACTTCATGGATTTAATCAAGAAAGGTGTTCAAGTACCTTTATAATTTTGATGAGGATAAGAATTAATTTTCTCTAGAGAGGGTGTGTCCTCTACCTTTTGAGAGGAGTATTCTAGAGGTTGAATTTCCTAAGAAAATAGAATTTCCACATTATGATAAGTATGATGTGAATGGAGACCCTAGCAATCATGTGAGATAGTTTAATATTATAGGCTTGGAATTTGCACATAAAGATGCTTATCTTATGAGATTGTTCCCTAGGAGTTTAAATGGCCAAGCTATGGAATGATTCACTAAGATTACTCCCCCACTTAAGAATTTTGAGGAACTTGTTAAAAAAATTATCCAACACTTCTCTTACAATGTTCAAAAACTAGTTTATGTGTTGAATTTATGCAACCTCAAACAAGATCAAGGAGAACCTTTTATTAATTTTTTACAAAGATGGAGAAAGTTATGTTCTCATTACTCTAGAGAAACTCTAGAAAAAAAAAGAAAATTGATATACTTGTGAGTAATTTGGTTCCTAAATTGAGAAATGAAATTGGCAAATGGATGTTTAAGACTTTTCATAATATGGTAGAAACAACTTTCTATATTGAGGATGTTTTGAAGAATCAAGGAATTATAGAGCATAATACCAACAAGAGTAACCACAACAATAGAAATAAGAAAAGGAGTATTTCTTATAAAGGAAATCAACATGTGGTTAATGATGATATAGTTGACACCTCCAAGTCTAGTGGTAAAGCTATTTTCAAATTATCAGAAATTGTTCATGCTATAAAACTTCAAGCACCTTCTCAGCAAAATAAAAGAGGCAATTCTAGCTCCAATAATAGAAACCCTCAAGAGAGAATAACTTTTACAAAGATTAGTAGACCTTACGAGGATGTTTTTGTTGTGGTTCCACAACACATGCCCCATTCCTTACAAGGAATGGGGACCCCCTGATTTTTATGGACTCCTGAATTGTGAGTTCAAGATTTTAAAAAAAGTGTTAGAGTTAAAATTATAAAATATATATATAAAGTCAAAGAGTGCACCATATTCATGAGTGTGCAACCTGCAAGGCATGCGCCATGCACTTGCGCATACGCGCAAGGGTGTGAAATGCACCCCATGTATCTGCTAGGGTTATAAAACTCCCCTTTCCCCCCACAACACTTCATTATTCTATTTTACATTGCGATTAAGGAGCTTGGCATGCACACTGCACACATTATAAAAAGGTGTGCCCAAAACTCTGTCGCACACTCATGACAAATGGAATCGCGTGCCTCTTGCACAAATCACACCATTCACCCATGTTAATATGGTGTTGCATGCCCAAGATGCACTGCCCTCTATACGCTATGTGACATTGCACCCTCCACATGTTGTGTGAAATCACTCCACATGCACCTGATGCTTTGTGCTCCCACGCCCCTTCATTGCCTATGCTCAGCACTTCACGCACCTGTGTAACCTTCCTCCATCCAAACCCAAGTGTGCTCCACCTGTGTGTGTGGTACTTTGTGAGCCCATGCACCTCTTCTACCTTCACCCATGCATGGCACTTCGTGCACACATGCGCCTCCACTACCTCTGCCTGCGTGCCTAGCTTTGCCCTTTCTTTTAATAAACCAAAAAGCCCAAAAAAATTATTAAAAAATAATTTTAAATTTTAAATTTTTAAAGTTTAAAAAAAAGAGGAAAAGTAAAATATTTTTAAAATATAAATAGAAATAGAGTGAAAAATAGATTTAATAATAAATAAAAGCACCCAAATTAGGCAATTTGTTTTGTCCTTTTGTAGATGCTCAAAAATGGTTCACATCTACGGTTTCATCACTTCTTCATACTAATTCATCCCATTTTCTCATTCCACTAATTTTGATCTTTTGGCCAATTTGATCATATCTAAACAATGTTTGTTATCATTCGTATCCTCTTTTAGATCAATTTCATGTCATTTCAAAATTATTTCATATCAACTCAAAACCATTTCATATCAACTCAAAATCACCCCAAATCAACTCAGAATCACTTGGAATCAATCCTAATCAACCTGGAACATATCAAGCATCCCAAATCAATCATTATTTATTTGATCCTAGGCATTGTTGTGGCTTTCAGTGCCTTGGAAACCTATCAATCTATCAATCTTATCAATCTGACCTTAGTACTATTGTGGCTCTCAATGCTAGGTCAAACTATCATTCATGTCATCTAATCTTTGACATCATTGAGTCTTTCAATTTCAAATCATGGAATTATCAACCATTTTAATAATATTGATTGCATCTATTGATGTTATTATGATCAACCTTATCAATCAATCTCGACCGTGTAGCATTTACAATATCAGTTAAATGTTACGAATCTTTTATTCATTTCATGTGTCCTTGGCATGTTATTGATTTTGATCAATCAATCATTTTGACCATGGCTTTGGTTAATTCATCATCATTCTAGTCAATTTCCATTATCATCACACTTCATCAAAGCACACTGTCACACTTATTTAATCAATTTGGCCAATCATTTACTAATTTTCCCTATAGGATTAAATAACCCATAATTTAATCCTATCATTCTTACTAATTATTCTTCCTAATTAACATCATCAATTAATTAATTTTATTAACTAATTGATTCATCATTCACAATCCATGGAAATTCACAATTTCCTAAGTCTAATTTTCCACCATTAATTCCATTTCACTAATTTCTATTTTGTGGAATAAAGGATTTTTAAATTCAAATATTCCATAAACTATTGACATCATCATGACACATGGGTGTGACACCTCATGGATTCTCCTTTGACACTTGGCTAAGATATGTCATAATCCAATATTCTTATTCTCTTACACACATCCATACTTGGCTTCCTTCGTCATAGATTCTTGGCTTTAAGTGGGCGTGAGGTGTCATATGACGCATCATAGATTCTCTTCCATCTTTAGCCAAGTTTGACTTCCAAGCATCATAGAATCCTAAACTTGGCATCTTGTTTCATATGAGTCATGGATTCTCCAAGGAATCTCTTGCCATGTCGAATATCCAAGGTGACAAATCCAATGCTCTCACTTTATGTGTTGATTATAAAATGAGCATTCTTTCTCTCATTTTTGGTCCTTGGCTTTTTGTCATTATTCACTCCATTTCTCACACTAAAATCACAACTTCAAGTATTCTCATAGCATTATCATCATTATCATAGACTTTTGCTTCAACTTTGTGTGCATTATAGGCAATTTTTGAGCTACATCACATGGAGAAGAAAGAAGGACATGGGAGCTACAAGTGAAAGAGGGAGTTTTAATTATTTTTTGCTTTCTTTATTCATTTGGATTTCATGGTAGACTAGAGGGTGTTAAAATATGCTTATTGGGTTTGTGATTTGCTTATAGTATGTTATACATTAGCCCATTTTTTAGGTCCTACACCTTTATGTTTATTTTCTTTTCTTTTGTTAGTCAAATTGAAAGCATTCATGTTTTTATTTCCAAGTTTTATCATTGACCTAATGAGCATTTTTTCTTATGTTATGCAAAGATTAAATAACATCCACATCCAAAATGGCACCAAAGCCCGTCGTATTCAAGTTTCAAGGTGTACCCTCAAAATCAAGATTCCATGATGATCACGCAGAAATCAGAGATACTAATCTGGGACATACATACTTGGGTAATTTTCTTAGAATATTTAATAAACCCACTAAGATATCTACACTAATATCTACCTTGATATTTTCCAAGTTGGTGAGTGTGGCTTTGAATCCTATATCAATATAGTCAGTGGAATTGATCATGGCTCTAACACAACATTTTGTTTCTGAGGAGAGAGTGGTTAAGAGTGTCATCGGAGAAGTTGTATTAGACCTGTGATTTGACAATATTGAGAGGGTCTTCCATCTCCCTAGAGTAGACCAATTCATTAGACTTTCCTATGAAGCAATGAAGAGATGGTACAAGGAGCACCAAAAGGAGGTGACCTTAGTACTGTCTTGGCTCTCTGTGCTAGGTCAAACTATCATTCATGTCATCTGATCTTTGACATTGTTGAGTCTTTCAATGTTAGATCATGGAATTATCAACCATTTTAATAATATTGACTATGTTCATCGATGTTATTATGATCAAACTTATCAATCGATCATGATCTTGTAGCATTTACAATATCAGTTAACTGCTACATATCTTTTATTCATGTCATGTGTCCTTGGCATGTTATCAATTTTGATCAATCAATCATTTTGACCATGTCTTTGGTCTATCCATCATCATTCTAGTCAATTTCCATTATCATCACACTTCATCAAAGCACACTGTCACACTTATTTAATCAATTTGGCCAATCATTTACTAATTTTCCCTATAGGATTAAATAACCCATAATTTAATCCTATCATTCTTACTAATTATTCTTCCTAATTAACATCCTTAATTAATTAATTTTATTAACTAATATATTCATCATTCATGATCCATGGAAATTCACAATTTCCTAAGCCTAATTTTCCACCATTTCACTAATTTATATTTTGTGGAATAAAGGATTTTTAATTCAAATATTCCATAAAATATTGACATCATCATGACACATGGGTGTGACACCTTGTGGATTCTCCTTTGACACTTGGCTAAGATATTTCATAATCCAATATTCTTATTCTCTTACGCACATCCATATTTGGCTTCCTTCATCATAGATTCTTGGCTTTAAATGGGCTTGAGGTGTCATATGATGCGTCATAGATTCTCTTCCATCCTTAGCCAAGTTTGACTTCCAAGCATCATAGAATCCTACACTTGGCATCTTGTGTCATATGCATCATGGATTCTCCAAGGAATCTCTTTCCATGTTGCATATCCAAGGTGACAAATCCAATGCTCTCACTTTATGTGTTGATTATAAAATGAGCATTCTTTCTCTCATTTTTGGTCCTTGGCTTTTTGGCATTTTTCACTCCATTTCTCACACTAAAATCACAACTTCAAGTATTTTCATAGCATTATCATCATTATCATAGACTTTTACTTCAACTTTGTGTGCATTATAGGCAATTTTTGAGCTACATCAAATGGAGAAGAAAGAAGGACATGGGAGCTACAAGTGAAAGAGGGAGTTTTTAATATTGTTTTGCTTTCTTTATTCATTTGGCTTTCATGGTAGACTAGAGGGTGTTAACATATGCTTATTGGGTTTGTGATTTTCTCATAGTATGTTATACATTTTTCCATTTTCTAGGTGCTACATTTGGTGAACCCGACGTGAACATGCTTATCTAACTTGGGTTTTCTTGTTTTGTGCTTGTAGGTGCAAGGAAGGAGCTAACTTGGAAGGGTATAACAACTATCTGCACTTCCTTATCACACCTAGATTAATTAGGTAGTCTAGTAACATGCTTGTATGCTCTTGTTTCATGCAATTTTTAGCTTTCTATGTAGGGTGCACTCTGCAATGTCAGGGTGCACTTGGGACCCCTAGGAGCGATTTTAAGGGCCTAGGAGACACCATAACACCTGTTTCATATTCCTAAATGACCAACTACACCCAAAAACTACCAATCTCACCCTTCTGAGCCCCAACTACACCATGGGCATAGTATGCACTATCTAGGAACACTTGGTAGTATAGGTGTCAAATTTTTCAGTTTCTAGGTCTTGATTGGGCACCATTTCCCCACAACTTGCCACTGACCTACCAACTATGCCTAGAAACTACCAAATACACCCTATTAAGCCCCAAGTGCACCATGGGTGTAGTTAGCACTATTTGAGTGCACATGGGGGCATTCTAAGCCATTTTAACCTTCTGGGGTGTAGTCTGCTCTATCAGAGCTCTGTCAGAGTACACCTGGTTCACAAAGAGCACACATATCACACAGAATCTACATTTAGGACTTCTATTTTCTTCTAAGACATAAGTTAGATTATTTTGTATTATTGATGGTATATTTTCAGCATGTGTTGATCATTGGATTAAGACATGATCATAACAAACTACTAATGCTTGCTTTGCAAGATGTTGTCATAGGCATTGTGTGCTTGTCAAAACCATGTGTTTGAATTTCCTAGATCAGATAACACTTTGTTTGGTGCTTAAAATAAAATTTTTCTTTTCTGCTTGGCATGTCTATGGTATTTAAATCCCTAGGAGTTGCATGGACATATCCTCTCCCCTCGCCATTCGTGGATCTTGGGTGTAAGAGAAATTTGTGCAACTTCTATAGGAAGCTTACCTTGGACCAAGATACTTGATATTGGGTATGCCAAGGGACATCTTTAGAGTGGTAATTGGAAAAAAGATAGTTAAACATTCCAACCACTATATAAAACTTGATTACAATGAAAGTTGTGTCGACGGTATTGCTGAGTGATAGCTCTCCTCCAATACCCTTGTGATGCATCAAACCTCAATTCTCAGGGCTGGGAGACCTTCTGAGGAAGTTTATCATTCACTTGTTGAACATAATGCCCTTACTAAAAACTATTTTTTAGTGGCCAAAATCCTTTCTATCCACTGGCTCAAGGGGTCACCCATGCTCGTGAAGACATCCTACATTCTTGCAGTCCTTAGTAGAGGCAACAGTTCCTTAGAAAGTCATGCCCCTTGGGAAGCGGATCTTGGTAGCCCCAAGAAGTGAGTGTGTTGTAAGGGAGAGCTTGTGGTGCCAAAATCCTAGGTTTTCCACTTTGGATAAGCATGGCTAAACTTTAGTTCAAGTAGGAATTCAGTGGATACAATCTTAAAGCCTAGGTTGTGGTGTGTTTGTTCACTTTTAACAATAGCTATTATTTTCTTAATGTGTCTTGCGTGTGCATAAAACATTAATCAAGATAAAAGCCAACATTAAAATTTACACCTTGGATATTTTTTACACCTTCTCAAAACATCAAACATTATCAAAATGTTACAACTTTGGTCAAAACTTTTCAAACTTAAACTTGGGAAACATGGAACACTGCATCCCTAGAAGTGCTTGGCATACCTTAGGTTGTATCCCTGCATAGAACCACTTGCATTCACCATATTTAAGGCCTCATATTTGCATCATATAAGATTCATCTTGCATCTTGTATTCCTCATTGTGTATCCCTCATCCTTCACATTGCATTCATTAAGGTTTAGTTTGCATCCTTCATTCGTTGCATTTCAACCCCCAAACTTGCATTTTGCATTGTCCATCTTGCATCTTTGCATACCCAAACCTCATCTTGAACACTTTAACCTTCATTCTAAGTGTCATAAACATCATTCTAAGCCTACATTCTGGTCCTAACATTGTCCCCTACTATTTACCTCACTATGGCATCAATCTGGAAACCCCAGCAACTAAAATTGCCTTAGTTTCAACCCAACTTCCCAACTATGCTTTGAAGATACCAACTGCACTCAAACTAGCCCCAACTACACCATAGGAATAGTTGGTACTATATATGATCAATGTTAGTATGAAACACTAATCTATTAAAAGACCAAAGCATTAACTAGCATAAAAATCATAACATATGAGATAGACAAAGTGAAAACCCTCAAATGAGAATATGAGCCAAGGAATGGCTCTCCCAATAAGGATGGTCACTTGATTTAGGGATGAGTCTATTATGTGGATGTGGGATGTATGCTCAAAGGGCTTCAAGTTTTCTTCAATGGTGGGGATGGGTAATGGAAATTTGGTAGCTTTGTGAGCTTCAATTTGGCATTACAAGGGTATGGTTAAGGGCTTTGTTTCTCAAACTAACATTATAACTTTAGCTCAAGGATTGTGATGAAATTTCTTGGGAGGGGATCCAATTTATAGGCTAAGGGCTTGAGGGTTTGAGGGCTAAGATACAAGGATGGGGAAATGGTTAAGGAGGGCTAGGATTTCATGAGAGGAGAGCACATGGATTGTGCTTCCTTACAACCAATCAAAGAGTGACACATGTCACAGGGTGAGAGGATGGAGGAAACGGCAAGGATGAGTCAACAAAGGAGGCTCAAGGGATAATATCTTCATAAAGACCCTTCATAATGGCTTGTAAGAGCAATGAATGGGTTTGTAAGAATCTTTTATGGCTTTGTAAGAGCATTCATGGTTGGGTGGTTGGGATATTTTGGAGGGAGTTGAGATTTTTGACTTTGCTTGGCTTAGGAAAGTCTTAAGCTTGGTTAGGGAATGTGACAAGGTTAGGGGTGAAATTAGAGGTGATTTAGGATTTAGATTAGGTATGTTAGAGATATGCAAGTGGATGGCATTCAATGAGGGTGGGTGAGTTAGTAGCTAAGCTTGGTTAGTATGGGTGGATGGGGTGGATTAGGCTAAAAAAGGGGTTTAGAGATAGGCTTAGGATGAGGATAAAGTCCTTCTAGAAGAGTCTAGAACTTCATAAAGTTTTGAGGATAAATAAAGTTTATTTATCTCAAGGGTTTGGGTTGAGGAAATATTTATTAAAACATATTTAATAAACATGAGGATTGATATTTAACCTTAGTTAAATATTTTGAGTTGGGATTAAGGGTAGAAAATGATGGGATTAGCCTTTAATCGAAATTAAAGAAGGATTAGAAGATTTTGGAAGAGGTTAGTGGTCTTAAGGAAATTGGCCAAGTTTTGGGCAAAAAATAAATTAAATATTTATTTTGGGATTTTTGGTCAATTTATTAATTAAATAATTAATAAATAAGGAAAATAATGTTTAAATAAGATTTAAACATTTTTGGGAGGGATTCCTTAATTAAATATTTTTAATTAAGACAAGGGGATTTAATGGCATAAAAATTAATTAATTAATTAATTAATTAATGATGATGTCATCAGGGACTTTTTCAGAAAATAAAAATACTTTATTTTCTAAAGGATTTTAGGTGTCTACAGGTACTATCTGGGCACACTTGGTAGTTTGAGAACCCAGTTTGGCTTCCAGACAACATTTTGAGGCTTCAGAGGTGTGCATAGGTACCTGGACAGGCCCCCCTATCTCAGTATGTCTTGATTTGCATCCTGCATCTCCTAGCCATCATTTTCATCACTTAGGACACCATTATATACAATTTAACCTTCATTATACATCTCCTAACCCATCCTAACATCAACCCTAGCATTTTATCTTCCTGGCATTAGCAATTTGGCAACCACCTCTCTCAGATTCAATAGATATTCATCCTAGCTTCCCAACTGCACCATAGGTGGAGTTGGTACTATGAGAATGCACTTGGTGCTAAAGGGAATATTTGGGCACTTGTATGACCATTTTAGGCCTTGCAACTGCATGTTAGGACCCCAAAACTCCATCTAGGAGCCTCTATACCTCCCCATTTTGCATTTCACCCAAAACTGCATCTTGCACCCAAAATCTCATTTTACACCTTAATACCTTTTCATATTACATATACAACCAGCATAACCATCATTTCAAGTCCCTGAAACATCATTTCAAACCCCCAAAACCTTTGAATTTAGTCAAAAATCTGAGCAAAGTATGAGTCTTAGAGTGCCTCCTAGTGTTGATGGATGATGGATCTTGACTAGCCTTTTTATCTTGTCTTATCATTTTCTTTGGTCAAAATCTATCTATGTCTTGATAGATTTGACCTTTTATTCTTTATCATTTTGATCTTTTTTTCTTTTATCACTTTTTGGTCAAGATCCAAAGTCCATTATCACAAGGTTAAACTCATAGATAAAATACTTTCTAAAGATTTCACCTAAGTTCAAAACCTTGTATATACCTTTTCCATTAGCACAATCATATTTCTAGTATCCCTAAACATCATTTTGACTTACCTTAGTGGTATATCTCCCCTCATCTTTCATTATTCAAAACCTTAGCATAATTCTCACTATCAAACCCTATCATCTTCTCTTTCAACCAAATTGTCTTCTTGATCACTTATCCTCATTTTGCATATCATAAAAATCATTATCAACCCTAGAAAACCATCTCTTCAATAGTCAACCTTGCATACATTAACCCCTAGCATCATTACCAAGTCCAAAATCCAACCCTAACCTTCATTTTTCATACTATAGGGTCATTTGCATCTCCTTCAGTCAATCTCCAAAACATCACTTTGCATTTGCATTTGCATAGTTTCCTAGGACATTTGCATCTTGCATATCAAAACCTCACTTCATTTGGAATTTTCTTAGGTTTCATAACATCTTTAAAAACCTAAAAATCCAAAACAAAGTCATATCTTGCATACCCACATCTTCATTATCAAGTTTTGACATGTTTTACCAACTGCACCCCTATTTTACCAACTACACACTTCAGGTGCACAATTGGTAGTTTCAAAGTGCAGTTGGTAGTTTTAGGGAACACTTGGTAATTAGGTACATTATTCTAGGTTCTAAAACCCTAATATACATTTCTATAGGCTTCATAGCCTCCCAAAACTTTAGAAAACACTCTAAATCACTCAAAACATTCACATTTTGCATTTTAGGCACCCTAACACCTCTATTTACCCATTGCATACCTCCTACTTACCAACTACTTACCTTTAGGGGCCCAAGTGCACCAAGGGTGCACTTGGTACTATTTGAGTGTAGTTGGTAGTTTAAGTGCACACTTGGGAGGCAGAAAGTCCATTTAGGCTTTCCTCCACTTCATCTGCATCCTTCTGTATCATGCCAGCACTTACTAGGACACAATCAGCTCAGAAGCCTGAAGAAATTTATCAACCCTTATTTTCTGAGGCACCAACACAACCAAAACCTCATCCAAGACAAAAGAAGAGCAAAAAAATACAAGAAACATTTGATGAAGACCAAATCGAGGCATCACAACCTTTACTTGTAGACCCCTTAAACATGTATCCACAATATCACCATAACCAAGAGACGATGCAACAAACCCTAAATAATGCACCTACCATGAGGTTTCCTTCAAACACTCCCTCTACACATGGGATGGTTCAATGGAGTCCTAACTTTGAGTCAAATTCAACCCAAACATGGAAGGACCTAAGTCCAAACATCAATTCAACACAACCATTGAAAACATACAACCCATGATCAATTTGGAATTAGATAAGGGAAAACAACCTTTGGAGTTTTCAAATAAGGTCCCATCATGAACCAACAATCAAAATCCTCCAGAGTATGTTTGAACACATCAACATTAATCCCTTGTTTGATGAACCACAACCAATGAAGGGAAACAAGACTCTCCTTAAATATCCCAAGAGGACATTAAGACTTGATTTTAGTCACATGATGCAACAACAAGACACACCTAAAGGGACTTGTGCTCTAGGGATGCCAGACATACCTCCTTTGGAGACAAATCAAAAAATGCACCTTTGCTCCTAACTCTACCAAGTGTTATGACATCAAATGTTGTGGAGCCTCCCACGAGTACACTATGTGAAACATCAACTACAAAAATCCCTATTGATGCACAAAGGAAAAGTCTAATTGACATTACACCTATTCACAAAAGGAATGCACCTCATTGTCAAGTCAATATGATGTCCCAAGGAGAAACTTCTAACACACAAAGGTGCCAAAGCAACAATACCATTATGATGATCACTTCTCAAGGACATAACCAACTACCTCGACAATATCAACCTATAATAGTCCAAGGACTTAATGTTTCCAACACACATTCAACATATCAACAACAACATCAACCACAACAGCAACAACCTCAAGTGGTACAAGCATCCAACGTCCCTAACACAAAATCCAATGTAAACCCACTTGACTTACATGAAATGTATCAACAAAAATTCCAACAACAACAAGCCATGCTTGCTAAACAACAAGGGCAACTCAAATAATAGTTGGAATACCAAAGACACCTTGAGCAACAAATTGCATACCAACAACATCTGTTACAACAATAGCATGTGCCAAAACAACCTCAACAGATACCTCTACAACAACAATCACATAAATGGTCTCACATACAACCAACAGAGGTATCCCAACAACAAACACAACAAATGGAACAACAACAACACATGGTACATCAATCGCAGTTGATACCGCAAAAAGTGCCACATCAAATACCACAACAAGTACCCCAACATTTGTCACAATAGGGCCTCTTTTGTCTTTGAGGTACTAACATACCTCCACCTCCTAGTGACACATCATCAGACTCATTAGACATAGAAATGTTAGAACCAAGTAGACATAGCTCCCGCCATAGCAAACAGTTAACTCATAGGCACAAAATACTTGAAGGGAAAGCTATCATGCAAAACCATAATGAAGAGCTATTGCAACAATTCAAACAACTTTCCAAACAAGTCGAGGCATTGGGAGTCCAAAAGAAATAGGCTCTATATATAGAAAGGGACCTTTGTCATAATCCATTTGACAAAAGTTTGTATATGCCTCCATTTGCAAAACACTTTGAAGCTCCAAGGTTTGAAAAATATTGAGGAAAAGACAAGCCTATTGATCACATTTGAGAATTTTGCACCTCTTGTACTGAACTCAGTGATGAGCCCACTTACCTCATGAGATTGTTCCCTTGTTCTCTAGGTGGAGCCGCACTTGAATGGTACTCCAAACTTCTTGGTACTATCAAATCCTGGTCAGAGCTAGCAGACAAGTTCATGTCCCACTTTGCCTTTAAAATTATCTATAAGGTGATGCTTTCTGATTTGTGCTCAACTAAACAAAAGATGGGAGAACCATTTATCACATTCTTACTTCGTTGGAGAAGCTTAGTCAATCAATGCTCACTAGAAATTCCTGAAGAACAACAAGTTAACCTGTGCATTGAAAACTTAGTCCTAGACTTGATGTATGAACTCAAAATCAAGAGTCCAAGCACCATTTCTGAACTCATGAAAAAAGGGGCTAGTATTGAAGATGCTCTTATCCGTAAGGGAATCCTTAAGATAAACAAAGAAAACACAAACACCAACACATCTAATGACAAGGCAAAGTTTTTCCCCAAAAAAAAGAATGTGATTAATGATGGCATTGTGGATGCCTGCACAATTAGCATAGCACAACCTCAACTAACTTTGAAAGGTGAAAACCCTATGAATTCACAAACTCCAAATCAAGCATCGGCCCCACAATAGAAGACTAAGACTTCTATGCAAGACAAACCCCAAAGACACCCTAGAACCAAGGATAGGAAATTCATACCATTGGGGATACCTCTTGAGACTACACTACAAAAATTACTCAATAATAACTTCCTATAGTTACCCTTGATCAAAGATGAGCCATTAACTAAAGTAGATTGGTGGGATGGCAAAAAATTATGTGATTACCACTACACCAAAGGACATAAGACCTCATCATGTTTCCAACTAAAGCATGCAATACAAGATATTATTGATGATGGTGTAATCACAGTTGATCCATCACTACTAGCATCAAACTCTGATCACACTATATTCAAAGATCCTTTGGGTAATCATGGCAAAGAGAAACCCTCAAGTTCAGACTCAAACTCACAAGGTAATGTGAATTACACATGCACCAGATATGACTACATCATCAATTTCTTTAATGAGTCTGATTCATGCATATCCACATTCACATTGAAGGCTGAAGACCCTCATTGCATTGTCACTACATGATGTACCAAGATCACCCTACCTGGAGTCCCATCTAGACCTACTACTTCTATTAGACCTGCACCCCTTACTAGACCTACTGCTCCTACTTCATTTGATTATAGCCTTGTTGAATAACTTGGCAAGACCCCTACACAAATCTCCATCTTGGACCTACTATGTGTGTCTCCCCAACATCAAAAGATTTTGGATCAAGCCCTTAAAGAGTTAGTAGTCCCAGATAACATCAATGCTGCCCATTTCCAAGCCATGGTAGGGAACTTATCTACATCACAACATATCACCTTCTCCCCTTAGGATATTCCTAAAGAAAAACCCAACCACAATGATCCCCTTCACTTTGAAGTCTTTGTCTACAATGTTAAAGTTAGACATGTCTTGATAGATGGAGGAGTAGGGTTGAATATCTGTACACTAAAGGTAGTCAAAGGTTTGGGTTATTCTGAAAATGATGTAGATCCAGCTCGAAGGATCACAATCAAAGCCTATGATGATGGTGAATGCTTCTTTATGGGGGGTCATCATCTTACCTATTAGAGTTGGTCTAGCTACTATGAACACTTTATTCTAGGTCCCAGATATAGAAATGAACTACATCATGATACTGGGCTGCTCATGGATCCATGCTATGAAAGCAGTTCCTTCTACATACCACCAATGCTTGAAATTCTCCTATAATAATGTAGAGGTTACCATTCTTGGTGATCTAGATCCCTTCCAATTTTGTGCCAATCTTAGAGGAACCACTATATACCTAGTCCCAACAAACCATGTAGAAAATCCACTTGAGCCCTCCAAGTATGTTGATCCTTCCACACTCATGCCCTCATTCAAAGGAAAGCTCAAAGTCCAAGACCAAGGTTGTGGTGAGTATTCCATGTCACATGCCTTTCACATTGGAAAACTTCCTTTATCTCTCAAGTCATATGGTAAACCTCATCTTATACAGAACAAGCCTAAGTTCACATTTCAAAAGAAACCTTCTATGGCTTTCACTACTGGAGGCAGCCTACATGAAGAACATGTCTATGAGAATACCTCTACATGGATTGAAAAAGAAAAAGTAGAACAAGAACTTACTCCTATATCCCCAGAAAAGTATTGACCTGGATTCACCATCATGCAAAAAAAAAGGATATGATGGATGTAGTGGCCTGGGACTTCAAAAGCAAGGCATTGTTCAACCTATCACTGCATTAGGATGACCTTGAAGCTTGGGATTTTTATTCAAAGCATTTTTTTTGGGTCTTCCTAATACTAAATCATCCTCATCTAAGGATGTGAATGCTTTAAATGATAACAAGGCATATGAGAACACCCACCTAATTTGTATTTAACATTGATGATCCTAATACCTCCCTCGGTCTTGATAATATGTTTGCAGACTCGGATAGCCTACCTATGGAAGATAAACATGTAAATCCACATATCTCTCAAACCAATTCTTCACCTTGGATAGAAACATTCTGGGATCCAAGCCCTCCTACTTTTGAACATGATCCTAATGATATCACTAAAGTAGATATCCATATATACCCCTTTGACCAAAGCTTATTCAACACCAATGATGGCATTTCCCTAGTTTTCCCTAAAATTATTGATTGGGACCAATAAGGACCACCAATGTTTGACCAATTTGAAAATGATGATGCCATCGCAGAATTCTTTGAGCTCCATGCAAATTTACCACAAGGTGATCATAATTCTAGATTTTCCATTGATCTAAATGTCATGGCATATTTTAGGGAGTCAACTCCATCTTCCAATCCCAAAATTGAGAAAATAACAAAAAAAGACACAAGTAGGTCTCTTGGTGAAAACTAAAAGGTGCCATTAGACTATGAAAAAGTAAAAATAAAGGATGTATCTAAGGTGAAAACCTCTCTGAGGCACCCAAGGATGGAAGATTGGACACACCCCCATTGAAGGAAAGATCTACATTACTTGTGGAAATGATAGAAGAGATTAATCTAAGAACTCCTAACAACCCCAAGGTCATACACTTTGCAACCTCATTATCACTAGAGGAAAAGGATGAATTTGTTAGATTATTTCTAGAGAGGCAAATCAACTTTGCATGGTCTTATGCGAACATACCTAGATTAGATCCTGAATTAGTCCTTCATCACTTACCACTCAAACCAAGAATGAAACCAGTAAAGCAAAAGTTGATAAAAATGCATCCTCAAGTTGCCCTCCTTGTCAAAGCTAAATTGAAGAAATTATTGGATGTTGGCTTCATAAGACCCCTTGATTATGTAGAGTGGATATCTAATCTAGTACTAGTAAGAAAACATTCTGGGGGCATCTAAATATGCACTAGTTTTTGTGATCTTAACAAGGCATTTCCTAAGGATGATTTTCCTCTACCAAATACAGATATCATTGTAGACATGATAGCTGGCTATGAGATCTTATCACTAATGGATGGCTTTTCTGGCTACAATCAGATAAGAATAGCCCCCGAAGATCAACACAAAATAGCTTTTACATACCCTTGGGGAACATACTATTGGAATGTTATGCCATTTGGTCTTAAAAAATTTGAGGCAAAATATCAAAGAGAAATGACTACAATCTTCCATGATTTCATGCACATCCTCATGGAAGACTATGTTGATGATTTAATTTGTAAATCCTATAAAAGAAAAGATCATTTGGGCATCCTAGATTAGATATTCAATAGAATAGAAAGCTATAAGCTCTGTCTAAATCCAAAAAAGTGTGTATTTGGGGTTGTATCTAGAAAGCTCCTAGGATACATTATTTCTCAACGAGGCATTGAAGTGGATCCCAAGAAAGCAAGAGCAATACTTGACATGCCTCCTCCAACAAATCTAAAAACCTTAAGAGGACTACAAGGAAGATTATAGTCTATCTATAGATTCATTGCACAACTGGCAGATAAGTGTCACTCCTTTCAACACCTCTTATGTAAGGGAGTATCCTTTCAATGGAACAAGCAATGTCAAGAATCTTTCCAAAAGCTCAAGGATTATATTTTACATCCACCAATTTTAATGGCTCCCATTCCAGGAAAACCATTCATTCTATGGATATCTACTATAGATATGGCATTAGGAGCTCTCTTGGCACGAACTGATGAACAAGGAAGAGAGCGAGCCATATATTACATTAGTAGAACACTTGTGGGCTATGAACTCAATTATTCACTCATTGAACGAGCTTGCCTTGTTGTTGTCTTTGCAGCCTAAAAGATGAGACATTACATGCTCCATCAAAAAACAAGGCTCAACTCTAAAATTGACCCACTAAAGTATCTCCTAAGCGAGGCTTCTCTCACAGGATGTTTAGCCAAATGGGTCATGATCCTTAGTGAATTTGACATCGAATATGTGGATAGAAAGGTAATTAAAGGGCAAGTGATAGCAGATCAGTTAGCAAAAGTACATATGATAGATGATCATCCCATGTTGATAGACTTTCTAGATGAAGCCATATTTTGCATGGATGTAGCTAATGAATAGAAGCTTTACTTTGATGGATCACATACATGAAATGGTTCAAGAGATGGTATCATGTTTATCACTCCCCAAGGAGACATAATACCCAAGTCATATAGGATAGCATTCCATTATACAAACAACATAGAAAAATATGAGGCATTGATCATAGGACTCAAGATATCTATCCTAGAAGATTCAACATTTACAAGTCTTTGTTGATTCCCAGTTGGTCATCCACCAAGTCAATGATGATTATGAAACTAAAGATGATAAGTTAATGCCTTACAAGCAGATGGCAGACTTCCTTAAGTCTAAATTTGTTACTCTCTCTTTTTGTCAGCTACCAAGAATACATAACAAGCAAGTTGATGTTATGGCTACCATTGCTTCTATGATTGATATGCCTCAAAATGTGGAATGTTGTGAATTCCTTGTTGAGCAACTTTTGATTCCAACATTCGAGCTCCCTAAATCCAAGTTTGTGTGCAAACTTGTTGGTCCCAATTCTCACTGGTATCAAGACATTTATGATCACCTACATGTCCAAATCCTACCACCCAACTTATCCAAAAATGACCATCAAGCTACAAGGTACATCATCATTGGTGACACCCTTTATAAGAGATCCTTTGATCAAACCCTTCTTAGATGCCTTGAATTACAAGAAGCTGAAACTACCTTACACGAGGTTCATGAAAGTATATGTGGAGGTCATTTCAATGGTCTGATTCTAGCCAGGAAACTTCTTAGAGTTGGATACTATTGGCCAACAATGGAACAAGATGCCCATTATTTTGCCAAAACATGTCATAAGTGTCAGATACATAGCAATCTGATCCATGCACCAAAACAAGAATTACAGCCAGTCATATCACCATGGCCCTTTTCACAATGGGCATTTGATCTTATTGGAGCTATCTCTCCTCCATCCTCTAATGTTCATAAGTTCATTATCATAGCAACAAAATATTTTACCAAGTGGGTTGAAGCTGTCCCTTTGACCTTCACCACTGGCAAGCAGATTTCAAGGTTTATTCTAAACTACATCATATGTCAATATGGAGTCCCCTTGGCTATTATTATTGACCATGGTAGTTCATTCCAAAACAAATATGTAGACAAGATCTGTGAGAAGTACAACATATACCATGGATATTCTAGTATTTACCATCTGTTGGCGCTCAAATTTGTAGTCTGAATTTTGAGCACTATTAAAAAATAAGCCCTTAAATGCTTTTAAAATGCATAGTACCTAGTTGTACCTGGCTGTCCATCTTAGACCCCTAAGGTGTTTGATGCTTCCATCACCTTTCATTCAGTATGCCTATGCATTTCGTGAAGTTAAATTGAGTTTTTGAGTCATTTGGTGAAGTCTTGTTTCAAGCATTTGTCAAATTTGCAATTCTTCCCTCGTGTCAAATAATGACAGGAGGTTGTGTTTGCATTTGAATATCTCGCACCCAAAAAAGGTTTTGTGACTTTCAGCTTTAAGAGTGTCTAGTGTCCATACCTGAGAACCTATGTTTTAGATTTCGAGTCGTTTCAAGTCTGCTTGACTAGGTTTTGAATCCCTCAAACTTGGTCAGTTACTGTTTTCATGCTTTTGCAATTAATTCCTAATTCTAGGAAGCCTTGTTTGACCCATAATAACTTTTGACCAGTTGACCCAAATGCTAAAATTCCTTTTGCGTTGCATTTTAGATGTCAAAGACTTGCTATGTTTCAATTTTTAGCTTATGACGAATCTGTTTGATCAGTTTTCAAATGCGATTCCAAACACAATTTCTAAAGTTATACGGATGTCAGCATTTGTAGATTGATCAGTACCCCTGTTCGAGATGTCATATCTTTGTATCCTTGATTGGTCAAGCCAAATGGATTGTACCCCTATGTTATCCACTATAAATTCTTTAAGTGTGTCAATTTTCAAGCTTTGACGAATCCATATGCACACTTTTCCAGGTCATTTCCATTTGCAAAAATCGTTATCTTATCAATGTTTCCAATCTGCAAAAATCCAAGTAGCTTACTTTGAATGCTCGCCATTTGCGCCTTGTTATTTTTCATGAGCCCAAATTGTAGATTCATAATGTCCTCATGACATAGATTTAACACCCTAGTTTTCATTTCCCCATGTGCTCATTTGCCTAGTTTCCCAAGCCATTTCCAAACACACTTTCTAGCTTTCTGATATGTTTCTCTACAGGTAATTTTAAGTTGACAACTTCGGAGGTCAATATCTTTTGACATTGATATCGTCATGCAACAAGATCTAGCAGGCCTATTAAACATGTCAAAGAGAACGGAGATCTCAATTTTTAGAGCCTAGTCAGTTGTCCAGGTCAACTTTTAAAGGCAGTCAATGGACCTCCTGACACCAATTTGACAGTTTGCAGAAAAGGGTGAAATGATTTTTTTAAAAGGGTTGAAAAGTTGATGCTAACTGATTGATTCTTCATTCAAGTGATATCAGATGTTCATTAGATCAGTATGGAGTATCAGTCTAATGGAAACAAATTATTATTTTTTATTTTAGTGTTTCCAAATGAAGTTATGGTACTCTCACTATTGCATCAAAGGTGCCCTGAAGATTGCACAATTAGCTCACTATTGCATAAGTGTGGATCCTAAAGCCAAGCATTCAATGGATGATATTGTTGAAGCTCTCATACCATTGTTAAAATTAAAAGATATTGCAAGTTTGTCCTTCAATTATCAAGCATTGCAATCACAATGTCCTAGTAGTCAATTATCACATTCTAATGGAAATGGAATGTATTCAAGGAATGGGTATGTAAAAGCCATTGCCAACGGCTTTCATTTGTCTCCACATCACCATCTTTAAAAAAAAATGGCTAGATTGCTAGACCCAGCAATTAAGGGTATGATCAATGTTCTTGAAGTGTGTGCTAAAACACCATCTGTGAAGAGGATAGTAGTAACATCCTCCATGGCAGTTATAGCATATAATAAAAGGCCTCATGGTCCAGATGTAGTAGTTGATGAGACATGTTTCAGTGATGCAGAATATTCCTGGGAATAACAGAATTGGTATCAACTGTCAAAGACATTGGCCGAAAGGTTATAATATTCAAAGTTTGAACATAAAAAAACAAAGAAGAACATGCATATAGAAAAGTCGGCTAGGAAACAAGCCACAGCAAATAGAAAGGAGGCACAAAACTAAAGCAATGAGCATCCCACCTCTGGAGAAGTCGCACATTGTAGGGGAGGTGTCTCCTATGAAGATGACGTATAGAGTAAGGAGGACATTCAATGCCAAAGTAGGGACAGAGGTTATGTCAATTAGTAAACAAAGCCTCGCGTTATTAATAAAAGGCCAGTTTGATCACAAAGGGAACCGTAGTCTTAAGGTAGGGGAATATAAAGAAGCTACCACACTTTTCAAAAGGGAATTTGTGCCTGGTGAAAAGGAGACCCTGCAGTTTAATTTTAAGCTCACGTTGCCAAAAGTCAAAGGGCATACTGAAAGACAAGTCTCCCAGGCAAATAAGAAGAGTGGAAGCCGCTGGAGGACCACTGTCCCATGCATGAAGGTAAATCAAATGAAAAACAAGAAGCTCCCACGTTTAGATCATGGTAAGGGAGCAATAAAAGGTGCAGTTACTGAAGAAGCGGTAGGCATAAAGAAAGACGCCTTGCAAAAAGGACGTCCCCGGCAAGCATTACAGCGAAGTCCACAAGAAACAAAGCATACATGCCTGAAAGGAGGTAGGGAAGTCAATTGTATAAGACCATAGTAGAAAAGAGCTCTACCCACACAATGCAAAGGCATCTTTTAAAATATATTCTACACCTGTAGAAAGACGTAGGTCAAAGACGCCTCCATGAAAACTGATATCCCACATTTGCCATGGGGAAGGATTCTTAGGTCTTTAAATAGTAAAGCACGCCTCATATAAGATGAATTAAAGTGGAAGGCTCTTGGAAACCAATGTGCATGTTGTGGTCCCCACGGATGACGTCAGCAGGAAGGAGGAAATGCAAAATTTTAATCAAACTTGCACGCGAGCCGATGTGGCGCCCAAAAGAAGATTGCAGCAAATTGCGCCATGTGGCCACATTCGACGGCGTGCACATCCCCGCAAAAAGAGTTGCGCGATAGTTAAATAATGCAAGGATGCGCCTGGGCACCACGTGGCACCGTGGGTCCCGCAGATGATGAGGTCGTAGTTCGATATGGGCAGTTCAAATGGGAGCAACGAATTTTGCCACGTGGTGAGATCTGACGGCTGGTGCTTCCCCACAAAAAGAGTTGTGTGGTAGATAAATAATGCAGGGAAGTAGATTTTTGACACGTAGCACAGGTCCCAGTCGGGTGATGATGTGGCAGATGGTGTAGATCAACCAATCAGGAAGCGCCATGTGGCGCTGGTCAAATCAATTTGACCCCGAATTCTTAGGGGTGAAGAGAAATTTGAAAATAATAAAAATTCTTTTTATTATTCATTTTCAGACTGGATGTGCATGATTTTTTTTGTAAAATCAAAAGGGCTTTTTTATAAAGTTTGAACCTTAGCATATTTTAAATTTTTCGAAATTTAAAATAGTCAAAGTTGCAACAAGGTTTTATAGTCAGGGGAGGCATTTTTCAAAATGAGATTTAGGGGGTTTCCTGAAGGCCAGATAGGCGATGTTATATATTGCCGAAATTGGGAGAAGATGACCTTTTCGATTCCAGAGTCATTTTTTGCACAGGTATTAGTATTTTTGAGCTACAGGAGGATTTTTCTTAGGTACCTAAATTGCAACCATTTTCAGACTAGGAAGTTTAGTTGTGATTTTTGGCAAGTTAATAGCTTGAATATGCGTAAAAGACAAGGAGAATTCAATTGGGGATTTTTTTGAGTTAGTTAAATGAAGTTTTATCAGCATTTTGATGCAAATCAGATATTTAGCAAATAAGGGATTTCATCGTTCAGCTGGGGATATTTTGCAAATCAGTTACAGTGTAATAATGAAACAGAAGATCATATCAGATGGGTAGAGAGATGAAAGAGGTGATTCGGTTGAGAGAGATTGAATTCCCAGTGGATAGATATTGGTTTTAGATTCAATCTGGGAATCCTTCCTTGTCTATATCTTTCCCTTTCTTTCTCATTGGAGGGGTTCCAATTTTTTGTGACTGTGAAACCACTGTCGGTAAGAAATTTACAGTCATTCTGTGAGACCACTTCTTTGGATCCAGAACTGTGATTCCACCTCCATTCTTCAACATTTCTCTGTTGTATTGAGCAGCATGTATGTTTTATGCAGATAGTTCTTTTCTGTTAGGTGATCTATGAGTTATTTTCTGTACATCTTTCATGTATTCATTTTCAAGGAGAATGAATAAAATACAACAAAGGTTTCCAAATTCAATTTGAGTCTTGTCTCCTATTTATGGATTTGTAATCTTTCTAGTTTGTGATCAAGGATCATAGATTAGGTTGCATCTCATCTTGGAATGTATGTGGTTAAAATGGCTTGCATATGGATCAAAGAGCCATGTAATTGCTTGGTATTTATCACAGGGTTTGCAGATTTCATGGTGGGATATTTTGAGTATGAGATTCAAATCTAAAGCAGATGTCTGTTCACAAGGTGAAGGATAGATCAGGGATTTGGATGTAGTAATGTGTCTTAGATTTCCAAAAGATGTATGGTTATAATTCATTTAATTGCCCAATAGATAAGGCACTGATAAAAAATAGGATCACTAGATTTTGTTGCTCATATTTGGGTCTTGGTGATATCAACATTATTAATCAAATGCTTTTCCCTTTCATGTTGAAGAGCTATAATAGAATGCCCTCACTCAGCTTATGAGGTTCTTAGATCTGCATTTAGCTACTATAGATTGATGATTATTTCATGAGTTATCAGGAGAAATAAGGGTTTTATCTACTTCATGTTAGATTCAGTGTATGCTTTGATAACTAGTACCATATTAAGAATCTACAGGTCTACCTACCTAGCTTTTGCAGAGCCTGAAGTAGAAGAAGGGTCATGCCTTATAGTTGGCCCTATGTCTAAAATGATACGTTGATAATGGGAGTAAGTTGCCCCTAGATGTGTCATATTCTCATGGGGATAATTGGAAATGGGTAACATTTTCAAACACCAACAAAATGGTGACTCTGCTGGGGAGTCATGAAGAAATTCATTGATAAAAGGACAAAGATCTATGGTGTAATATATTTCAGTCTAGAAATTTGCATACTCAGTTTTGTATGCAAGGTTTCATGTTTCACAGTCAAGAATGTGTTCTTTCACTTTGTTAAGGGTGTGATGTTCCAATGTTGTGTGTGAGTTTTCAAATACCTGTTATAAATTCTGGACTAGCTTGTCATCTTATGGAAGCTAGGAAAATCTTTTCTCATTTAATGAGTGGTGACTCTAAAGTATATCTCTGCACCAGTGTAATTTGTGAAGTGAAAGGTATTGTGAAAGTTTCAACAGTTGGAATGCAGATTTGAAGAAGTTATCTCAGGCCCTTGGCAATGGTTGAAAGAAAAGGGTGATGTTGTGCAAGGGTTACTAAATCAAGCATGATTTGAATCTATTGTTCTTTACGGCATTGAAGAAGTTGCAAGCATCACGGTTAAGGTATTTTCCTCTTTCTTGAATTTCTTTTTCAAGAAAAGTTATATGAAAGTTTTCTCCATCAAGTGATTTTAAGCACTACGTAGGAGAAATGTTTTATGTATCTCAACATATTTTTTGAAGGATTGTTTTAGAAAGTGTATTTACATCTTGGAATATGTTTGGAGATTTGAGTTTGTAAATAAAGTTTTCAGATCTACTGCAAGTCTTAAATCTAGAAAGATATTTGGTGAAGTTGTTAGTTTGCAAGAGATGACAAATTTCTATTCACCTAGTATGCAGTACATTGACCAAAATCGTAGATCCTTTTCTACCAAGAGATACATGCCATTATGTTTTGATGGTATCTATGGTTTCCCTAATTTCATCCCTGATGATATTAGAAAGCATTTGTCTAAATTCAATGGAAACCATAATGTTTCAGCTAATCAGCATGTTCAAGTTTTCAGTGACTTGATGGGTGACTATGAGATTCCCCATGAAGATGTACACATGAAATTATTTGTTCAGACTCTAGAAGGTGATGCTAGAGATTGGTTTTCATTTTTACCAGCATGTTCTTTTTCATCCTGGAGTGAGTTGCATGGAGCTTTCACGGAGCAATTTGGAGAGAGGGTGAGCTTATATGATTCATTTGATAAATTTTTAAGGATTCATATTGAGGAAGATGAGCTTGTTCCTTAGTTTAATATTAGATTCGTAAGAACCCTAAATGAGATCCCTAAGAAATGTAGACCGGAGGATAAAGTGTGCCTAATAGTTTACCTTGGTGCATTTGATAAGAAAATGAGTTATCGGTTGAGGAATAAGGAACCTCAGACATTATATCAGGCCTTTATGACTGCCATGGACATTGAGAATAATTTGAAGTATGGAATTACTAGGATTCATTTCTCTAGGGTTGCCTGCTTGCATGATGAAGATAAAAATCAAGAGCAATATTATGTTGAGTGTTCCAATACAGTTCAGAATGTCAACACCCCTGCTGCAGGTTTTAATCAGATTGAGAATTTAAATCAGAATGTGTGTATGAGAAAGGCTAGTCTAGTTGCAAATAGAAACACACATGTTCATGATCCTATAGTAGTGAATAATATTTCAGACTCTAATAGGTTTCAGTGACATTTGATTTTACAGATCAGACATTGGTTACAATAGAAAGTTCTTCTCACGATAGTTATGTGTATGATGATATTACTAATGTTTCCAATTTTGAAGTTGCTAAACCTAGATCTCAGTCTTGTGCAAGTGAGAAGGCTGAAAGTTATCTCTCAGATCATGAGTTTGATGTTGTTGATCTGACATGCCATGGAGAGTTAACACAAAGTGAAGAGCGTGAATCACAATCATCTCAGCCACAATCAGAAGAACATAATGCACATGTTGATAATGTTTTAGGAGTAAATGGTAAGATGTATTCTTTTAATCAGTCGGATAGCCAAGATTTGAATTCTCTTGTTGAGAGGTTGCATTATGTTAATAATGAATTAGAAAGATATGAATCTCAATGTGGGTATGAAGAAGCTGTAAGTCATCTTCCAAATCATGACAATGAATTTGTTTATCCAATGTACAATGAAGAAGCATCATATGAAGGAGATGATGAGAGTGGTTGCTCGAATCATAGTGAGGAAAAAGACACTATATATTCGCCTTCATATGAATCTGATTTTGATTGGGAGGAAGAAAGCAATGATGGTAGTGAACATTCATTTGAAGCTGAAGATAAAAGAATGTTGAGTCCAGTTCAGGTTAATAATTCTGAAGACTTCAATAGAAGGTTGTCAAATGCTTTTACATCGAACAATAAAAATCCAACATGTAGTGAGGTGTTTAGGAATGAATCACAGTTAGTTCATAATGGTTATCCTAAACAAGTTGATAAAGAGGATGTAAATATAGACACTATATGCTTGGTAGAAGAAATAGAAAAAGAGTCTTCATACAATTCAGACTTTTCTTCATACGCTGAAAGTTTCCATGAGGATAGTGTGGGTAATGAATTTCAAGTCTATAATAATTTTTTATATGATGATGCTTGTGAGGATGAGCATCCCATGTTTTGTCCTAATGTTCAGAAAGGATCACTACATGGATTCATTAACCCATTGTTTGAAGACGACATGGAGGTTTCAAGTTTAGTGGGGTTAGATGCAAATGATGATACACTATCATACTGCTGTAGTAAATTAGATTATTGTTCTTCTATTTCTAATATTGAATCTTCTAATGATGTTGTATTTGGTAAGTGTGAAGATGAAGTGTGCAATGGAGTTGTCTTTGAAGAGAAACTAACACTTCATGGTAAGTTCTATGATAATTCAAATGAGGTAAAAACCAATCAGCACTTTGCTTATGAAGATATATCAGGTGGTTGTGAAGTGATGTTAGATTTTGATGATGATGTCATGTGTGAATATAAATTTGACTACTCTTTTGACATTCAGTCGGAGATCTTGAAGAAATGCAAAGTCAAGGTGAGTTAAAAATGCATGATATATATAACTTTTTCTGTGAAGTTGAGAATGAGCTCTTTGCATTTCTGACAGACAACATGCATAAATCAAGCAATAGGGATGAGTTTTAGTTTGATGTTGGTATTCAAGAGCATTTTGATGTTCTCTTTCATAGTGAGCAGGAGGTTAAATTTGTGCCTAGTTTTGATATGCACTATGAAAGTGAAGGTGTTAATCTCATTTTACCAAGTGATTCGTTGCATGATGTTGATCTGATTGGTGAAATGGGTAGAAGAAATTTCAGTTTACCTCATGAAAGGTTAGATGAGAATCATGTTTATGACAGAGATAAACAATTTTGTTGAAGTTTGGTGGCCCGGGGTCATTATTTGTAAATAGTAGAAGTAGTTGTTTCCTTGCTTTCAATAAGTTGTTCGAGAGAAGTTTTATTGTTTCAGGTATGTGGTATGCTTCTCCCAGAGATCTGAATCCTTTCCATGCCCTCAAGGGACATGCATCTCCAGAAAGAGCCACTGTTGGCGCTCATAATTGTAGTCCGAATTTTGAGCACTATTAAAAAATAAGCCCTTAAACGCTTTTAAAATGCATATGTACCTGGTTGTACCCGACTGTCCATCTGAGACCCCTAAGGTGTTTGATGCTTCTAGCACCTTTCATTCAGTATGCCTAAGCATTTCGTGAAGTTAATTTGAGTTTCTGAGTCATTTGGTGAAGTCCTGTTTCAAGCATTTGTCAAATTTGCAATTTTGCCCTAGTGACAAATAACGACAGGAGGCTGTGTTTGCATTTGAATATCTCACACCCAAAAAAGGTTTTGTGACTTTCAGATTTGAGAGTGTCTAGTGTCCATACATGAGAACCTATGTTTCAAATTTTGAGTCGTTTTGAGTCCATTTGACTAGGTTTTGAATCCCTCAAAGTTGGTCAGTTACTATTTTCATGCTTTTGCAATTAATTCCTAATTCTGGGAAGCCCTGTTTGACCCGTAATAACTTTTGACCAGTTGACCTGAATGCTAAAATTCCTTTTGCATTGCATTGTAGATGTCAGAAACTTGCTATGTTTCAAGTTTTAGCTTATGAAAAATTTGTTTGATCAATTTTCAAACGCGATTCCAAACACAATTTCTAAAGTTATACGGATGTCAGCATTTGTAGATTGATCAGTACCCCTATTCGAGATGTTATATCTTTGTATCCGTGATTGGTCAAGCCAAATGGATTATACCCCTATTTTTTCCACTCTAAATTCTTTAAGTGTGTCAATTTTCAAGCTTTGACGAATCCATATGCACACTTTTCTAGGTCATTTCCATTTGCAAAAATTGTTATCTTATCAATGTTTCCAATCTGCAAAAATCTAGGTAGCTTACTTTGAACGCTCGCCATTTGCGCCCTGTTATTCATCATGAGCCCAAATTTCAGATTCATAATGTCCTCATGACAAAGATTTAACGCCCTAGTTTTCATTTCACCATGTGCTCATTTGCCTAGTTTTCCAGGCCATTTCCAAACGCACTTTCTAGATTTCTGATATGTTTCTCTGCAAGTAATTTTAAGTTGACAACTTCGGAGGTCAATATCTTTTGACATTGATATCATCATGCAATGAGATCTGGTAGGCCTATTAAAAATGTCAAAGAGAATGGAGATCTCAATTTTTAGAGCCTGGTCAGTTATCCGGGTCAGCTTTTAAAGGAAATCAATGGACCTCCTGACACCAATTTGACAGTTTGCAAAAAAGGGTGAAATGATTTTTTTAAAAGGGTTGAAAAGCTTATGCTAACTGATTGATTCTTCATTGAAGTGATATCAGATGTTCATTAGATCAGTATGGAGTATCAGTTTAATGGAAACAAATTATTATTTTTTATTTCAGAGTTTCCAGATGAAGTTATGGCACTCTCACTATTCCATCAAAGGTGCCCTGAAGATTGCACAATTAGCTCACTATTGCATAAGTCCATATCCTAAAGCCAAGCATTCAATGGATGATATTGTTGAAGCTCTCATACAATTGTTAAAATTAAAAGATATTGCAAGTTCGTCCTTCAGTTATCAAGCATTGCAATCACAACGTCCTAGTAGTCAATTATCACATTCTAATGGAAATGGAATGTATTCAAGGAATGGGTATGTAAAAGCCATTGCCAATGGCTTTCATTTGTCTCCGCATCACCATTTTTAAAACAAAATGGCTAGATTGCTAGACCCAGCAGTTAAGGGTATGATCAATGTTCTTGAAGCGTGTGCTAAAACACCATTTGTGAAAAGGATAGTAGTAACATCCTCCATGGCAGCTATAGCATATAATAAAAGGCCTCGTGGTCCAGATGTAGTAGTTGATGAGACATGTTTCAGTGATGTAGAATATTCCTGGGAATAACAGAATTGGTATCAACTGTCAAAGACATTGGCCGAAAGGTTATAATATTCAAAGTTTGAACATAAAAAAACAAAGAAGAACATGCATATAGCAAAGTCGGCTAGGAAACAAGTTGCAGCAAATAGAAAGGAGGTGCCAAACTAAAGCAATGAGCATCCCACGTCCAAAGAAGCCGCAAATTGTAGGGGAGGCGTCTCCTATGAAGATGACGTATAGAGTAAGGAGGAAATTCAATGCCAAAGCAAGGACAGAGGTTATGTCAAGTAGTAAACAAAGCCTCGCGTTATTAATAGAAGGTCAGTCTGATCACAAAGGGAACCGCAGTCTTAAGGTAGGGGAATATAAAGAAGCTGCCACACTTTTCAAAAGGGAATTTGTGCCCAGTGAAAAGGAGACCCTGCAGTTTAATTTTAAGCTCACGCTGCCAAAAGTCAAAGGGCATACTGAAAGACAAGTCTCCCAGGCAAATAAGAAGAGTGGAAGCCACTGGAGGACCACTATCCCATGCATGAAGGTAAATCAAATGAAAAACAAGAAGCTCCCATGTTCAGAGCATAGTAAGGGAGCAATAAAATGCGCAGTTACTAAAGAAGCAGTAGGCATAAAGAAAGACACCTTGCAAAAAGGACGTCGCCGACAAGCATTACAGCAAAGTCCACAAGAAACAGAGCATACATGCCTGAAAGGAGGTAGGGAAGTCGATTGTATAAGACCATAGCAGAAAAGAGCTCTACCCACGCAATGCAGAGGCATCTTTTAAAATATATTCTACACCCGTAGAAAGATGCAAGTCAAAGATGCCTCCATGAAAACTGATATCCCACATTTGCCATGGGGAAGGATTCTTAGGTCTTTAAATAGTAAAGCACGCCTCATATAAGATGAATTGAAGTGGAATGCTCTTGGAAGCCAATGTGCATGTTGTGGTCCGCACGGATGACATCAGCAGGAAGGAGGAAACGCAAAATTTTAATCAAACTTGCACGCGAGCCAATGTGGCGCCCAAAAGAAGATTGCAGCAGATTGCGCCACGTAGCCACATTCGACGACATGCGCATCCCCGCAAAAAGAGTTGCGCGGTAGTTAAATAATGCGAGGATGCGCCTAGGTGCCACGTGGCACTGCGGGTCCCACGGATGATGAGGTTGCAGTTCGATATGGGCAGTTCAAACGGGAGCATCAAATTTTGCCACGTGGTGAGATCCGACGGCTAGCACTTCCTCGCAAAAAGAGTTGCGCAATAGATAAATAATGTGAGGAAGCAGATTTTTGACACATAGCGCGGGTCCCAGTCAGGTGATGATGTGGCAGATGGTGCAGATCCAAACCAATCAGGAAGTGCCACGTGGCGCTGGTCAAATCAATTTGACCTCGAATTCTTAGGGGTGAAGAGAAATTTGAAAATAATAAAAATTCTTTTTATTATTCATTTTTAGATTGGACGTGCATGATTTTTTTTTGTAAAATCAAAAGGGATTTTTTACAAAGTTTGAACTTTAGCATATTTTAAATTTTTTGAAATTTAAAATAGTCAAAGTTGCAACAAGATTTTATAGTGAGGGGAGGCATTTTTCAAAATGAGATTCAGGGGGTTTCCTGAAGGCCAGATAGGCGATGTTATATATCGCCAGAATCGGGAGAAGACAAACTTTTCGATTCCAGAGTCAGTTTTTACACAAGTATCAATCTTTTTGAGCTACAGGAGGATTTGTCTCAGGTACTTAAATTGCAACCATTTTCAGACCAAGAAGTTCAGTTGTGATTTTTGGCAAGTTAATAGCTTGAATATGCATAAAAGACAAGGAGAATTCAATTGGGGATTTTTCTGAGTTAGTTAAATGAAGTTTTATTAGCATTTTGATGCAAATTAGATATTTAGCAAATAAGGGATTTCATCATTCAGTTGGGGATATTTTGCAAATTAGTTACAATGTAATGATGAAATAGAAGATCATATCAGATGGGTAGAGAGATGAAAGAGGTGATACAATTGAGAGAGATTGAATTCCCAATGGATAGATGTCAGTTTTAGATTCAATCTAGGAATCCTTCCTTGTCTATATCTTTCCCTTTCTTTCTCATTGGAGGGGTTCCAATTTTTTGTGACTATGAAACCATTGTCGGTAGGAAATTTACAGTCATTCTGTGAGACCACTTCTTTGGATCCAAAACTGTGATTCCACCTCCATTCTTCAGCATTTCTCTGTTGTATTGAGCAGCATGTATGTTTTATGCAGATAGTTCTTTTCTGTTAGGTGATCTATGAGTTATTTTCTGTACGTCTTTCATTTATTCATTTTCAAGGAGAATGAATAAAATACAGCAAAGGTTTCCAACTTCAATTTGAGTCTTGTCTCTTGTTTATGGATCTGTAATCTTTCTAGTTTGTGATCAAGGATCATAGATTAGGTTGCATCTCATTTTGGAATGTATGTGGTTAAAATGTCTTGCATATGGATCAAAGAGCCATGTAATTGCTTGGTATTTATCACAGGGTTTGCAAATTTCATGGTGGGATATTTTGAGTATGAGATTCAAATCTAAAGCAAATGTCTGTTCACAAGGTGAAGGATAGATCAGGGATCTGGATGTAGTAATGTGTCTTAGATTTCCAAAAGATGTATGGTTGTAATTCATTTAATTGCCCAATAGATAAGGCACTGATCAGAAATAGGATCACTAGATTTTGTTGCTCATATTTGGGTCTTGCTGATATCAACAACATGCATCTTCATAAGTATTACACTTGGTTCTATCTTAAAGTCCTAAAAAAAAGTCAAAAAAAAGGGAAAAAGTCTTGAAAAATATCAAAAAAATAGCAAAAAGTCGTGAAAAAAAGAAAAGAAAAAAGTGAAAAAAGTCATGAAAAAATGGATGCCTTAATGAAAACCTAGAAAACAAGCATCTTGGCTTGAAAATTTAAGTCAAGACAAAAATTCCGTCCAAAAGTGAAAACCTAGCAAATAGGCACTTTACGCAAGTACCGTTGTGAAAACCTGGCAAACAGGCGCCATGTGTAATCAGTTGTTGCTCCTCCATCTATTGGGATTTCATCTAGTTTTTTTCCCTTTTGTCATTCCTTGATTATATCTATCATCTCACAAGACATCCTTGGCTCCTTGACCATGGCTCACAAATTGGTTAATATCCATTGTTATCTTACCAGTCTGTACATACTCTATCATTAGCCTTTGTACATAGTTTGCGTCTTGTCTAGGGGCATATTACCTACATGGTGCATAAGTTTGAGCTTGAACAAGGGGCATATCCCTAAGAACTTTTTATCCATTGGACCTATTGCATAACAGATTGGAGCTAACACTTGTATAAGCTTATATGATCCTGAAAAAATCTTAAAAATTCAAATAAGATCTTGAAAAAATCCTAAAAATTCAAATATGATCCTGAAAAAATTCTAAAAATCATAAAATGTCCTTAAAAAAATCCATAACATGTCCTCAAAAAAGCACTAAAAATCATAAAATGTCCTAAAAAAAGCACTAAAAAAAACATCAAATATCCTCAAAAACCCTAAAAATCATTAAAACCCATCAGAAATCTGTAATAAACCTTGTAAATAGTCACTATGGATAATCACCCTTTTTGTGTGAACATTTGCACTCTTGCAAGCTGAAATTCAAAGTATTGCACTTCTACGACAATCACACCTATCTGAGTAATGTGAACCAACAATCAATCCAACATGTCACCAAAAACCTATCAATTGAATCAACAATCAGAACCATCACATGGTCAACCTATCAAACACTATCTAATGACCTAAAACACTAAAAAGCAAGTAATAATGGACAAGAATAATTGTTGGCTCACACTATTTAGTGAGTGATTTATTTTTTACTTTGTTTTTCTTTGATCATGTTCATATGCTACTCAATGATATAAACTGATCTATGAGAGTGGTTAGGATGGTTCCTGGTCATCTTTTAGTTTTTGTCTATTAAAATGTACCTTCAAGAGTCTAGGGCACGTATATATGCCTTAGGAAGGACAAGGTCATTTTCTGTCTGCATCTTGCTTGTTTACGCAAAAGGTTTGCATTTTGCACTCTGGCCCTTTCTGCCACGATGCGTCGCATTCCATTTTCCATATCAAAATAAAGCTCCATTTGACATATAGTGCACTATATAAAAGAAAAAATCTTCTCATCATACTAACAATTCCTCATCTCATCTCCTCTATCTTCTATGTCTTCTTCATTTGCTACCTTGGTCTCGTACTCTGATACATCCAAAGAATTGTTGTCTTGCATTCCTACATATGTCAAAAGTCCAAAATGATCCAAAGTAATACATCCTTGCATAAACATAGCATTTATATTATCACCACATTTCATTTACATTCATTCTACATGTCATTTGCATTACATTTGCATTCATTTTTCATTTCATTTGCATTCACTTCATATCATTTTACATTTCAGTTCATATCCTTTACATCACATTAGACATAGATTCATGAGAAAAACATGTGGCAAAAATAAAACATGGCATTTCCTACACATAACATCTGATAAATCAATGCATGATGTCATCATATCAAAGTCCACATAAAAAGCATAAATACATCAATATAAATTCTAAAGCATATGCATAATCCATCTCATATAGTCATCACAACATCGGTCCATCTCATGAATGTCTAAAAAAAGTATTAGTGTACATGACCATGGTTTACACCAATACTAATAGCCTATATGTATGAACCATGAAAGAGCATAAAAAAAACCAAAAAAGCAAACTAGAGAAGCCCCTCTGTACATGAATCTGCCAATGTCATCTTGTGTTGTCCCTAGCCTCATGGCCTCTGTCTGACCTCGAGGATGATCCCTCTACTCTTTGTGGTGGCCTCATAGGCCCCATCACCTCTACATTGTTCTGTGTCCTATGGGAGTGACATCTCAATGCATGGAAGCTCTCTACTCTCTACCTTGGTGGCACCACTCTCTCGTACTGATCCCACCAGTACTATGCTTCCATGTGTGCCCTGCTCATCATCATTTCCATCTCTCAAAAGTTTTCATCTCTAATTATGCTAATGAACTCTTGAGACTCATGTGCTGCCATCTCTACCCAGTGCAATGCGATGTCTCTCTCAACCATAGCTCGATCTCTCTTTGTTGCAATTACATCCCTCTCTCTAATCACAGCATCCTTCTCTACCACAACCTAATCCAACTGACTTCATAGACCTCTAATCACCTCCATCAACTCTAACTGACTAGGCCCTAATTGTACTAGTACTAGTGCCCTGTCGGCATAGTCCACTGGATCCCCCTCCACATCCATCATAGCTGCATCATCCCTAGCCTCCCAGTAGTCATCCTCATCCTCTCCCTTGTCACCACCTCCAACACTATCCCCACCCCCACTACCTCCACCCTCCTCATCATCATCTCTTGCATCCTCTCCCTTAGTATCCTCCTCCTCATCTCCCTCCTCCTCCCCCTCAACATCCTCATCATCACCACCCACATCATCCTTAGCATCCTCATCTCCCTCCTCCTCATCATCACCCCCACCCTCCTCCCCCTCATCATCATCACCCCCTCCTCCTCCTTAGCATCATCCTCTCCCCCATCCTCCTCCTCCTCATCCTACTCTACCTGAGACCTCACTCGTAGTACTAGTACTGCTGGATCTGTCAAAGGCCTTGGGCGATGCTACGCAAACCATTTGTCATATGCTACTGTCATGCCACCTCTATATGCCACCTAGTGCAGATAGTAATACAACATTTCCAACATGCATGGGCCCCAAGCAAACATAGTACCCTCTGTGATCATCTACTCTAGAACTCAGCCCCATCCAACAAGGAATCCATGTCCCTACTTATCAGGTATCAATAATCCATTGATCACCCAACATATCACAGCTTTCAGCCACTCATGGTGTGTCACCAATAGGTCCCACTTGATCTTGTAATCTCGGATCCCTAGCTCCTCATCTCTACATCCAAATAGGTGATGTAGTGTTGCTCATCCTCTAGTTGGGTTGTACACCACTAAATCTACATGAATAGGGATCCTAAGGATGCACAATACATCCTCTAAGGTCATAGTCACCTCCCCTATCGAGAGATGGAATGAACTAGTCTTTGAGTGCCATATCTCTATCAAAGAAGTTAGTAGAGCCCTGTTACCCCTCACCTCTAGCATGAATGTAACATGGTATAAACCAAGACCGGCCAAGATCCCTCACTCACCTACTATCATCTGGTGATGTAATGCAAAGCTCTATGGCCTATGTCCCCTTATTTGCAATAGGGGCAACTCCTCCTGCATAATCATATAGCCTATGTCAACCTCCCATGGTTTTGCATCTAGTTTACCCTACTTTTGACCCAAAAATAACTTAGTTTGACTCAAGTTTGACTAAGTTTGACTTTTCCTAAGCATGTTTGACTAATTTGACTTATGTTTTGAACTCTTTCAAGGGTTTTGAACATGTTTGCCAAGCTTTGGGTCATTTCAAGCTCATTTGCATCATTTTGACCCTATCCCTATCCATCTGTTAGCCTTTTCCCCCCATCTGAGCTAAGTTTGACAAGGTTTGACATTTTTCTAATCATCCTAACCTTAGTTAAATTATGTTTTCAAATCTTCCTAGAGTTTTTAACATGTCCTCCAATTTTTAGGTCATTCTAAGTTTGTTTGCACCCTTTCGAACCCTTTGCACTATTCTTTGTCAGCATTTACCTGAGTTTGACCTACATTTGCCCCAAGTTTGACCAAATTTTGGCCACTTAGAGTACCTTTCACTATATTTTAATATATTTCTAACATCCCTCTAGAGTTATGGTCATCCACCCAAATTTTTAAGTTGATTAGGGACCATCTAGACCCCGTTCAAACTCCTGGAGCATCCTAGGGTGCAGTTGGGACTCCCAACTACACCTAGGGTGCACTCAGTCATACCAAGTGCACCCATGGTGCATTTGGATGCATTTTGAGCATGGTTGGGGCATTTGGATGCCCTATCTTGGCCTCAAGACCCCCGTTTCACCTTGTTTAACCTCGATAGACTCCTAGGTACCTTAAAAGCATGGAAAAGCATTAAAAAGCATAAAAATTACAAAGATGACCTCGATGTACTCATCAAAGGTTTAACATCTACCTATCATCAAAAGGTTCGCACTCGTTCAAAACGGTGTTACTCCTTAGGTAGTCGATCCATTCTCCTTGCTCTAAAGCTCTTTTCTTTCGAATGAGAGAGTGAAAATGACCTTCAAAACCCTCTCCAAGCCCTTTTATAGTGTTTATCTACCTAGATGGATGTGCATGAGGTCTTTTCTATGTTGGTCATGATGCCATTTTTTCACTATGGAGCCCTTAACTTTCACATTTTAGCTCCAATTTTTGATCTGTCTGTTGCTATGGTTTAGTTTTCTCATTGTCAATGAAATCAACCTATCATATGCCTATGTTGGTCAATTTCTCAAGGGGACATAAATATATAACACATTGTTGGGGCATGCTTTTATGGATTTTACATTAGCATTATTTGACACAATGCTCTAATTCACATTGTATCAAAGAGGGACAAAATGTAGACGCTCAAAAATGGTTCACATCTATGGTTTCATCACTTCTTCATACTAATTAATCCCATTTTCTCATTCCACTAATTTCAATTTTTTGGCCAATTTGATCATATCTCAACAATGTCTGTTATCATTCGTATCCTCTTTTACATCAATTTCATGTAGTTTCAAAATCATTTCATATCAACTCAAAACCATTTCATATCAACTCAAAATCACCCCAAATCAACTAAGAATCACTTAGAATTAGTCCTAATCAACCCAAAACATATCAAACATCCCAAATCAATCATCATTTATCCGATCCTAGGCATTGTTGTGGCTTTTAGTGCCTTGGAAACATATCAATCTATCAATCTTATCAATCTGACCTTAATACTATCTTGGCTCTCAGTGCTAGGTCAAATTATCATTCATGTCATCCAATCTTTGACATTGTTGAGTCTTTTAATGTTATATCATGGCATTATCAACCATTTTAATAATATTGACTATGTCCGTCGATGTTATTATGATCAACCTTATCAATCAATCACGATCTTGTAGCATTTACAATATCAGTTAATTGTTACATATCTTTTATTCATGTCATGTGTCCTTGGCATGTTATCAATTTCAATCAATCAAACATTTTGACCATGTCTTTGGTTTATCCATCATCATTCTTGTCAATTTCAATTATCATCACACTTCATCAAAGCACACTATCGCACTTATTTAATCAATTTGACCAATCATTTACTAATTTTCCCTATAGGATTAAATAACCCATAATTTAATCCTATCATTCTTACTAATTATTCTTCCTAATTAACATCCTCAATTAAATAATTTTATTAACTAATTGATTCATCTTTCACAATCCATGGAAATTCACAATTTCCTAAGTCTAATTTTCCACCATTAATTCCATTTCACTAATTTATATTTGTGGAATAAAGGATTTTAATTCAAATATTCCATAAAATATTGACATCATCATGACACATGGGTGTGACACCTCGTGGATTCTCCTTTGACACTTGGCTAAGATATTTCATAGTCCAATATTCTTATTCTCTTATGCACATCCATATTTGGCTTCCTTCGTCATAGATTCTTGGCTTTAAGTGGACTTGAGGTGTCATATGACGCGTCACAGATTCTCTTCCATCCTTAGCCAAGATTGACTTCCAAGCATCATAGAATCCTACAATTGGCATCGTGTATCATATGCATCATGGATTCTCCAAGGAATCTCTTGCCATGTTGCATATCCAAAGTGACAAATCCAATGCTCTCACTTTATGTGTTGATTATTAAATGAGCATTCTTTCTCTCATTTTTGGTCCTTGGCTTTTGGCATTTTTCACTCCATTTCTCACACTAAAATCACAACTTCAAGTATTCTAATAGCATTATCATCATTATCATAGACTTTTTCTTCAACTTTGTGTGCATTATAGGTAATTTTGGAGCTACATCAAATGGAGAAGAAAGAAGGACATGGGAGCTGCAAGTGAAAGAGGGAGTTTTTAATATTGTTTTGCTTTCTTTATTCATTTGGATTTCATGGTAGACTAGAGGGTGTTAAAATATGCTTATCGAGTTTGTGATTTTCTTATAGTATTTTAGACATTAGCCCATTTTCTAGGTCCTACACCTTTATGTTTATTTTCTTTTCTTTCGTTAGTCAAATTGAAGGCATTCATATTTTTATTTCCAAGTTTTATCATTGACCTAATGAGCATTTTTTCATATGTTATGTAGAGATTAAATGGCATCCACATATAGAATGGCACCAAAGCCTGTCGTATTCAATTTAAAAGGTGTACCCTCAAAATCAAGATTCCATGATGATCACTTAGAAATCAAAGATATTGATCTGGGACATACAAACTTGGGTAATTTCCTTAAAATATGTAATAACCCCACTAAGAGATATGCACTAATATCTACCTTGGTATGTTCTAGGTTGGTGAGTGAGGCCTTGAATCCTATATCAGTACAGTCAGTGGAATTGATCATGGCTCTGGCACAACATTTCATTTCTAAGGAGAGAGTGGTTAAGAGTGTCATCGAAGAAGTTTTATTAGACTTGCAAGTTGACAATATTGAGAGGGTCTTCCATCTCCCTAGAGAAGACCAATTCATTTCACTTTCCTATGAAGCAAAAGAGAGATGGTACAGGGAGCACCAGAAGGAGGCATCAGACATCATACAATCATCATACCCCATTGAGATGCCTCCTTGGGGCAAGATCACAAGCAAAGTGGATATGACTCATGGAGACATGAAGGAGGATATTGGATATTCAATAATTCTCTTGAGTAGGGTCATGGGTTTACCTATAGCTAGCCACCTTAGCATTTTCATGGTCAACTTCATTGAGACTATTAGAGAAGCAAAGATACCACTTGACTGGGCCACCACACTAAGTGAAAACATGTGTGAGCAATTGGGTGCAGTTAAGGAGAAGAAGAAGTTCTATATGACTTCTTACATGATATATCTACTTGTTGCAAGGGAAACAAACTACCCTGGTTTGTATAGGAGAGGCAATATGCAAGATCCCAATGCCTGGCCCTATATTTTCTACCCTTAGCTGGTGAGGAAGAAGCTCTTGATGGAAAGCAAGGAGTATAGAATCATGAATGATGCATTTATCTTCGCATTCATTTGATTCATTGAAGGTGATTATGAAAAGAGGTTATCCGAACAGGCAAAAGCACAAGTAATAGCTCTTGGTGCCTAATTCATCCAATTCAAGACATTTACATATCTATGGGTAGCTAGTGCAACTATCAACCCCAAGAAGCTCCTGAGATATCCTAGTGACAAACTAGTGCTATTGGAGATTTCTTGGTAGATTGAATCTACATATGAAAGGGTAAAGGGACAAAGAAGACCCTATTGGGCATGGCCCTTGGTCATAAGACCATATCAAGTGAAATAAAAGAAAGATATTCTATCCTTCAAGTGGGAATGGGAGAATTATCCCCTCAAGGAGTACAACTCCCCTAGGCTTTACTTTGATAACATCAGGAGAGTGGAGAGTTTGGATGGCAAGGAGTTCCATCATGAAGATGCCATAGAAGATCATTCGATGAATGCCACAAATGACTATGATGTTCGCATAAGGGACTATTATAGGATGACTTTGTATCTAGCATAGAAGGCCCTCAAGCTCAACATCCCAGAGGAAGTATGGCAACAGGATTCATGGGAGCTATTGCACCCCCTGTTCAACTCGGACAAAGTAGGAGAGAGGCCTATTATGAATGCCAAGGTTGACAAGGAGGAGGGTGATGATATTAATCATCAAGCAAGGCACATTTTCATAATGACTAAGGATTGGATTAAGAAGCATTTTTAGCTTGATCCAATACCTGACACTATTATCTTTCATGTCTAAGCCCACCCTGAGAAAGGTAGAGGGAGGAAAGTCATAATTCCTACCTTTGTGGCTTAACCTCCCATCAGGCCATAGATAGTATACCAACTTGACCGCTTGGTTGGATACTACCATCCTCCAAAGAGGAAAGGAAAGAACAAGAGGAAGAGGACCTCCCCTCAGAGGATTCAAATAGAATTGGGCAAAGTGCAAGTAACTTCCTAGCAACAGGAAGAGAGGGTAAAAGGGTCTAAGGATACTAGAGCTCCACAAGTTTAGGATGAACCCCAATTGCCTCTCATTGTGCCCAGCCAATTAGAAAAGGGAGAGATTCCAAAAGTTTCCATTCCTCTTGCCCAAGAAGAGCCAACTTCTCCTTTTGCCTCGAACAAACAAAAGACGATTAAGATTTGGATGAAAAAGAGGCAAACGATGACCAAAAGATTGGTACCTTTCCCATCGGTTCTTGAAACCATTCTAGAGGGAGACAAAGAGGAGAAGGAAGAAGAAGAAGTAGAAGAGGAATAAGTGCCCCTATAGGGAAGAACTCAATAAGCTAGAGTCACTAAGCTAGGAAGGAGAAAGAGTGCCACGGTTACCTCACCATCCACCCAAGCAAAACCCTTAGAATTCTCTTCTTTGGAAGATGAAGTACAATAGTGGGTCGATGAGTAGAGTGAAGAGGGTGATGAAATTTTCACAATGTTAGATTTCAATTTTATGCCCATAGGTATAGATTTGGTTAGAGATAAGATCATTGACACCCCTAAAAGTGAACCTCAACGAGAAGACTGGATGCAAGTGCCGCTAGATACACAGGGTCCTGATCTTACTCCCCCATCTCCACCACAAATAATAGTGGTAGATAGTAGCTTGGTGACTCCTCCACCTCAGACTTCAAAAGAAGAATAGGTTTAGAAGGAACCATCACAAGAGGAGGGACCAAAATAAAGGGTGATCAATGAAGAATCAAAGGAGGGAAAAATGGTGGAATATTCTCAACCACCTTTACAAGACACTGAGGTGCAAACTGCAGGGTCTACTGAGACTAAGACTATAAAGGAAGAGCCTTTGTAGAAGGAAACAACTCCAACAAGGAGCGATAAGGGAAAGGAGGTAGTAGAACACACCCCCTCATGCTCAAGAAGAAGGTCTTCAGTTGAGCACATCCCAAGATGGCTCCAGAAAGAAATAATGAGGAGTACAAGACTTCAATTCCATGCTACTGAGGAGGACATTTTTGAGATTGTAGAAATTTTGAATAAACTTGAGTCCCTATCACATGAGGCAACACCTTTGGCATTTGTCACTGGTACATGGGGGCAAGAATTATTTGCACAAGTGGTCATTCCTCTTGAAGACACACATGTAGAAAGCCTTGGTCCCAAGGATTATCAATTAAAAGAGGTTATGTTTGAAAGACCCACATGGGATATAGCCTGATTGATGGTGACCATGGGAGCCAAGGAAGTCTTGAAGAGTACAGGGTAGGATGAGTCAAACTCCAAACACATCAAAGACAGATTGAGATCCTAAAGGGATATTTGGCCGAAGTGTTTGGTCCTATAGATTTTAAGCACCCCGAGCAAACTTTGAATACCATACTTAGAGAAGGGGGAATGGTGCACATGGATCCATTTTGAAAGCCTATCAGCAGTGGTGGGAAAGTTTTGAGGAGAAAAGTATCTTGATCATCATAGGGAATTTGAAGTTATTACATGCTATGTAGGAGAATGTGAATAAAATCGTAGCAATTTTGAAGCAGGACTCCACTATTATGGATGAAGTATGGGCCTGGAGTAATGATTTACAAACTTTGCAAGCCATAAAGGGCCAAAGATATCAGATTTTGATAGATGTATATACAGGAGAAGAGTTAGATATGATTGATGATTAGATAGAGAGAATATTTGATAGCAATAAAGTAATGGAAACATTACATGAGGAGATTCATCAGCTCAAGGACCAAGCTTGAGAGAAAATTTTGGAAGCAGAGAGACACTATAGCTATGCATGCTTGGATATTTTTGAATATGAGGAATGAGAAAAGTTTCTACCTATAGAGATAGTAGTGGAGAATTTTAGGAAGATTTTTGTGGAGGTTGTTGATGATGAGGACATCTAACAAGCCCTTAGGACTGAAGAAGCCCTATTAGAGTTCGATACCAAACTTGGGGATTTTTTTGACACCTGAATTAAGGTAGACAATTATAGACAGAAGGTAAAAGACAAATATGAGGCTTTAAATCTATCAAAGGCAGCCAAAGTTATTGAGATTATAAAGAAATTCAAGGGAAAACATCTAAACATAACTTTGCGATGAAGAAGAACAAAACCCAGATGCTAGAATTTCAATTTTGACACTGTTGTCACAGAGGTTTGCACCCACGTCCAAATTTTTTACCTAAGGACAACCTTGTGAAACATGGAAACAACCTCCAAGTTGTAGGACTTGAACTGTGAGGTTGAGTCTCTGGAGAAGGCCGGCTTCCTTTACTATCAAGCTACACCTAACTACTCTTGAGGAGGAAAAGGGAGAAGGAATGCATGAAAGCAAATATACCTATTCTAACCTAAGGGGGTGATGCACCAAAATAGAATTTTCAACCAATCTCTACCCATACATGCACTATTGAACCATCATGACACAAAAAGATATACACATTCAAACTTGCTTTAATCTAACAATCACATGTAGATCAAAAAACCCAAATGGATGACACAAGGAAAGAGAAGATTCGCTTATATATCATTCACAAGCCAAAAGAGATATAGTCATGCAGATTACATATCTCTACAAAACACCAATGAGAGGAAAATAGTTCTTTCACTTTCACATTAATGGTTGAAGGAGATAAGGCAGAATGTCACACAGTTTAGAGGCAAAGAGAATTTACACATGAAATTGCAGAGCAATATCAAAGAAGTCAGAGAAGGGTCGACCTTAACAAAATTTACAAAATTTTCCTTTATAGTTTAGGCATAACTAAGATGTCCTCTAACTGAAGCTACTTTGCAACTACCTGCTACATGGAGTTCTAAAGAAAATCCAATCTGAGTATAGATCCAGATGCAATGATATCTAATCTTGGTTGGAACAGGGCCCTGAGAAGATAGAAACGATGCCATTAAATAGTCTAAACCAGGTAGATGGATAGGATCAGAGGTGGTGGAGTGTTCTCCTTCATTTACCAAGCATAGTATTCACTCAGAAGAGGTTGAAATCAATCATGAAAATTGGATCGTGCGAGTAAACTCGATATCTTCTATTTTTGGCTCATGAATTAGCAAGATCAAATAGTCAACTAGATTTTGGCACCAGGATGAGCCACATGGACCAATGATTTTGTTATGTTTTTTCACCCTATGGAGTCTTCATGCATTTTACTATATCCTCTTTACCAACTGCACCACCTCCCAACCTAACTGTGACTGCCTCAGGAAACCTCGACCTTGACTACCAACCTTTCTATTAATACCTTGGTCAGGCCCACCGAGACACATGTCGCTAAATTGCTATCTCGCTATACATAACTTCGAGCTCCTTTCCATAGCGAGATAGTGATGACCGTTGATTTTTCTTTGATCCCTTCCTTCACTGTTGGCATTTTGAACTGGACCCCACAGAACAAGCATTGCTTAGGCACTTCCCCGCAATGTTTAACTTCCTCGCAACTCCATAAAGTGAGAAAGCCTTGATCGTTGATCTCTGTGAGATCAACAATCGAGAAGATCTTTTGTATTATGTGCTTGCTCATATACTAGGCCCATGACACTTGGCACAACCTCAGCAACCCGTATCACACTTGACAACACCTGGTATCCAACTGGAAACACCTGACAACTCATGGAGGGATAGACCCCATAGAGACATGTGGTGGAAAAGTGCTTGCCCGCATTTCTTAAAGTCTTTGCATCTTGATAATGTGGGGAAGCCTCGGTCGTGGATCTGTTCACATCAGATGGTCGAAACTCATCAGGTATCTCCCTATGAGAAGGGCAGGCCCATGACATCATTTGGGATAGGTGTCACTAGGGTGCTTGCCCACAATAATTAAAACCCTTGCACTTCCATCAAGTGGGAAAGCACTAGCCCTTGATCCTTGCAGATCTGATGGTGGAAGTTCCTCATGCATTATTATTTGAACAAGGTTGGCCCATGATGTCGTTTCCTCCACATGTCACAAGGAGGCATGCCTGCAATAATTAAAACCTTTGCATCTTGATAATGCAGGGAAGCCTCAGCCATGGATCTGTGAAGATCTAACGGTGATCAAAACTCATGTCTTGCAGATCACCGAGGGAAAAGAACCCACCATCCACGTGGTGAATGCTTGCTATGTCACCGTAAATAACCACCTTGCAGCTCTTTGAAATGATGCAACGACAACTATAGATCTTGGGAGATCTGATGGCAGGGAAGGTTACCAGCTGGTGGCAAATGGACTTTAGGAGATATTAAATGATACAAGGTTCAAACATTTATTTTTTAATATTTCCACGACATTTAAATAATATTGAATCTAGGAAGTAGCTATTGGGTGGGCCGGATATTTGAATTCAAATTTGGCTGGGCAAAATAAGATAATAGAAACTCAGTAAAATTTTGAGATTTTGACCCTGTTGAGGTCCATAGGTCCACAGGTAAGTGGGTCCATAGCTCTGCAGGTGCACATTTTCAAAAAAGTTCCATCGACATTCAACTGCTAGTTCCAAAAATAGAGCTTTCCATGCATTGGAAATGCATTCTGACAGTAGTTTAACTCCTACAAATGCCTTGTGAAGGATCATCTTCTATTTTTGGCACTTCCTAACACTTCCACTTCAACTAAAAGCTTTCTCTCTCATATTTCTTTATTTTTAAACATGTAAAAGGCTCATGCATCCAATTAATGAATAAAATATGGATGGAGTCCTACTTAGCATCAATTAGATTGTAGATCATATATATTTAGTTTTTTTTATTGTTTAAAAGAATTTTATTGCATGAAGAATATCTCTCACTCTCAACACAAATTGAGGAGATGATTTCTTATAAATACCCTATTGTAATATGTAATCAGGGCCGCCATTATTATGCAATAAAATTATGCTTTTGGTGCTCGCATTTGGAGTGTAGTGATTATTGCCTGAATGTGTCACTGTTTTGTAAATTTTGTTCATGAGATTGTGATTGCACCAAAGGTTTATTGCATTGTTTTTGGTTGTGCGATCTTTTAATTCTAGTGTTTGCTACAGATTTACGAATTCTGCTAACATAATGAGTTGGACAAGAAATCACCAAATTGTGCCTGCATAATTCTTTATCTTCACATCAGCACACTTTCTATGGCCTCACGATTTGATGAAGAGTGAAACATCATTTGGTTATTGAAATTTCCCATCGATGATTGCATCAGTGGAATCTAGGAAGCGTTGCTCCTGTTGTCATTGGTTAGCTTCCGATCTCTTCGAAAGCTTAACTCACAGTGTGTTGTTTTCTATAGCTTATGTCTGTTAGTATTTCAATTTCACGTTATTTTCTTTTAATTTCATCTTATTTTCTTTCAAGTTTTTTTATTTTCTTTACTAACCCCTTGTTAGAATAGGAACTCATATTAGTTGCATTGTTAGACTGCATTCATTAAAAAATAGAAATACACAAAAACATAGTTCTTTGTGTGTTATTTTTGAAATAGTGTGTAGATTCTACATTTCATCCAAAATCAAAATGAACCAAAAAAGGCCTTCTCGTGAACATTCACATTTATCTTCAATTGAGTGGGTTCTAGTAGGTTGCAAGATCACCCAGAACCTTGGAGTTGATTCACAAAATTGGCTTTTCAAGAGAGGAGTTCGCAAGAATTCCTGCCATTTAGCATCATGTCAAATGAAATCTCAACAGAAGTGGCACAAGAAGGAGGGCCACACTTTTACATCTTGGAGAAAAGTGGAAAATTTGCCAAAGTTTCAAAATTTTGCACTTTTTGCAAAAAAATAAAATAATCTGTGCTTCACACAAGTTCTAAAAAAATTTTGAGTTTTTGAGAAATCCAAGTCTACAACTCCACAGGTATGTAGGTTTGTAGATCTATAGGTATGCAGGTCCATCAATCTGTAACTTCATAGGTGCACAGGTGCACAAAACTCTATGGTGCACAAAATATAGTGAGGTGAGAAAGTGTACTTCTACAGAGGTGTGCTTTTTCTAGAATTGATACAAACTAGAGGATATTGATCCAAAATCTCCATTTCAGCTAGCATTAAGGTCTATGCCAAGTACACATGAGTTTCTTGAGCTTACCCACTTCCACAAACCACATAGTGCTAAGGGGATACCTCGAATTCAACCACTTCCATTTGAACTTCCATCATCTTTGTCAACTCCACCTCTACTCCAACCACTTGGTGGACCACCACATATTCCAATAGCTACACCTTAACAACCACCTTTAGGTCTGCCAAACCCTCCAATGGATTTTTTTGCAAATGCTATGGACTTACCCATCAACTTGAGAGGTGCACTTCATGACCTCGCCAAGAATCCGAAAAAGATTTTCCCAAGGTTCATTTATGTAGAAACACAAACTACCGAAGATCATGTCAAGGTATTCAAAGAAAATTGCAACCACAAGTAGGTTGCTAATGAGGATGTGGTTCTTATTTTATTCCCCTATTCCTTTGGGGAAATTGCCTTTAATTGGTACGTTAATTTGCCACCAAGATGTATTAGAGATTGGGACACTTTTGAAAAATTGTTCTTAGAATAATTCAAAACTTTCATCAACCTAGTTGTGATACACCAACTATTTATATCAATTAAAAGGGACCTAGCTAAGATAGTTTCACACTTCAACCATAGCTTTCATATGGCATATCGCAAGTTAGAGACATTGTACATTATACCAGTTGGAGCTGCTATTCAGATTTATCTGAATGCTATGGATACTCTTACCGCGATCTTTCTAAGAAGAATTTCTCTAGGAAATATTGATAAATTAGGCAAAGTCTTTGTAGAAGTGATCACGTTCATGAAGTAGGCCAATCCTAATGGAGGAGGAATGATGCTTCCAGCACAAGTAGTCACTACAATACCAACATACCCCATGGGAGCACCCACGGTGCCTAGCCAGTTCATACCTATGAATCCAGTTCCATTACCGCAAGCACCCACTCCACAAAACTCCATGATAACATATCTAGGGTATGAGCCTCCAAAAATAGCATTATTTGAATAGAAGACAATAGTTCCCATGGAAACAGACAATAACCTTATTTCAAAAGTTGGTTAGACAAAGAAGACTATGTCACAAATAAATAATGAGTTGACATGTCTTTGATTATCACAAGGGTAGAGTAAAAATTTCCAAATAAACAACATTGGTCCCTACAACAACAATTTTGGCCAAAATTATAATAGGAACTTCAATGGGAACAACAACAACAATGCAGGAAATAATAGTGGAGGGAACAACTTCAATCCTCTTGATGGCAATAATGGCTTCCAAAGGAAGAACCAACAATGGAACACTCATCTAAATAATGGAAGCATTCCTATTGATAACAACAACAACAATGTTTAGTATGTTGATATCAATCTATATGATGATAACCAAAATGCATCTAACAATGAGGGTTCATACTATAATGACAATCAAGATATGAATCAAAGCTCATAGGTAAATGACAATCCTCCTCCTGTACAATTTAATGTTATTCTATTAGAATCCTATGATTCTACATAGAATGCACAAGTGGAACAACCAGTAAGTGAGGAGTTCTCATTCCCATTTAGCCTAGAACTAGACCTTCAACATGATGAGATGTTTTCCTTTCGCAATGATAATTGAAATACATACAATCTTAGATGTAGAAAGGAACCTTTGACAGATGGGATTCCTCTAGGTTTACAACCAACTCCTCCTAATCTAAGGGCAAGTAACAATTTGGCACCAATCAAGCCACCATATGGAGGACAATAGAATCAAAATCAAGTGAATGTACCAATGATATTGAAAAACCCTGCTTGGTCTACTGAGAAGTATAATGCCATTGATGACTTGAAATGAACCAAAGCAAACATGTCCATGTTTGACATGTTGCAAAATTGTCCACAATAGCAAGAAGCACTCATCAAGACTCTAGATCACACAAAGGTACCCCATAACACAAACATTGTCCCTCAAAAGACATTATCTCAAAAAGTCAATAATGCAAAAGTGATGCCCACTATGTTTGAGGACAAGGTTGAAGTACCCCCATTTTTGCTCAACATCAAGATATATGGAAAGAATCTCCACAATTGCTTGATTGATTTGGGAGCCTTGTGTAATGTCATGCCATTTTTTATAGTGCAAAGGTTAGGGGTAAGTCCTCAACCTTCCAACTAGATAGTGATACAATTGGAAAAAATAGAGGTGAAAGTAATCAGTGTACTGAAAGATGTTTGCATACAATTGACAATCGATCCTCAGTTTCAAGATGTCATTGATATATATGTAGTAGACATTCCAAATACATATGGGTTGCTCCTGAGTAGAGAATGAATGAAATGCCTAAGAGGATGGTTTTCTATAGATTTCACTCAGTTATGGTTACCTTGGAAAGGATTGAACAATCAAATCAAGATAGATGCAGAACCCAAATTGAAAATGATGATTACAGACTACAATGCCCTGAATGAGATAGCACTCGTACAATTGGATTTGGGTTCATACAAGGTGATGGAATTCAACACTATTCCAATAAAAGCATCCCAATATTAGGATAAGGAACTCAAGATATCAATCCCAAAGGATAATATTGTGACACTATTCATAGATAGTATGGTGACTAATTTTCAATTCTTGGGAGAGGAAGTTGACCCCAGCATCTTACTTCTCCCTAGATTCTGTCAATTACACAAGGTTAGTCACTTAGAATTCAAATGCTCATCATATCAAGAAGCAGTAGCAAAGTTATTGACACACATAATGGGAAACAAGGATAAAAGGACCTCAATGGGTGAATTCACAGAAAGCCAAAATCTAGTGAACTCATCCAACCTTGTTGAAAAGATTGAAGAGGAAAGCGAAGATCTAAATATGTCATACAGTGATACCTCTTTAGATGGTGGAGGTTTGTCTTCTCCTCCTCTAGGGATTATTAAAGTTCAAAGAAGAAGAATATATTTGAAGGATAAAGGGTGGATTTTAGTAGTCATTCATCTTGAACCTAAATTTGAGGAAATAAAAGAACTGATAGGGGAAATTTGGGATAAACAAGAAAAACACACACTTCCTCTATCTACAAGTTACAAAGAAAGATCATCAAGTCCTACATAAGGAAAGTTACAATGGATTCCTAAGAAATATTCATTCATGGTTCAAGTGAAAGAAAATTTAAGGACGAATAAGCATAAAGTCAAAAAATCCAAGGAAAATTTCATTTGGACACTTTGCTTCGATGGATCTACGTGCAAGCTAGAAGCCGGTGTAGGTATTGAGTTGGTCAACCCAAAAGGTAGGTCTTTCTATGCCTCATATTGATTACAATTTAGATGTAATAACAATGCTACAAAATATAAGGCATTAATTTGAGGACTTCTCTTTGTACTGGAGAAGGAAGTCACAACTCTCATAATCAAAGGAGATTCTCAATTGGTCATACGGCAAGTAAAATCCATATAATCTTGCAATGACAAGAGGTTACTTGCTTATAGAAAAAGGGTGTGGGACATATTGGATGACTTTAAAGCTTTGAACATAAGATCCATTCCAAGAAGAAAAAATATAGTAGTAAATGCTCTCACCATTCCAGCAAGTGCATTACAACCAGTCGAAAGAATAAAGTTAAAAATATTTTCAGTAGAGTTGGTTGTTGCCCCATCTATTCCAAACAATATTACAAACTTTCAAGTCTTTTAGGATGATCAACACGTACTTGAATCTATCATGTGCAATGGTCACTTCAAAGGGCAAGAAATCGAAGACAATCTGGATGACAAGCCTAAGGATGATGAACTTGAAGATGAAAATGGGATCCTGAATTTAAAGGCTAACACTATTCCCAAGGGGATGGTTGAGCTAGAATTCATTTTTTATCGTGATGAATTAGCACTTAATAAAAGAATGATCCAAGAAAAGGGTATCGAGGAGTGTGATGACTACAACCCAGGAACTGAAGAAGAGTCAAGGATGGTCTGAATAGGGAAAGCATGCAATACACAAGAAAGGGAAGAAATGCTCAAGTTGTTTACTGAGTATAAAGATGTCATTTCTTGGAGCTATGAAGAATTAAAGATATACAACCTCGAGATTATAACTCGTGACATTCCATTGAAACCAGATGCCAAACTTTTTCGGCTAAAACAAAGGCTTGTTAATCCCATCCTCAAGACCTTGATAATGAAGGAAGTCAAGAAATTGTTGGATGCAAAGATCATATTTCCCATTCACCATTCTACATGGGTGGCTAATTTGGTTCCCATGTGGAAAAAGACTGAAGAAATTCACCTTTGTGTTGATTTTTGTAACTTGAACCTAGCATCTCAAAAGGACAATTATCCTCTACCCTCACTTGATGAGGTTCTACAAATTGTAAAGGGTTCAAAAATGATGTCTTTCCTAGATGGATATTTAGGATATAATTAGGTGATGGTTGAAGAAGAAGATCAACTAAAGACAGCTTTCACAACTAAATGGGGAACTTTTGCCTACAGGAGAATGCCTTTTAGGCTTATTAATGCAAGGGCTACATTTAAGCAAGCCATGGATGAAGCTTTTAAGGGATTAGTAAATAAATGTATAGTCATCTACATGGATGATTTAACCATCTTTTTAAAAGATCGAGCACTCACATTGTTGATTTAAGGTGGGTATTCAATAGATGGTGTAGGTACAATATATCCCTCAATCCCAAGAAATGTTCATTTGGGGTCACTAAAGGAAAGCTCTTGGGTCATATCATTTCTGAGGCTGGGATTTCCATCGATCCTAATAGAATCAAAGCTATTCTAAATTTTTCATCTCTCCATAGCCAAAAGGAACTCAAGTCTTTCTTTGGGAAGATAAATTTTGTGTGAAAATTCATAAGCAGATTTGCAAAGATAGTTTGTCCTCTTGATGATTTACTCAAAAAGGGGGCTAAGAAAGAATGGGTTCCAAAGATTAAGAAATCATTCAAAGATATCAAAGTGGCCATTTCAACGGCTCTATTCTTAGTAAGTCTTGATTATGAGTTACCTTTTAAGATATATTCCTTCACTTCAGAACACTCTTGTGCCAAGATCCTGACATAGAAGAAAGAAAAGGAAGATGAAAGACCAATCGCTTTTATGAGTTGCCCCTTGAAGAATTCAGAGTTGAACTATTCAAACCTTGATAAACAATCCTTTGCATTAATCAAGGTGGTGAAGAAGTTCTATCATTACATACTGAGAAGTAAGGTGTATGCAATTGTACCTGACCTGGCAGTAAAGATGCTTTTGATGCAGAATGAACTCAGTGAAAGGAGAAATAAATGAATGGCCATACTTCAAGAATTTGATCTCAAAATTTAGCCTATGAGATTAGTAAGAGGTCAAGGGTTGTCAAGAATGATAGCTAATAACTAGGATGGGAATGAAAAGGAGTTCAAGTTTGACAGTGAAATAAATGAACATGATCAAGATAAGAGAATCATATCTCAAGTTGATATTGGTCAAGGTGTGGTGATAGACATTTGGTATCAAGACATTGTTTATTATCTTCTATAGGACCAATTTCCTAGTTGGATGAATAGTTTGCAACATAGGGGACTCAAAATGAAGTGTGAATCCTACATGCTATGAGACAACAAGTTGTACAAGCAAAAATATGAAGGGATTTATCTAAAGTGTTTAGGCCATCAAGAAGAAAAGAGAGTCTTGGAAAACTTTCATGACAATTATGGTACAAGACATGGTTCAATAGAAGCAATAGCTCACATGATTCTAAGATTGGGTTATTTTTTGCCCTTAATATTCAAAGACACTTTTGAACATGTACGTTCTTGTCATATATGTCAAACCAGTACTAATAGAGAGAGGTACCTAGCAATGCCATTACAACTAGTGTACAAGATACACCCCTTCATAAAGTGGGGGCTAGATTTCATTGGTCTGGTCAATCCACCATCACTAACTGGACACACATTTATTCTCATAGCTATGGATTACTGTACACGATGGATAGAAGCAAAGACATTTAGAAATTACACTCCTAAGGTGGTAACAGACTTCTTGGAAGAACATATTGTTACTAGGTTTGGAATGCCATTCACCCTTGTGTATGATAATGGGTTTGCTTTTGCATTAGCATTCCTAACCCAATGGGCATTTGAAAATCAAGTCATTATCAAGTTCTCTTCAAATTACTATTCGCAAGTAAATGGGATAGTAGAATCTATGAACAAGAACTTAATCATAGTTATAAGATGATTGTTAAAGGAGAATCCTAGGGATTGGCATATGCCTTATGGACAGATCGAGTGAGAGTTAAAAATGTTTTGGGGACTTCTCTGTATTTTCTTGTCTATGGACAAGAACCAATGTTCCCACTTAATCTCAGGATTCCTGTTTTGAAATTCATGAGTGGGTATGCTGAAGATGCTGATAAAGTGAAAATTAGATTGATGAATCTTTTAGAAATGGATGAGAAATAGACAACTACATTGGAGCATATGGCTAAACATCAAGCTATTGTGAAAAGATGATTTGACAAGAGAGCCATGATTAAATCATTCAGGATTTTTAACCTTGTTCTACTCTGGGATAAGGTGAAAGAAAAGTCGGGCAGCCATACCAAGTTTCAATGTTTGTGGGCAGGCCCTTATCAGATCATGAAAATTCTCAAAGAAAACACTTTTAGGCTCAGTTCCTTACAGGGGGAAATTCTCCCCTTACTTGTAAATGGGCAATTTTTGAAGCATTATTTTGAAGCCTAAAAGACAAAAAAAAATTATTTAGAGTTTATTCCTACATTAAAATTAGTTAGAGTTTATTTCTACATTTAGTTTAGATTTATATTCCTGCAGGTGTGTTTATTTTCTACAAGTGTGTTTTGCTTTCATGTTATGTGTTTGCATTCAATCGTGTGTTACTTTTCAAAGTTGTGTCAGTCCTGGGGGGTAAGGTGTACTTGAGATTTTCTCTCAAGATTTTACTAACCATTCTTTGGTTCTGATTTCAGGAAAAGATATTTCTTTTTCAAGACATTTGGATGATTGTGTGTCTTATACCAACCTGAGAAACAAACATTCCTTGTGGAAATAGGGGATTTTCAGTCTAGAAAATCAGATGTCTAAAACCAACAAGTTCTCAAAACTTTGCAAATCTAAAACTTGATTGTTTTAGGTGTTGTCAAATTGAAGTCAAAGATGACAAAGGATGATCCAAGCTCCAAATGGTTCAAACAAGAAGGGTCTTCTTCATAGGTTGCTAAGATCATTGTTTGGCATGAGAGTTTCTAAAAAGTTTAAAAGAGGAATGTAAGGGATGTCCACAAGAGATCGAATCCAAAAAATGACACCGATGTCTTGACTACACAGTCTAAACATAGTCAAGATATAGAGAAAAAGAAAATAAAAACAACAAAAGAGAGAGAAAGAAAAAGAAAATAAAAAGAAAAATATGGTGTTAAGACTAAACGATTCTAAAGATCTAAAATGGAAAAAAGATATTATTTCAAAAGAAAAGTATCTTATATCTAAAAAATTGCTTCATCAAAACTACATTGAGCAATTATTCAAATTTTCCAGAAGATTAAGAGAACATGACACCCTGCCAAGAGCCCTCAAACTAATGCTCTCATCTGGTCAAGAAAATGATTAATGAATAGCCTTCGTAAAGATTCTGAATGAATGAGCTAGGAGGAGTGGAAGGTTGTTTTTGAGTTGTCAGAAAACTTTGATAGACTGCATCCTAAGATGTCAAAGGGAATGAATACATGAATCACACACTGAGCTTGAAAGTTTTGAATTTTGGAGTTTTCATTGCAAAGTCATCCAAAAAATGCTCGAGGTGTTTGAAGTTCGATTGGTGTTTGACACATGTTGAAAGAATGTTTGCTGATGAAGAAATGCCTTCATCATTTCTTCCTTTTTTCAGGGCTATTTGTTGTGGTCCCACAACACACACCCCATTCCCTACAAGGAATGGGGACCCCCTAATTTTTTCAAACTCTTGAATTATGAGTTCAAGATTCAAAAAAAAGTGTTAGAGTTAAAAATTATAAAAATAAAAAATATATATAAAATCAAAGAGTGCACCATATTCATCCACGTACGACCCGTGAGGTGCACACCGTGCACTTGTGCATACGCACAAGGGTGCGAGGTGCATCCCACATGTCCACTGGGATTATAAAACCCCCTTTCCCCCCACAACACTTCATTATTCTATTTTACATTACAATTGAAGAGCTTGGCATGCTGCGCGCATTATACAAAGGTGCACCCTAAACTCCATCGTGCACTCATGACAAATGGCGTCGTGCACCTCCAGCACAAATGGCATCACACGCCCATGTTAATATGGTTTTGTATTCCCATGACACACTGCCCTCCATGCACTGTGTGACACTACACCCTCCAAGTGTTCCACTCTTCATATGTTGCACAACACCGCTCCACCCTTGCCTAGTGCTTCACGCGCCCAGGCACCTACATTGCCTACGCTTGGTGCTTCACACGCTCACGTGACCTTCCTCCATCTGTGCCCAAGAATGCTCCACCCATGTGCATGGTGCTTTGTGTGCCTTCATGCCTCTTCTACCTTCACCCACGTATAGTGCTTTGCATGCCTGCATGCCTCCACAACCTCCAATCGTGCACAACACTCACACACCCGCGCACCTAGCTTTTCCCTTTTTTATTTTTATTTACTTTTTAATAAACCCAAAGGCCCAAAAAAATATTTAAAAAATAATAAATTAAAATTAAAAAAGAGGAAAAATAAAATAAAAATAGAAATAGAGTGAAAAATAGATTTAATAATAAATAAAAGCACCCAAATTGGGCATTTCATTTTGTCCTTTATGTTTATTTTATTTTCTTTCATTGGTCAAATTGAAGGCATTCATGTTTTTATTTCCAAGTTTTATCATTGACCTAATGAGCATTTTTTCTTATGTTATGCAGAGATTAAATGGCATCCAAATCCAAAATGGCACCAAAGCCCATCGTTTTCAAGTTTCAAGGCATACCCTCAAAATCAAGATTCCATTATGATCACACAAAAATTAGAGATACTAATATGGGACATATAGATCATGATTTCTTTAGAATATGTAATAAACCCACTAAGAAATCTGCACTAATATCTGCATTGATACGTTATGGGTTGGTGAGTGCAGCTTCACATCCCATATCAGTATAGTCAGTGGAATTGATCATGGCTCTAGCACAACATTTTGTTTCTAAGGAGAGAGTGGTTAAGAGTGTCACCAAAGAAGTTGTATTAGACCTATGACCTGATAACATTGAGAGGGTCTTCCATCTCCCTAAAGTAGACCAATTCATTAGACTTTCCTATGAAGCAGTGGAGAGATGGTACAAGGAGCACCAGAAGGAGGCAACAGACATCATATAATCATCTTACCTCATTGAGATGCCTCCTTGGGGTAGGATCATAGGCAAAGTGGATATGACTTGGGGATACATGAAGGAGGATATTGGATATTCCATCATTCTCTTGAGCAGGGTCATGGGTTTACTTGCAGTTGGCCACCTTAGCACTTTCATGGTCAACTTCATTATGACTATCAGAGCAGCAAAGATACCACTGGACTAGGCCACCACACTAAGTGAAAACTTGTGTGAGCAATTGGGTGTAGTTAAGGAGAAGAAGAAGTTCTATATGACTTCTTACATGATATATCTACTTGTTGCAAAGGTGAAAAACTACCCTGGTTTGTATAGGAGATGCAGTATGCAAGATCCTAATGTCTGTCCCTATATTGTCTACCCTCAACTAGTGAGGAAGAAGCTCTTGGTGCAAAGCAAGGAGTATAGAATCATGAATGGTGCATTTATCTTTGCAGTCATTTGATTCATTAAAGGTGATTATGCAAAGAGGTTATCCAAAGAGGCAAAAGCACAGGTAATAGCTCTCGATGTCTACTTCATCCAATTCAAGACATTCATATATCTATAGATAGTTGGTGCCATTATCAACCCCAAGAAGCTCCTTAGATATCCTAGTGACAAACTAGTGCTATTGGAGATTTCCTGGTAGATTGAATCTACATATGAAAGGGTGAAGATACAAAGAAGACATTGTTGGGCATGGCCCTTGGTCATAGGACCATATTAGGTGAAATGAAAGCAAGATATTCCTTCCTTTGATTGTGAATGGGAGAATAATCCCCTTGATGAGTACAACTCCCCTAGGCTTTACTTTGATAACATCGAGAGAGTGGAGAGTTTGGCTAGCAAGGAGTTCCATCATGAAGATGCCATAGAAGATCATTGGATGAATGCCACAAATGACTATGATGTCTGCATAAGGGACTATTGTAGGATGACTTTGTATCTAGCAGAGAAGGCCCTCAAGCTCAACATCCCAGAGGAAGTAAGGCAATAGGATTCATGGGAGCTGCTACACCTCCTATTCAACTTGGACAAAATAGGAGAGAGGCCTATTATGAATGCCAAGGTTGATAGGGAGGAGGGTGATGATATTAATCATCGAGCAAGCCACATTTTCAGAATGACTAAGGATTGGATTAAGAAGCCTTTTTAGCTTGATCCAATACCTAACACTATTATCTTTCATTCTCAAGCCTGCCTTGAGAAAGGTAGATAGAGGAAAGTCATAATTCCTACCTCTGCAGCTCAGTCTCCCATCAAGCCAGAGATAGTATACCAACTTGACCACCTGGTTGGATACTACCATCCTCTAGAGAGGAAAGGAAAGAACAAGAGGAAGAGGAGGTCCCCTTAGAGGATTCAAATAGAATAGGGCAAAGCACAAGTACCTCACCAGCAATAGGAAGAGAGAGTACTAGGGTACAAGGATACTAGAGCTACACAAGTTCAAAAGGAACCCCAATTGCCTCCTATTGTGCCCAACCAATCAGAAGAGGGAGAGGTTCCACAAGTTTCCATTCCTCCTATGCAAGAAGAGCCAGCTTCTCCTTCTGCCTCCAAGAAATGAAAGAAGATTAAAATCTGGATGAAAAAGAGGCAAAGCATCACCAAAATATTGGTGCCTTTCCCATTGGTTCCTAAAACCATTCTGGAGGGAGATGCAGAGGAGGAGGAGGAGGAAGAAGAAGAAGAAGAAGAAGCAAAAGAGGAACAAGTGCCCCTACAGGGAAGAACTTGACAAGCTAGAGCCATTGAGCTAGAAAGGAGAAAGAGTGCCACGGGTACCTCACCATCCACCCAAGCAAAACCCTTAGAACTCTCTTCTTCAGAAGATGAACTATAGTAGTGGGTGGATGAGTAGAGTGAAGAGGGTGATGACATTTTTGCAATGTCAAATTTTGATTTTATGCTTGTAGGTACAGAGTTAGTTAGGGATAAGATCAGGGACACCCCTACAGGTGAACCTCAATGAGAAGACTAGATGCAAATGTTGCCAGATACATAGGGTCCTGATATTACTCCCCCATCTCCACCACAAATCATAGTGGTAGATAGCAGTTCGGTGACTCCTCCACCTCAGAGTTTTGAAGAATAGTAGGTTCAAAAAGGAACCATCACAAGAGGAGGGACCAAAACAAAGGGTGACCGATGAAGTGTCAAAGGAAGGAAAAATGGTGGAATATTCTCAACCACCTTCACAGGACACTGAGGTGCAAACTGTAGAGTCCACTAAGACTGAGACCATAGAGGAGGAGCCTTCATAGAAGGAAACAACTCCAATGAGGAGTGATAAGGGAAAGGAGGAAGTAGAACACACCCCTTCATCTTTGAGAAGGTCTTCAGCTGAGCACATCCCAAGATGGATCTAGAAAGAAATAATGAGGAGTACAAGACCTCAATTTTGTGCTACTAAGGAGGACATTTTTGAGATTGCAAAAATTTTGAATAAACTTGAGTCTCCATCACATTAGGCTACACTATTGGTGTTTGTCACTAGTACACGAGGCTAGGAATTATTTACACAAGTGGTCATTCCTCCTAAAGACACAGATGTAGAAATCCTTGGTCCCAAGGATTATCAATTAAAAGAGGTTATGTTGGGAAGATCCACACAGGATACAGCTCGATTGATGGTGACCATGGGAGTCAAGGAAGTCTTGAAGAGCATGGGGTAGGATGAGATCAAACTCTAAACACTTCAAAGGTAGATTGAAATCTTAAAGCGATATTTTGCTGAAGTGGTTGGTCCTCTAGATTCTGAGCACCTCGAGTAGACTTTGAATACCATACTTGGAGAAGGGAGAGCGGTGCACATGGATCCATTTTTGAAAGCCTGTCAGTAGTGGTGGGAAATTTTTGAGGAGAAAGGTATCTTGATCATCATAGGGAATTTGAAGTTATTGCATGCTACGTAGGATAATGTGAATAAAATTGTAGCAATTTTGAAGTAGGACTTTAGTATTATGGATGAAGTATGGGCCTAGAGTAAGGATTTACAAACTTTTCAATCCATAAAGGGCCAAATATACTGAATTTTGATATATGTACATATAGGAGAAGAGTTAGATATGATTGATGATTGGATAGAGAAAATATCAGATAGTAGTAAAGTAATGGAAACATTACATGAGGAGATTCATCAGCTCAAGGACCAAGCCTAAGAGCAAATTTTGGAAGCAAAGAGACACTATAGCAATGCATGCTTGGATATTTTTGAAGATGAGGAACAAGAAAAGTTGCTGCCTGTAGAGACATTAGTGGAGAATTTTAGGAAGATTTTTGTGGAGATTTTTGATGATGAGGACATCTAACAAGTCTTTAGGATTGAAGAAGGCCTGTTAGAGTTGGATACCAAACTCGGGGATTTTGCTTACACCCGAATTGAGGTAGACAATTACAGATAGAACGTAAAAGAAAAATATGAGGTTTTAGATCTACTAGAGGTGGCCAAAATTATTGAGATTATAGAGAAATTCAAGGGCAAACATCCAAATATAACTTTGGGATGAAGAAGAGGAAAACCTAGATGCCAGAATTTCAATTTTGACACCCAGTAAAATTTTGAGATTTTGACCTTGTCAAGGTATGCAGGTCCGTAGGTCCACAGGTATGCAAGTCCACAACTCTACAAGTGTGCATTTTTAGAAAAGTTCCACTGATAGTCAACTTCCAGTTCCAAAAATAGAGCTTTCCATGCATTGGAAATGCATTTTGACAGTAGTTTAACTCCTACAAATGCCCTGTGAAGGATCAACTTCTATTTTTGGCACTTCCTGACACTTCCACTTTGACTTAGAGCTTTCTCTCTCATATTTCTTTGTTTTTAAATATGTAAAAGGCTCATGCATCCAATTAATGAATAAAATATGGATGGAGTCCTACTTAGCACCAATTAGATTGTAAATTGTATATATTTAGTTTGTTTTATTCTTTAAAAGCATTTTATTGCATGAAGAATATCTCTCACTCTCAACACAAATTGAGGAGACAATTTCTTATAAATACCCTATTGTAATATGTAATCAGGGCCACCATTATTATGCAATAAAATTATGCTTTTGGTGCTCACATTTGGAGTGTAGTGATTCTTTCCTAAATGTGTCATTGTTTTGTGAATTTTGTTCATGAGGTTGTGATTGAGCCAAAGGTTTATTTCATTGTTTTTGGTTGTGCGATCTTTTAATTCTGGTGTTTGCTATAGATTTATGAATTTTGCTCATTTCGAGAAGAAATCACCAAATTGTTCCTGCATAACTCTTTGTCTCGCATAAGCGCACTTTTCATGGCCTCGCGATTTGATGAAGAGTGAAACATCATTCAGTTATTGAAATTTCCCATCAATGATTGCATCAATGGAATCTAATATGCATTGCTCATGTTTTCATTGGTTGCCTACTGATCTTTTCGAAAGCTTAATTTGCAAGTTGTTGTTTTTTATTGCTTATGTCCATTAGGATTTCAATTTCACGTTATTTTCTTTTACTTTCATGTTATTTTCTTTCAAGTTCTATTATTTTCTTTGCTAACCCCTTGTTATAATAGGAACTCATATCAGTTGCATTGTTAGATTGCATTCATTAAAAAATAGAAAAATACAAAAACATAGTTCTTTATGTGTTATTTTTGAAGCAGTGTGCAAATTCTACGTTCCATCCAAAATTAAAATGAACTAGAAAAGGCTTCCTCATGAAAATTCACATTTATCTTCAACTAAGTGGGTTCTAGTAGGTCACAGGATCACCCAGAACCTTGGAGTTGATTCACAAAATTGGCTTTTCAAGATAGGAGTTCACAAGAATTCGTGTTGTTTAGCATCATGTCAAAAGACAGCTCAACAATTTTGAAAGAGTTGGTTGATAGAAAGTTATTAAATTCAATTGATAATTGGCAACCACCTCCTGTAAAGGGTCCACGTTGGGATGATAATACCTATTGTAAATATCATCAGAGAAAAACTGGTCATACTATGGAAAATTGTCAAAGGCTAAAACATGATATTCAAAATTTGATTGATAATCAAAATTTAACAATTGATGGTGTTAGTCATCTACTAATAATGATCATTAAGCTTATAAGGATCCATTTCCTAAGTATGAAAAGGGTGAATCGTCTAAGAATGGGAAAGCTCAAGTGAACTATACCTATTCCAATCAAAATTATGGATATTTTGATGGAGATAATGTTATAAACATGGTTGCAATTAAGGAAAATGATAAGAATTTGAATCATCCACATAAGCTTGCCTTACATATTGAAGTCATGATTTACAAAACTCTTGTTAGACATGTCTTGATAGATGGGGGTGCCGAGTTGAATATTTGTCCTTTCAACATACTTGAAAAGTTGGGATATCCAAAACAAGATATTGATACCAGACAGAAGGTTACTATCAGAGCTTATGATGGTAGTGAAAGACATTCTAAAGGATTGGTTGTTTTACCTATTCAGATTGAGTCATTTGAGAGAGATTTTTTTTTCATGTGGTTGATACTAGTACCCTTTCTTATAACATTTTATTCTATAGACCTTGGATACTTGAAATGAAAGTTATTCCTTCCACATATTATCAATGTGTTACATTTCCAAATAATGGGATTCAGATGTGTATTTTAGGAGTTAATATTTTGGCTATCAATAATATTTCAACAAAATCACATATACCTTTGGATAGAGTTTCAAATGAGATAGTTGAAGAATCCATAGAATGTGTGATAGAATCCAAGACACTTAATAGTGAAACAGAGGGATGTGAGGTTGTTTCTTCAAAATTTTCAAATGAGATATGTATCGATTTCAAACTTTGTAAAGATTAAATTAAATATCTTGACACAAGAAAGGGAGAATATAGGATGGATTATATTGGTACTCTTCCATTTTCACCTCATTCCTATGAGTTACCTTCACATGAGACGAAACCTTCTTCTTTTACTAAGATTGAGTGTGATACTTTGGTTGAACCTTTACTTTCTATGGAAGAAGAGGAAAAAGAAATTGTTGTTAGAAATTTGATTTACAAAGAAGAAAATGATGATGGACCCATCTTTGATGTTTATGATGATGATGATGAGGAAGTGTATATAATTGATCAACACGATATATGTGTTGATTTGATCCCTTTTATTAATCTTCTTTGGAGAGATAGACATGGTTCGGTTAATGAAGCTTCTACTTCAAAAATTCAAAATGATTTAGATATAGAAAATAATGATGAAAGAGCATATTCAAATAGGTATGAATTGGATTCATTTTTAGAGCCATCTATAGTCAGTTTGGGTATTGATGTGATTCATGCTTATGATGCTCAACCTAGTATAGTTAATGAGATTTTGAACTCACATATTCCTCATGATCCAGATTCTCTAGTTATTGGACAACTTTATTATTCAAGAGAAATTGAGAGGAATTTGATAGACTTTGATTCTTCAGTTGCCAGCAAGGATGTTATTCATATTTACAATCTCAAGTCTTTAGAGGTTGAGATTCCATCATTAAGGGTTACTCTTAATAGATTAGTGACAAATGAAGACTACAGAGCTATGAGATTACAAGAACTTGAGTTGCTTGATGAGATGAGAAAAGTTGTTTTTGATCACATGAGAGTTTATCGGAAAAGATTGTCTAAGACTTATAACAAGAAAGTTTGCCCTAGAGAGTTTTTAGTGAGAGATCTTGTTCTGCATGAGAATCCTAAGAATCAATGAAATAGAGCTCAAAAAGGAAAATTTGAGCCTAATTGGTTGGGTCCTTTTATTATTATAGCTACTTTTGGATTTGGTGCCTATTTGTTGTCTACACTTGAGGGAGATTAGTTCCTCAATCCTATCAATGTGCTTTATTTGAAAAAATTATATCCTTCATGTTCATTCTTGCTAGGGGCATCTATACATATTTATGGGTCCTTAAAAATAATTTTGAAAAAAAAAATCAAAAAAATGATATATTCCAAAAATATTTTAAAATTTTCTAAAAGAAGATGGTATTTTTCAATATCAACAATAGTGTTCCTTAAATATCTTAAACACCAAAATAATGTTTCTCAACACTACCTCAGGAGTCTAGTCTTGTGATCCTTGCCTACTTGTGAGATCTTGACCTTTTCCTCTGAACTTAGTGTTGATTATCGCACTTTAGTTTATAATTAATGCTGACTTATGCTTTGATCTCTCTTTGTATTCTAACTGTTCATTTCTATATATACATGTTTACTACACTATATCTGTATAATTTTTTATTCCCTCCCTAGTCATTTTTTCACTAAGGTCATGTGGTTTATTTTTTTATATAAGTGATTTGATTAGTATTGAGTTTTGATGAGTGTCTATGGTGTTCTATCTAGACTCATATCGAGATAACTATAGACCATGAGACACATTTTTGGTTGATTTCTTGTGTGGTTTCAATCTCAAGATTCGCAATATTTTTCAACACTACTGGATCCCATTCATATCATCATAGTTTTCTTGGTAACTAGTGATGATTGTGGGAGGCTTCTGATTGCATTCATATCTTCATATTAATTTCATGATTAGTGATGATTGTGTGATATTTTTGATAGAGTTACATTCATATCTTCATGGTTCCAACCAGTGAAGGTTGTGTAGCTTGGCTCAATGATTAAAACTAGGATCTTAATCTTGACTAAAATGAGTAAGTACATAAAATGGATAGAACCATCATATGGACATGAACATGCATCTTATCCCCTTGTCTTTTCAGAGGTTTTTTATTTGTTTGTTTACCTTTTGGAGGTCTCGTTCATCTTTTATTTACTATCAATTGTGATCACGATTGTTCTTTCTTTAATACATGTCACTTTTTCATGATCTCAGTCAAAATTTCCTATCTTGCACAATTGATGGTTTTTGAGATATTTTTCTCTCTTCTTCTTTCCATCTTCTTATCTTTCATGCATCCTCCTTCTTCCTTCTGATTTCGGGCATGCTTTTCATGCTTGGTGATTTAACCTTGGTTTCTTGATCTATATCTTGCTTAACTCTCATCATGAACCTTATTCTAATTTGATCATTTTTTTTTTTCTTGCTTAGCCTCTCCATCATTTCAATTTTGATCCCAAGGGAGCAGGTACACTCTATTGAGCTTCATTGTTTGCAAACCTGATTTGAAATCTACCCATCTTTTTTTTCCTAGCTTGGGATAGATGATTAATGTTTATGGGGAAATTTAATGTGTGATTTGTCATTTTTTGGGTGTTGATATTTGTCTTTTTCCTTTATATATATTTCATGAATTTAATATTTGTTGAAAACTCTTTGGGCATACCTATAATTATAAGACTCGTAGGGGCATATTGTGTTCCAGGCACTGTAAGACCCTTGATGGCATGTTGAGGGAACAAGTGTTGGATGCTTAATCTTTATATTTTTGACATAAATCAATATTTATACACACTTTATCTTATGTTTCTTTGAATCAATGTGCTTGCCACGTATGTGGATACACATTAGTCAAAGAGGGATAGATGTAAGCACACAAAAATAATCACCTTGACTATGTGCCCCAATTTCATAATTTATGTCAAAATCGAATCAATATTTGCATCATCATTTCCTTTGATCAATTAAATCATTTGAATTATTTAATTTATTTTAATTATTTTAATTATCTAATTAGTCATTTTTTTTTAACATCAATTTCCTTGATTAAATTGGAATTCATTTATTTAATTATTTTAAACAAATGATTTGATCATCTTAATTTTTGGATTATTTAATTAAAGGAGTTTTCTCCCTTTTAATTAAATAGAACCCCTCCTCACTTAATTTTATGTGCAACAACTATTATTTTAAAGGAAAAAATTAAATAACTATCACACACTTTATTTTATAAGGGGATTATTTTACATTTAAATTAAATAAAAACACCCCTCAACGTATAATTTTTATGGAGTGTTACACTCCACGTCTCTTAATTAAATGCTAATTGCACATTCTCTTATGTGGGTCATTCATTTTCCCTCCAATTTGGGAATGCCTCTTTGGATTGATATATAAAGGAGACATCCTTCTTCATTTTGACAAGATGATTTCTTTTGCTACATGATGATGATTTCTTTTTCTATGTGAGGATGATGTCTTTTGGTATGATTATGATGATTTATTATGCTATGGTCAAGATCATTTCTTTTGCTACATGATGATGATTTCTTTTTCTACATGAGGATGATTTCTTATGCTACGATCATGATGATTTCTTATGCTACAATTATATAGACATTTTTGAAGCTTTCTTGGAGACTTGGAGATATCTTGCATGTTTATGATAATTTTGAATCTTTCATTCATTGGATGTACTTGGGAAGACCAAGACCAATATTCATATGAGAGCCACCACTTCAAACCTTTGAAGGTCTTTACAAATTGATGATAGGAAGTTATGAGTTGATTCTTGAGATCTTGTGTTTTCATGGTGTTATTTTGAAGGATTTTGAGTGTAATGATTCATAGAAGTGTGTTTGTTATTTGTCCACATTTTTCACACATATTCCCATATTTTTCATTTTTTGAAAGATAGTATCTTTCCTAAATCAGCACCTAGAAACATGTGTAATCATATTAGGAATCTTGCAACACGTTACATTATTGTAGGTGATACATTTTACAAACACTATTATGAAAGATTATTATTAAGATGTCTCAATAGAATTGAAATTATAGTAGCTTTGGCAGAAGATCATTCTGGTTCTTGTGGAGGGCATTTTGGTGGAGAATCTCTAGTTAATAAATTACTTAGAATGGGATATTATTGGCAAATGATGGAGTAAGATTCTTTCATGTTTGTTAAGAAATGTCTTCAATGTCAACAACATAGTAATTAGATTCATGCTCCTGCTCGTGAGCTTCATAATCAAGTTTCTCCATGGCCTTTTAGTATTTGGGGTTTTGACCTTATTGCAAAAATCTCACCAACTTCTTCTCATGGGTATACTTACATTCTGACTACTACAGATTACTTCATGAAGTGGGTTGAAGTTGTCCCTCTTTGTTCAACAACTATGGATAGTATTTGTGATTTCATCATTAATAATATCATAACACAATTTGGTATACCTTCAATGATAGTTTCAGATAATGGTACTTCTTTTAAAAACAAAGAAGACATGAAATTCTTGGAGAAATATCAAATTCAACATAGATTTTCAACTCCTTATTATCTTCAATCCAATGGTCAAGCTGAAGCATCGAATAAAATCATTGAATAGATTCTAAGAAAAATAGTTACAAGCATGTGAAAGATTAGCATATTCAATTGACATATGCTTTATGGGCTTATAGGACAAGTGATTGTACTACCACGGGTACTTCTCCTTATAATCTTGTTTATGGTACTAATGCTCTTATGCCTTTGGAAATTGAAATACCTTCTTTACATGTTTCATTTCATGGGATAATTGAAAAAGATTATTTTTGGGAACAATGCTTATAAGAGCTACAAATGTTGGATGAACAATGAATACATGCATTAGAACATATAAAAGCTTGTCATAAATCTCTACAAAAAAAAATATAATTATAAGGTAATTGAGAGAACATTTTTTGGTTGGTGATTTAGTCCTATATGAGAATCAACAAAATGTGAATGCTTTACCTAGTGAAAAAGGAAAGTTTAGCCCTAATTGGCTTGGACCTTTTATTGTCATTGAAGACTTTGGTTCAGGTGCTTATAAACTTGTTGATATGGATGGTGTTTCTTTTAAGAAACCTATTAATATTATGTATCTCAAATGTTATTATCCTTAAGTTCATTCTTTATTTCTTGTACATTTATGTATTCCTTGTAAATTTTTCTTTATAGGTTATGTATTTCTAGAAAATTTACATATTGAATATATTTATACACCTTTTTTCTTTCTATTAAGTTTTATATCAAACATAGAACCAATTAGTAGAGAAATTTTTTTATTTATCAAACATATTTCAAGTTCTGGTACATATGTGGTCAATGACCCTATTTATCACTACGTCTATCTCTGTGCTCTAATGGTTGATGGCTTCCAGATCTCTCTAGTCTATAATGGGAAGATGTAGATTTGTATGTCTGTGTATGGCTCCTCAATATGCTCATACCATGGGAGCACTCTCAGGAACTCTATAACTCATTTATCAATTTCTCCTCCCTTTCTCTACACATCCTTAGCTCGCATTTGACACATGCAAAGATATTAGCATGCCTGTCAAGATCTTTGTAGCCAAGAGAGGACTCTTTCTCACTCATTGGTAGTCGATAGGATATGCATATATCCTTCAAAATCTCAGATACAAAGCTCCTCCACTCTGCTACACTAGCTAGAAAATGAAAATTAAATTTATCAATTTTTAATATTTTTTTAGATCACATTACATATTTAATTAAATCTCATATTTCATACCTGGGTCTCCCTCCTAGATGTCACTAAAAGGTCTGGATGGTGGGGGCATGGAGTGACTAATCTCTCCACACTCACTATGTCTAGGCCTCACCGATGGTTTCTTTGTGTGGGCACATGGAGGTCAGTGTGATCTTAGTTGTCATATGTGAAAAATGTGTACATCTACACCAATATCACTAGCTGGGGGCATCTCCTCTACTCTCTCCTTTACTCTCTCCTCCACTCTCTCCTCCTCCATGGGATCTCCCTTGGAGATGTTCTCCTCCTCATCTCTAATATCCTCATCCTCCTCTATTGTACCATCATCTTCATGTGTCCTCTCTAAAAGACCTAGATCACCTATAGGATAATCCTCAGGAAAGATGGGTTGGGTCCCTGTAGACTCCAGTATATAATTTAATCTCGGCTCATGCCTTAATAGGTCACATCTGATTGTACCCCTATATCCTTTGTCTCATCTATATCACTTTCCTCTATTTCTACTCCTTTGTCTCATCTATATCACTTTCCTCTATGTCTACTATTGATGGTCAGCATATGGCGCTAGTTCTCTAATAGTACCTAGTCAGATGTACATAGTGAGGCATTGCTCTAGGGACACCCTATACTAGGTCAAACTATCTCATCACCTGATCATAATAGTATGGAGTCACAATATGATTTTGATGGCCCATTAGTAGCTTCTACCGCTGTGAGTATCTCATCTAGAATCTTGTAATTGGCCACTCTATCATCCGACAGTAGGGTCTCCATATCACATTTGCACTAGGAATGCAATCTAGATATACCCTCCAATAGAGGATATCTCCAAACTGCCATGCATTCCTCAAAGGATAAGAAAAGACTCTTGGTGTACTTGCATCTACCATCACTAGAACACCCTGTGGACATGTACATGTGAAATGCTCAAATAGCCAAATCTGCAAGAGTGTGCATACCGAAAGACTCTCTCTCTGATATCTCACTAGCTAACATAGCTCATGGTATAACTAGGCTAACATGTTGTGACTACATGAGAACATGGTCCTTTCACTCTCCATCCTTTGTATATGATGGGTAAGAGGTGTAGAAAATATGGTACCCTTTGAGTTGGGTAACACAACCAAGGATACTATACCAAGCATCACTCTTTGTACCAAAGGTGTAGAGCTTGATAGTATGGATGATAAAAGGACATGATCTGATTGGATTCACATCTATGGATCCCATCCCAATCAATACTCCTTATGTGCAAGGATCTCCTCACAAACCTAATGTGCTCTAGGTCTGATGGTCTCACCTCAAACTAGAAGCCACAAGAGCCTATAGATATCCTTCAATGTCACTATAATCTCTCCAAAGGGAAGATGGAAGAAGCATGTATCCTCATCCCATCTCTCTATCAGAGTCAATAACATAGCTTGGTGTAGCCTGATCTATGGTAGGACTACTACCCATTATAGTCCTATGTCTCTCAGCAGTTGTATCTCATCCTCATTGAGCTCAGATAGTTTCTCTCAAATGATCACTAGCAACTCTCCAAAGGGATGCTCTCAGAGACAGACCCTGTCCTGTAAGCACAAATAAACATCATATCAGCATTCTACATCATCAAGTCTACAAATTTGACTTGACTAGGTCAAGGTTGACCTTACTTAGGTTGGGGTCAACCTTCTTGGGTCAAGGTCATCCTTCTTGGGTTAGGGTTAACCTTTTTGGGTCAAGGTCGACATCATCCCAAAATAAGTGGAGACCTTCCAGTTCATGTTGACCTTCTTGGGTCAAGGTCAACATTGTTGGCTTAGGGTCAACCTTGCCTATGAAAATCAAGAAGTTGGAAAGAAAAAGAACAAATAACAACAAATTTATCTCAAGAAGTGATTGTCTGATAGCCTGGCACTGCCTTAGACACTCTATGTGTGTCACTCAAAGTTCTTCTCTCCTCAGCAACTTGCTTTCTCTTTTTGAATTTGAAAATGGTAATAATGAGTAAGTATAACTTCCTTTTCATTATTTATAGTTAAAATTAGGGTTTCTTTTAGGGTTTACTCATGGTAAACTCAAATTCCCTGTATGCATTTAGATAGACATCCACTCTTTTCATCATAATTTGAGTTCGGTAACTTCATTTTTAGTGTCAACAGTGGCATTGGAATCATGATTCATTTACCTAATTCCTTGAATTAGTTTAGGAAGGGTATGATTCCTTATAATTGGTTTAGGATAGAACTTTTCAATAAATTGCATATCCAATATATAGAGTTATCATTATCACCCTGTTTCACCCTTTAGAAGTAGAAAGCTGAAATATGGGGTGACATAAGGGGATTTATGCACTTCTCAAGTACCATTTAGTAAGATTTAGATGATTTATGGATTTTCATTAACCTTGTGTGTTCCAAGCTCTAATAAAAAAAATTGCAGGATCTCTATATCGAGGACTTGGTTATATCCTTTTTATTTACTATGATGTTTTCTTACTTTAGCTTCCATATTCACATAGTGTCATATCTAAGATAAAATGGGGGCTCAATGTATCATCTTAAAATGAAATCACTTCCATCTTAATAGGTTTAGCACCCTCTTTTAGTACATTTATCATGATAGACTTGAATTTAGGATGCATTTTACACTTGATTCCTTCATTCTAGGTGAAATTAGGGTTAGGATCTTGAAGATTCTCCTTAATTTCCCTCCTCTGTGGATCTATTTTCTAGGTAGGATTTAGGAATAGGTCATCCTATCCTTAATCATATTCATCATAGGATTTTGTGCCTATTCTAGGCAATCTGTCCTTTTCTGATGTCATTTAGAGGTCTTTGGGCATCCTCGCGACCTCTTGTTTTCTATTCTAGCTAGATCTGGACCCTTAGGTCAAGGTTGAGGTCAAACCTTACCTAGGGAAAGGTTGAGGTCAACCCTAACCTAGGGTAGGGTCAAGGTCATCCTTGACCTTCTTCAGGATTTGATCTCCCTTTTCAAATTTTGGTCTCGAAGGGCCCCAAAATCAACATTGGGCTTTTGGATCCAAATGTGAAAAGGTTTTAATTTGAAATTCATTTATTTCTTCTCCCTCCTTATTTGTTTATTATGATTGGACCATAATTTGAGGTGAACTTTGAATTATGGGTCCTCACATTACTCTAGGAGCCTTACCTCGAAAACTCTATATAAAGACTCTAATTTTGCATTCATTTGTAACAAGAAGTCATGAGAAGCATGCAAGAAATGGTGAAATGAAGATGCAATATTTCAAGTGGATGATATAAAATATCAAGCCATTTTTTATATTAAGAAATTTTTTGAACACACCATTATGGACATCTATTTGGAGAAAGAGAGATCTCATCTTCCTTAATCCACCATTATCAATATTCAAGCATTCAAAGATACAATCATGGGGTAAAAATTAGAGATAATGAATTTGGTAGGAGTACTTTAGCCTTGGGGGTTTAGTATGTTTTCTTATCTCCTTCAAGTCTATGCAATAATTTCTCATACATATTCATGTTATGGTTTCAATCTATAGGATTAGATCTTGGCATTACACGTTCAATACACACAAATATTCTATTACAACGGACTATTCATGAGGGTGGAGATCACCAAAACAAGGATTTTACTAAGGTGAAACCTTATATAGCCACCCCAAAACATCATTTTTTAGATATATAAGTTTTTGTTTCAAGAAATGAAGTACAGATTTGAGTACCCTTTTCGGAAAACTTTTGAGATATGTGAACAGAATTTCCATTGGAGCAATATAGATCAAGGTCGAATTTTGGGTCAAGGATGACCTTTAGTGAGTGGTACAATTGTGCCCCAGGGTAAGATTGTGCCCTGCTATCTAGGTCAAATTTGACCTACTTCTAAAGAGACAAAAGTTTTCTAGCTTTTCTTCGTTGTGGTTTTCTGGTTCCAGATCTGCTTGCAAAATTTCTAGAAACTATATGTGCACACATTAGAAGATAGGTATTTCTAGATTAATTTCATCATGAGGTATGTATATTATCTTGTCTAATTTCAAGTATTTCAAGATTTTCATTACTTATTTGATTCAAATTCTAAAGTATAAATGAATAGTATGGAATGTTAAAGGCATTGTTAAAGCTCCCTCCTTTTTATCCTATTCACTACAAAAGACATTTTCTTATACATTTCCATGTATATACACCTTTTCTTAGATCCTAAGCTATTGGAAGAACTAGATCCATCAGCTTGGGTTTGTACAAAGGTTTTTCCTTATTCTGTTATAGTTAGTAGACAAGTTATGGTGGAAGAAGAAGTCGTTACTGACTAGGAAACTCCTTGACTACTTATCAAAGGACCACATATTAGGATAGAGGATACACCTTGTGAAGTCTGGTTTTGCCCTACTATTAGAGTAGAGGTTGATTTCACAAATTGGATTTTTCTTTTCATCTCTGCTACTTGAGCTTTATTTTCAACCTTATCCAATTCATTTGCTAAATCTTCTCGTTCCTTCTTAACCTTTTTCATCTCTAAATCAATTTTGGAAATACCAATACTCTTAGATGTAATAGTAGGTTCATTGATTTGAACACCAATAACCTTTTCCTTTCCTTTATCAATATTCTTAGTAGTGATAAATTCTCTTCAAGATGTTTATAAGGTTGGACTTGGGAAATAATAGGTTCTTCCTTTTCATGTAGAGAAAGTTCTTGATCTTGGACCTTAGATTTCATTTCTCCAATATCTCCAAATATTTTGGAATGTAGGGTAAAAGATTTCTCCTCCAACTTCCTATTTTTCTCTTTAAGAACCTCCATTCTTCTGAGGAGACTTTCCCTTTTTATAAGATAATTCATGATCATCATATCTTTTCTCTTTTCCCTTTTCCAAATGTATGTGTTTGGCATTCTCCTCTCTAACCTTTTTTCTAATTATTCCAACTTCAGACAACAAGTCATCAAGATCTACAAAGGTGGTCTTTGAATCTACAAGATAACTTAAAACTATAAGGTTTCTCTGAAAAAATGGAACATGGATGAGGTTTTGGTTATTATATGGGGTGTTCTTATATTTCCAGCATTGATCTACTTCTTTAGACATATTTGGTCTGAAAGTGGTATCTCCTATAGAAGAAATAGTTTTATCCAGGTATAATCTTTCCTCAGGCAAAGGAGTAGTGAACATTTTTCCCAAAAGTCTTCTATTCTCAAATCAAGAATTCAAAGATGAGCATTCCCTTTCTATTACATGTTGGCACTAAGAATGAGCTAACACATTGTCTTAAGTTTTCCATGTGTGGCCAAAATCTCCTTTCTTTCTAGGAAAGTAAAGGGATCTTTGGATTTGCTTTCATATATGCTCTTATGTTTCTCCTCTTATTATCCATTTGAATCAATTATTTAAAAATAGCACTAGCTACTAAAACCTTTGACTGAGTTTCCATGCACTAAGGAAAAATACATTAATATGACTGAAAATGAGAAAATGTCACAAGAATAGGATTTTGAATACAGATCTGACACAAGGACCCAGTACAAATTAATTCAATGGCATGATATGATTTGGTTAAAAAAATTGTGGACACATAGAAGTGATGGAACTTGGTAACCTTTTTGCATCAAAGAACATAATTTGTCACAAGGATAAGAGACTACTTTGACACATAACCTATCACCATTTGAAACAAAACCCACATCATGTGTCTCCCCACGAGTGTTGTCATTTTTTTGGCTCTTGATTTCAAAAGATTTTAACTACCATTTGTAAATGCAAAGGATACCTAGGAAACAACCAAAAATCATAATGGGTATTCCTAAATCAAAACAATAGGGCCAACTATTAAGACTAGTTCAGTCTTCTTTCCTTTGAATTCTACAAAATTGAGGTGGGTATACCTTGAAATTCATGAGTCCTCAACATATTTATCATTTCCTAGGATGAATTCATCAATAACAGATGAATGCCTATGAATCTTGTAATTTAAGGACTTAAAAAGGGATTCTAGATGACAAAATCCTCAAACCCTAATACTCCTTAAATCTATTGTAGGCTATACTTTCAAACTTATAACAATGGAATTTAAAGATTTTGATTGATTAATTTGACACCATATAGTCCATCTAGATTTTACCAATTCAAAAATATGATTAGTGCCTTATCCATTGGGTCGTTGCTCACAAAACTTTGACACCTACAACTAAATCTATCCTATCACTTTGTGAAAAGGAGAACAATACTCAGTCTAAAATCTCATTCTTATCATGATCTTCTTTAGACAACTTCCAATTCTCCCTAATTCATATCAAGAATTAACATAATCCATTAGATTATCAGAAAAACATGAACTATGATATAATTTGAAGTGAATTATAACTTAAATTCAATAGACATTAACATCAAATTCCAAAAAAATCAAAAGCAACACAAGAAGAGACAAGATCTATATTGGGTAACCAGCTAGTAAATTCTTTTGTATTACTTTCTTTGAAAATATACAATTTGGTGCCAACTTTAGTGAGAAAAAACTCAAACAAACTCAGCCATCTAACTTCCCTTAATGTCATCTTTGAAAGAATACCACTCTACTATTATGGACCAACTCCAAAATATGAAAGTGTATATTCATTCAAAAATGAAAACTCAAACCCTTCTCTAGCCTTGGGAACTCATTTATATAGGATGATCTACAACAAGCTTTAGGTTTAGAGGAAAAAGGACCTATCCTTTAACAAAACATAGTTACATTAGAGAAAAAAGGTCACTTTCAAAAACCCATGGGACAATTGATTTAGGTGCATGTGGCATAATCTAAATGCTCTGAAAGTAATTTCAATGATTTATTACGTAGGTATGCCCACAGTGATCGAACCACAAAAGTAAAGTATCCTATTGTAATTATTCCTTTCTTCCCTTTTGATAATTATTTACTGGCATGCATCCTAACTATTAGTGTTCTCTAGTAGGGTAGGGGCCTCTTTAGTTTTCTCTTTTTCATGCTCAGCAACAATCTTTTAGTTCTCTTCTTCCATTACTCCTTCTAAAGCTGGTAGGGCCACTTTTTCTACTTCCTTTTTTGGGAATATTATTAGTATGGATTAAAAAGGTCTCTTGTTGATTGATATAAATTTAAAGGGGGTAAATATAGATGTTATTTGTGATAAAGTACAATCAAATGTAGAGGGTGAAATCATGGGTGAAACTATAGATAGTGGTTTAATACAAGTTATTGTTGGCATTATGATTATTTTGTCATTAGTGACAACACTTACTCAATTCTGAATGGTTACCGAGCATCTTGTGGTTACCTTGTAAGCTTAGCAATTATGTAGTTTACACCAAGCATTTTTTCTAAAGCTACCGAGTAAATACAGGCAACGTGAAGACAAGCAATGTCTACTAAGTATCTCAATGTCTATCGTGCTTCACAGTGTCTACCAAGTAGTAAGTTTGTGTCATGGAGATTCAATGTAAACTAAGCATTGGGAGAAGCAGTGTAAGGTAAACTCAGTGTGCAGTATCTACCGAGTGACACTACATCTACCAAGTCACCAATGGTTATCGAGTTCAGAACTGCATCGAGTGATTAGTATGGATCGAGCCTTTACTTCTACCGAGTGCATGACGATGTTGAGTAATGCAGTGGACATCGTGTATCAAAAGGACACCGAGTCAGTTCAATGAACCCAAGTTATTTATTGTTGGGCCAACTTTGTAATGTGTTTGTTCACTTGCATCTTGGCCAACCTTGCAATTTATTAAATTTGAAAGGTATATATGTAAGATTTATTGTAAGATATCAAATATATGAAAGGAATAGCGAAGTAATGTGAAGTAATTTTGAAAAGTATCTATGAAGGATTTTCAACAGCAGTTCAAAGAATACAGCAAGGTCAATACAGAGGTAGAAAAGTTATATTCATCACATAAGGTGATCATTGCATAAAGGATCTTATCAGCAATTAGTTGTAAGTAGATCCACTACTTCATCTTAATAGGTGAATCAGTTTTCTAAATCCTCTAACAAGGTAGACTTAACAGTCTTTGTATAAATCTCCTAATCGAGTACATACTTCATTGTATGTTTGTAAATCCTCTAACAAGGTGGACCTAGTAGTCCTTTGTGCTCCTAATAGGGAAGATCACCAAAAGTGGTCAATGTAAGCCTTAATAGGCCAACTTTATGCTATAGTATTAAAGTTTTGTAGGTATCATCCCCACCCCAATTTTACTTTCTATTTGGAAGGTTTCTAGGTCACCAAAATATTGTGTTCTTTTGTGTAATGAATGTTTTATGTTTCAGAACTAATGTATGTAGTAGCATAGATGGATGTGTGGTAAATTAAAGAAAAGTTTTAAGGTTACTAATTCACCCCTCCCCTCTCAGTAACCTATCATACATTGAATATTTCCAACAGTTGCATCCTTTCCCCAAGCCATCGTAAGCCATGAACTAGTTCAAGAGGGTGTCAAGCTTTATGACATTAATTCTCAATGCATAAGGGAAAATGATGGAAGTATTTTTCTCTTCATGAATCAAGATACAATTACATCTATGTTTAGAATACCAAATGAAACATTTTTTGAATCACCCCTACCCAATCCTATGTTAATTTTAGTGAAAACCTTGGCAGGAACCACTTTGTTATAGCCCACAATTAGAATAAAAAAATTACAAGGATGGTTCATGACTCACAAAAGGTCTAAATACATATGAAACCCATATTCATGTTTTGGTGGTTATGTTACATAGAGTCAAGGGTTCACTAAAATAATTTGTGTTTGAAGATTGGATGTATCATTTCATTGACATCATACTTGATGGAAAATATTATCTAGATTGGGTTGAAATCATAGTAGGTTCAATGAGAGAGAAATTGAAATTAAGTCAAAACATTAAAAAGGATTTCCTTTTGTCTTCCTACCTCATTTATTGTTTATCATGACCCTTCTACCTTATGAACCCTAGGATAACAATATCTTCATATACATTTATTGCCCTTCCCTACAAAGGAGCCAAGTTATATCTAATATAGAAAGGTTCATGATATTTTCCTAGGTAAATTATGTTTTCAACTAGCAGGAAAGGAAGAGGAAATAGTCTCATTACAATTCATACAAGTCTATTGTAGTTTGTTCATCCAATTTCCCAAGTTCACATATCTTAGGATGGGAGGTTTTGACTAAGAACCCTTAAGATTTCCTAGGTTTTCTTTGGATTTCCTTACTCTGGAAAAAGTTTGTCATCAACTTGCTATTGTAACAATGAGGTTTTTGCCTAAAGATAAGTGGGATAGTTTGTGTTGAAATATGATTGAAAAGATCATTGATAAGAGAAATTGCTAAGAGGGAGATTGTTCAAGAAGACTATGTGTTTCAATCATTATTTTGTCACTAATGTCAAACCTGTTATTTGTTGGTAAGACAATTGCTTATAAGATTCAAGTACTATCACTTAGTTGATTAATGAGAAGGATTTGATCAATAAGATGTAACAAAAGCACCTAGAGGAAAGGTTGAGTTATGATTATGTAATGAAGTACAAGGATCAGTTAAGACAGTGATGACATGATGTATTGATCATCCACTTAAGGTTACAAAATGGTTGGCTACACTTAGAAAGTTTAGAAGAATAAGTTAAATAAATTTTTTCTATGAAGCTTGACTGATTGGATAGTGGGTGCCAAGAAAAGTTAGTGCAAGCCAAGCAAAAAGTCAGTTGGAGTCGAGTAAAAGCAAATTCTAGTGGAAGCTGAGCAAAAGAGTTGATGCAGAGTAAATTTTAGTTGATGCCAAGCACCAATAAACTTAAGTTGATGATGAGCAACATAGTATGTGTCGAGCATCAGAAGATAGATAATGTCAAGCTATTGCATTATGATAAAGATCGAAGATTCACCAAATCTAAGCTGAAAAGTTTATTTTCTTGAAACTTGTGAACCAAAAGGAAGATAAGTTTGATGAACTGGTGGTACTAAATTTGATGTAAACCATTTTTAGGTGAATTCATATGGATTCTATGAGAAGTTTCTAGAAAAGACACGATATGGGGTAGATTCATTGTATCCTACCTAATCCATCCAAAATCCTAATTTGGATGATGGATAATGAGCAGGAAAATATTCTAATTTCCTATTTATAGGAATGTCTGGTCATGAAGAAAAAGAGGTTGGTGTCATGTGCAAGAACCTAAGGAGGAGAAGGAATTAAGGGTTTTGCTTCATCAAGTGACCCAAGAGAAGAGTCTGTAATGGCATATTAAGCAAGAAGGCTTAAGGAGATGAAAGCTTGCAGGGTGAACAAGCTGTCAAAGCTACAAAGTATAAAAGCCAAAAAAAATTGAGGATTGAACAGAGATCTGTAATCTACAAGAGAAGTAAGTTGTATCAGATCAAAGCTCTACTATTACTCTCTAACAATTGTATTAGTCTAGGGTAAATCCTTTGGAGTAAGGTTGACCTAACAGTCATTAAAAAATCCTTTCACTGGGTGGCATTCCAATTGAATGGCCTAAATTCCTCTAATAAGGCTCACTTCGAATAGGGTGATTGAAATCCCTTAATTGGGTGACATTTAATAGTGTGTATTGTAACCTTTAACAAGGTTGGCCTTTCACAGGGCATCACTTTAGAAGAGTGAAAAGGACTAGCATGTCACCAGTGGTTTTTCTCAAATTGGGTTTCTATGTTAAATCATTGTGTCATGTGTGTTGATGAATATGTTATGTCTCATCCTTTACATTTTTGCAAATTGATTTGATAGTAACCTACAAGTTTTAAGTAATTGAATATTCATATGGATGCATGCATGAATATGAATGTTTTATGGGTTCACTAAGCTAAGAAAAGTTTTATTTGTACATCTAGACCTTGAATAACTAATTGATGCCCCCTCTCAATTATTCTAAAGAATTCCAACAATTGGTATCAGAATCTTGTTGCTTAAGAGGACTAGTTTTAAGGTACTAGAAGCACAAAGATCAAGATGTCAAAAAGATAAGTACCTAATATCAATAGAGATAACTTTCCTACATGGAAAATTTTGATGAAGCTACATCTTGGAGGTCTTGGAGATCATGCACAATCTACCACTACAATGGAACATGTTGATCTAGTTGGAGCCCTAACTGTTGAAGATATGAAGAAGAAGAAGGAACACAATCAGGTGATGTTGGAGATTGCCTCTACCCTAAGCTATGCCAAATTTGATGATATCAAAGGTTGTGACACTGCAAAGAAAATGTGGGATGCCCTACAAACCATCTATGAGGAGACAAAAATGTTCAAAGAGCCAAATCTGAGAACCTCAAAGGTAAGTTTGATGATATGAGAATGGAAGAAGGTGAAAACATTGCTCAATATGTTGCTAGGATAAAAGAAGTTGTTAGTGCAATAAGAGGAGCTACTAGTCATATAGATGATGATACTATGTTAAGTAAAGTCTTGAGAACATTACTATCTATTTATGCTATTAGATTTTCTACAATTCAAGAGTTGAGATGTATCCCAGGAAATGATCTAACCCTTGAAGGTCTGGTAGGTAGACTCACTGCTTTTAAGCTATCTAACTTTGATAATTACAAACCTGAGAGTCTTGAATTTGCTTTCAAAGCTAAGTTGTTATTGAAAGTCTCTAATGAGGTGAAGCAGAAGAAGAAGAAAAGAAAGATAAAGTATGTATCTAGTGAAAGTGATACAGATGAAGAAGATGTTGAACAATTGGAAGCACTACTGGCAAGAAGATTTCACAGAGGTAAAGGCAAGTTCAAAGGTAAGTTAACCATCATTTGTTTCAATTGCAATGAATTTGTTCATATTGTTGCAAGATGTACATAGAAGAAGAATTATAGAGGAGGAAACAAGTATAAAAATAGAAGAGAAGATGACAACAGAGATTAGAAAGACAAAGGCAAGAAGTCATTGTACATTACTGAAGAAGAAAGTAGGGATGATTCTGATGAACATGATGATGAAGTGGTGTATGTTGCAATGAAGGATGAATCTAATGAAGATGAGGCAACTACACAAGTGACTTTTGTGAACAAAAATGATAGATGGATCATTGATAGTGGATACTTACATCACATGACTGAAGAAAGAAGTAAGTTTATTACCTTAACTTGTTATGATGGAAAAAACTTGTTATGATGGAAATAGTGTAAGATTTGGTAATGATGCACCATGTTTGATAAAAGGAAAAGGTTTTATCAAACTCATAGACAAGATTTCATGTGATAATGCTTATTATGTTAAAGGACTAAATTATAACTTGTTAAGTGTGTCACAATTGAATAATCTAGGATGCAAGGTTGAATTTGGAAACAAAATTTCCAAGATATATGATATTGATGGAAAGCTTATTGGAAAAGGTGATCAAACTAGAAGTAATCTATTCTATCTAGTTATAAAACATGCTACTTATTTTGTTGCAAAATTTGATGATGTATGGCTTTGGCACAAGAGATTATGTCATGTTAATTTTGATAACTTGGTTAGTATCACTAACATGAAGAATGTTAGAGGTTTGTCTAAGTTGAAGAAACCTAATAATGTAGTATGCAAACAATGTTAGCTAGGCAAAATGAAAAAATCAAGCTTCAAAAGTAAAGCTTATACCTCTAAAGAAGTACTAGAGATTGTTAATACTAACTTATGTGGACCAATTAAAGTGCAAAGCTATAGAGGAGATAAGTACATAATGCTATTTGTTGATGATTACTCTAGGATGATGTCAGTTATGTTTCTGAAATAGAAATTTGATACTTTTCAAATGTTTAAGTGGTATTTTGCAAGAGTTGAGAAAGAGATGGGTAAGAGTTTGAAATGCTTGAGATTAGATAGAGGAGGAGAATTCACTTCAAATGAGTTTGAGATGTTTTGTAACGATAGAGGAATCAAAAGATAGGCATTTTCTCCTAGGAACCCTCCACAAAATGGGATTGCTGAAAGGAGAAACAAGTTTATAACGGATTGTACCAAAACACTTATGATGGAGAAGAATGTTGCTCTGAAATATTGGAGAGAAGTTGTAAGTATAGCTATCTATACCATGAACTGTGTGCAAATCAAGAAATGAACTCATTCAACACCTTTTGAACTATGGTATGGATATCCACCCAATGTAAAATACTTTAAAGTATTTGGGAGTAAATGTTACATTTGTAAAGATGTTAGGAATGGAAAGTTTGATGCAAAAAGTGAAGAAGGTATATTACTTGGATACTCCACAAGTAAAGTTTATAAGTGTTTAATCACTAACACTAACAAAATTGTGGAAAGTTTAAATGTGAATTTTGATGAATTTATAGAAGTGCATGAGGCTAAACCTATGTAAGAACCAGAAAAATACAAATCATTTGTATACTTTTATGAAGAAATGCCTACTGAAGAAGATGTTGCAAATCAAGTTACAAATCAATAGCAAGTTTTAGTGACTATTGAGTCACACCCTGTGAATGTTGAGTTGCATTCAGGAATCAAGCTACACTCAAATGTTAAGTTGCCAAATAAAATAGATTAACATTCTAATACTGAGGTTAGTGTACATGAGAGGTATATTGAAATTCTTGATAGAAATTAACATAGTGATTCTAAAGCTGAAAGAAAAAATGAAGAAACAAGACCTGAGCCAAGATTGTCTAAATATGTCAAAAGATGTCATCCTACTGATCAAATCATTGGAAACAAAGATGCTAAGCCAATGAAAAGAAATAGATTGAGAAGTGAATCATGTTTGTTAAGCATGAAGGAGCCCAAATTAGTAAAATATGCATTAGAAGATGATGACTGGTATGAGGCCATGGAAGAAGAGATTGAACAAATAGAGAAGAACAAAAAATGGAGTCTAGTTCCTAAACTAGAAGACAAAAATGTGATTGGTACCAAGTGGGTATTTAGAAACAAGCTAGATGAGAATGGTGAAGTCACAAGGAACAAAGCAAGATTAGTTTGCAAAGGATATGCATGGGAAGAAAGAATTGACTATGGAGAGACATTTGCTCCTATTGCAAGAATGGAAGGATTAAGAACTCTACTTGCTTATGCTACATACAAAGATTTCAAAATTTATTAGATGGATGTTAAATCTATATTTCTAAATGGCATACTAGAAGAGGAAGTCTACATAGAACAACTAGAAGGATTTGTTGATGATAACAATAAGAATATGGTATGTAGACTGTACAAAGCCCTATATGGATTGAAGCAAGTACCGAGAGCATGGTATGAGAGACTTCATACTTATCTTGTTAAGATTGGATTTGAAAGGACTGATGATAACAACAATTTGTACATAAAGATTAAAAAAGGCAAAGGTATTTTTTCTATCTGAAATATTCATTGATGATATCATATTTGGAGGACAAGATGCTTTATGTAAGGACTCACAAATTAGATGAAGCAAGAATTTGAAATGTCTATATTTGGAGAAATCAATTTTTTTGTGGGATTACAAGTATATCAGATGAAGTATGCTATATACATCACTTAGTCAAAGTATGTCAAAGAGATATTGAAGACATTTGGATTAGAGGATTCCAAACTAGTGAGTACACCTATGGTGACAGGACACAAGCTATCAAAGAATGATGATTCAGTTGAAGTGAATCAAACATTATACAGGTCTATGATTGACAAATTACAATATGTAGCACATAGAAGACCTGTTATTGCATTATCTATAGGGATAGTTACAAGATTCTCTACAAATCCTAGGGAGAATCATTAATGGCTATGAAAAGAATAATGAGATACTTGAAAGGAACAGAAGAATTTGGTCTATACTACAAGAAGAATGAAAGGTTTGACTTAAGAGCCTACACTAATGTTGACTGGGCTAGAATCTTAATGATAGAAAGAGCATAGTTGGAGGAGTATTTTTCTTAGGCAAGAGACTAGTTACATGGACAAGCAAGAAACAGAGTTGTACTTCACAATCTACTACTAAAGAAAAATATGTTGTTGTTGCTATAAATTGCACAAACATTGTATGGATCAAATAGCTACTCAAAGAAATGAAGGAAGAAATCATAGAACCAGTGATACTTTATTGTGATAATACAAGTGCTATCAATATATCAAACAATAAATTGATGCACACAAAGACAAAGCACATTGCAATCAAGTATCATTATGTAAGAGAATTAGTTCAAGACAAAGAGGTGAAGATGGAATATGTTAACTCAAAGGAGAAAATTGTTGATATATTCACAAAACCATTACCTAAAGATTCTCATGAGTATCTAATAGGTAAACTAGGGGTGATACCCCTGTCAAAGGCTATCTAAGAAACAAGAGGAGTGCCCTGCATCAAACAAGTTGATGTTCATATAATACAAATTGATGTAGTGGATCTTACTTTAGGAACTCCCTAAAGCAATCACAGAGCTAAAAATTCAAATTAGTCACAAGCAAGGTGACAGAGAGAGAAACTGAAGAAACTGTAAACACTTATATCTGCATTCTTTAAGATGACAAATTTTTGGTATATGTCTTTGGCATTTTTGTTAAAGAGGGAGAAAGTGCATTAAACTGATCATCATCAGAAGAAGAGTTTTATTGATCAAGTGTAAGAGATAAGAGGGAGAGAGTCCTAAATTGATTTGTTGATCAGAGAGGAAACATTGATCAAAGAGTTAAGTCAGAACAAAGAGGGAGACATTGATCAAATAGCCAGAAAGATCATCATCAGAGGGAGATACTCTGTTGATCAATATAGTATAAAAGAAAGAGGGAGAAATCCTAATTAATCCTAATCTACCTAGTAAGAGAGAGATATAAGAAGGAACTTAGAGGGAGTTATAAGAAAGATTTTTTGTAACCAAATCAGAAGATGAAAGTTGTTGATAAAGAGAGAATAAAAGGAGAAATTTCAATACAAGTTTTCTTTTTTGGTATTGTATTGCTATTTTAACCTAGTCAGTTTGATTGAACAAGATGTTCAACATTTGATTGACTTGGTTGATCAGTTTGGTTTGCCATCAATGCCAGAGAGGGAGATTGTTGAAGAAGATTCTATGTTTCAATCATTATTTTGTCACTGATGTCAAACCTGCTATCTGCTGGTAAGACAACTACTTATGTAATGCCCTGCCAAGGGATCCAAAGAATTAATCTAAAATTTCACTAAGTTTGCCAAACAATTTTTTTTTTAAAACATGAAAGTAACACCATTCATAACATTCGCGAAAGCAATAGTAACAATACAAATGAAAGTAAACATGACATACATAACAGGTTACATTCTTTAAGGATCCCTTAACGTTGAATTACATCTAATTTAACTATTATTATGTTTTCATCTAATACTACATCCACATAAAATAATAATGAAAATTCCATTGTTCCTAAATTACATTTCCAATTGCTCAATCATCCACTGTATGTCATGTCCCCTTTTCAAATAATTAAAAAAGAAAATCTTTGCTAAGGCAGGCAGGCCCAAGAAAGTGAAGTTTCGAAAAAAGGGGGTTAATCTTTGGAAACCGTTGGACTAATAAATGAAAATTATTATTAAAATAAGTTTCATTAACCTCTCTTGGACGTGAGTTACAGTTATGCCCTCTTTTAAGGGGTTTGGAGGCATTTTGGGCTCATTCGAGAACTTGATTTTTGCTCATTCTTTGTTATTCTTCAGAGGCTGCCAAACCTGTGGAGAAGGAGACCCAAGAACGGGAGTTTGTAGGTTTCCAGGGAGACCCAAGAACGGGAGTTTGCAGGTTTCCAGAAAGGCTAAGGATGGGAGTTTGAAGCCATTCCATGTGCATGCTCATACAGAGTTTGCCTTTGTGCTGAACAGTGTAGATTTGTGGGTTTTTGGGTGTGGTTTTTTGCATGAGTTTGGTGTTTTCAGTTGAGCATTTCATATCAGTTTTGGTTGCTGCTTTATTTCAGACTTTAAGCTGTTAAAATAGAGCTAAATATATGTATTGGGACATGATTAAACTTCTGAGATAGTTTATTAGTGTTTTTGTGGTGTTTTCGAGCATATTTTGTGCTATTTTCGGAGCCCGATGAGCATAGTTTTTGTCCTACATTTGCGAGCTGTTTTGTAAAGGCTATATAGATATGGAAATGACATTTTATAGGCTTTTATGCTGCTAAAATTTCTGTAAAAATGTCTACTTTCAGATTTATTAATAACAGGTGAAGCTGTGAAGCTTTTTGGCACTATTTTCGACATACCCGATTTGGGGTTTCTTAAGAAATTTGGTGGATCTTTGTGATATCAATTGTTTGATCTTAAAGATCTGATTAAAGGTTGGAAATATCATAAAAAATTAGAAAAGGGACATTTCAGTGGTATCAGAGCCATGATCTTGCCAGCCTGAGGGTTTGTAGAAGTTGCAGGTCAGTTTTGACAACTACCCAGATCTTGCATGTCAGTTTTGACAACTACCCAGATTTTGCATGTCATAATTTATGGTTGCATGTTTCTTCTAATCAGATGCATGTTAAAATTTATGGTTACATTCTACTTCTAATCATTTTCATGTTATTTCTTGGTGAATTTGGTGGTTGTAGAAGTTTGCATTTCAGTTTTGACAAGTACCCAGATCTTGCATGTCAGTTTTGACAACTACCCAGATCTTGCATGTCATAATTTGGTGGTTGCATGTTGCTTCTAATCAATTGCATGTCCAAATCTATGGTTTCATGCTACTTCTAATCATTTGCATGTTAGTTCTTGGTGAATTTGGTGGTTGTAGAAGTTTGCATGTCAGTTTTGACAACTACCCAGATCTTGCATGTCAGTTTTGACAACTACCCAGATCTTGCATGTCATAATTTGGTGGTTGCATGTTGCTTCTAATCAGTTGCATGTCCAAATCTATGGTTGCATGCTACTTCTAATCATTTGCATGTTAGTTCTTGGTGCTTGAAGAAGTTATATCCTATTGGGGTTACACTCTACTTTATCCAGAATGGACAGGTATAGTACAGAGTCTCAGAGGGAACGATCTTGGACAATTGATAGCCAGAGTCAAAATAGTAGAAAGGATGGTTATTTAGACATTCGAGATAAACTTATGAAAATAAGCCATGACATGTCTAAACAGTTGGTTGAGCACCACCGTATAAATGACATGTTATCTGACCCAGCTAAGGTGGATAAGTTGACTGGATTTCTATTTGGCAGATTTTCTCACAGGACAGATGACACAATTCCCAAGAACTTGCATGAGGAGTTTGAGAAACTAGCTGATAGCCAGGTAGAGGTCTCAGATTCTACTTTGCCATAGGAGGTGGTGGGAAAGGATATCACATAGATTGATAGTAACAGTCAACTTGATACTCAAATTGAGACAATTGTTTACAGGTCGTCAAAGGGTGATGCCACAGGTATTCAAGATGGTATAGTTACAATAGGCAGTGACTACAGTGTAGTGGGTTCAGATGATGATTATGAGGATGTTGTTGTGCAGGATGGTGAGATACCTAGTAGAGATGAGCAAACATTGAGCATTCATGACTTTGTTGAGAAAGAGTACCAGGCACAGTTAGATGCTTCATCACATGAGGTTGAGGCTGGTAGTACTTCACATGATTTGTCCAGCCAACTGAAGGTGAACCAAGATAGTATTGTGACTTCATTATCTCATCATGACAGGTATGTGGAGTTAGTTGGTATTGGTCATATTACTCAGGTGAGGAGTTTGCTTGAGTTACCAGTTGATTCTAGTTTACGGATATGGACTCGAGATTGTTATATTGGCATTTGGGATTCAGTTGACTGGAGATCTTTAACACTTTTTGGTAGCAGTGTTTGTTTGGGTGCTATCATGGATTTGATTAGCAGATTACACAGTGTTGTCTTTTCTTGTGCCAGTATCTTGTTTGATGTTGGTATTAGTTTTTATACACCAATGTTGGGCTTTGTTCATATATCCAGTCGACCATACTTGCTGGAATGTGTTGATGATATTTCATATTTGGCAGTGTGTATAGATGAGTCCCAGGATCATATTGGCATTGATGACATCCAGGAGGATGCAGTGGGCAATTTTGAAGACTTAGTTTCCTTGGGTACAGAGGAGTTGGACAGCAATGCTAATGTTTTTGATACTCCGTATGTTGATATGAGCTTTAGATTTGATTCACAGGATATGGATGGTAATACTCTAGAGACTAGTAACTTTGAGGACACTCCTTCAGACAGTGCATCAGAGGAGGTTTGTAGGAGACAATCAAGCCAGTGCCATCATGTGTCTAATCAGTTGAGAGTTAGTGACCAAGACATTGCTATCACTTGCCAACATTTCGATGCTGCTCGTCAGTTGTTAGCAGTTTATGGATGGGGTTCTCCTACTAGTGATGAGCAGGGAGGAAGTTATCTCTCCTTGACAGAGATCCACTCTTTATGGGAGGCTATTCAGATTTTGAGACAAAATTATATGCAGTTGGTAGCCGACAGAGATTATCTTATGGAGTGGGGCAGTACAGCATATGATGCATTGTTGGCCAAGGAAGATGAGGTGAGTGAGCTTACTGAGCAGCTTGAGGTGACTTCTGAGATTCTTGAGAGTACACAGTTGGCTCTCAAGGAGTCACAGTTTCATTTGGCTAAGGTGACCATGGAGTTAGAGCGACTACAGTCTTTACCTAATTCTATACAGTCACAAGCTGTGGTGTTTGGTGATCCGAGGATGTCCATGGCTGAGATTGTTAGAGACAGTGGAGATGGGGATGCATCCATCCTTGATACTAACATTGGCATATCAGGTTCATTCCCACTAGAGTCAGGTTCAATTGAGTTGGGTGCTGTAGCATATTTTTGTGGTGTGCCTAACATGGTGGTGACCTCTAGTACTAATGGCACGAAGACTAGAGATGTTGTATCAAAGACCATGTGTGACGTTGGTGAGCTGATAGTTGGCATGGTTCCTACTAGTAATACTACTCCCTTTGCAATGTCTTCAGAGGTAGTAGTCAGTTCCAACTTGGTTAATGATCGATTACAGTTAGTTACATCTGGATTGCAGTCTGAGCCACTAACTGAGATTGGTGCATTCTATCGGCATTACACTGTGAGGTATGCTCATCTATCTACCTTTGATGACCATGTTGATGAGATGATGATACAGAGATGTACTTTGGTTCCTAGTGCTTATCATCAGTTATGGGATAGTTTGATGCCTCGAGATGAGAGTTGTGATGGGCATGACATGGTGATAGGTCCTGCAATTGACAGGTTGATAATACATGACTTAGAGCGGGAGTTTTGGAGTGATGCTTTAGCAGGTGTTGTTATTGATTCTACTCCTTTGGCTATGACATCTCTTGACTTAGCTGGTGATTAGTCACAGTGGGTTGTATCACTTCTTCATGGTGAGTTGTTGACTGAGGTTGGTTTTTTTTATCAACATTATATTGCAGGGTATGTACATCAGTTAGCATTTGATCCTTGTGCTGAGGAGTTGATGGCAGACAAATTTGGTTTGGATTCCATTTCTTACTCTTTATCTTGTAATGTCTTTTCACCATCAGCAGTGTATGGGAGTTATGGTTATGAGATAGTGGCCGATGATTTGCAGAGTTGTGTTGACTGCAGGAGTTGTACAGTGTGTGGATTCTCCATACTTGGTACAGCTTCATTCGAGAGGGTTCACCATTGTTGCAGAGTTGGATTGTACATTCCATATAGGCCAGTGGGATGCGTTGATGGTATTTACTGTGTTGGTAGTTTGATTTGTCCACTTTACTTGGGTTCTGATGTTCTAAGAGTTTGTGCCTCATGGGTTTTTGATTGTGGTAGTGGTGATTTCGGAGTTTGGTTGAGCTATAATTGTCAATTTGATTATGGATTCCTTTTGGTCATATTGCAGAGGATATTGCAGGAGCCTGTGTTAATTGGTAGTAGTATAGTTCATGACTACATTTGGGATCTAGGTGGATTGATTGGTTTATTGTTCAGCCATTGCTTGAGGACAAGCAATGATTGGGAGGGGAGGACTTGTCATGTCCCCTTTTCAAATAATTAAAAAAGAAAATCTTTGCTAAGGCAGGCAGGCCCAAGAAAGTGAAGTTTCGGAAAAAGGGGGTTAATCTTTGGAAACCGTTGGACTAATAAATGAAAATTATTATTAAAATAAGTTTTATTAACCTCTCTTGGACATGAGTTATAGTTATGCCCTCTTTTAAGGGGTTTGGAGGCATTTTGGGCTCATTCGAGAACTTGATTTTTGCTCATTCTTTGTTATTCTTCAAAGGCTGCCAAACCTGTGGAGAAGGAGACCCAAGAACGGGAGTTTGCAGGTTTCCAGGGAGACCCAAGAATGGGAGTTTGCAGGTTTCCAGGAAGGCTAAGGATGGGAGTTTGAATCCATTCCATGTGCATGCTCATACAGAGTTTGCCTTTATGCTAAACAGTGTAGATTTGTGGGTTTTTGGGTGTGGTCTTTTGCATGAGTTTGGTGTTTTCAATTGAGCATTTCATATCAGTTTTGGTTGCTGCTGTATTTCAGACTTTAAGCTGTTAAAATAGAGCTGAATATATGTATTGGGACGTGATTAAACTTCTGAGATAGTTTATTAGTATTTTTGTGGTGTTTCCGGGCATTTTTGTGTTAATTTTGGGAGCCCGATGAGCATAGTTTTTGTCCTACATTTGCGAGCTGTTTTGTAAAGGCTATATAGATATGGAAATGACATTTTATAGGCTTTTATGCTGCTCAAATTTCTGTAAAAATGTCTACTTTCAGATTTATTAATAACAGGTGAAGCTGTGAAGCTTTTTGGCACTATTTTCGACATACCCGATTTGGGGTTTCTTAAGAAATTTGGTGGATCTTTGTGATATCAGTTGTTTGATCTTAAAGATCTGATTAAAGGTTGGAAATATCATAAAAAATCAGAAAAGGGACATTTCACTGTACATGCCACAGGGTATGAAAGGCTTAAAAGAATATACATCTGTGAAAATAAACTACATCATCATACTAACTCTAATCCATGATGCAGTAACATAAATGAAACCACACATCAAACATGATACATCATCATAGAAGATATAAATATCATAAAAGATAACCATTTATCACAACATAATTAACTAAGTGCACGGTTCCTCCCAACCATAAATAGCATCACTAGACCATCATGGATCCTAGCCATCCCTCTGTGCGTAACATCCCAAAGCACCGAAGAGATCATTGGCTATTAACATAGTAGGAATGTCACTCCTAAATCATACTACAACATATGCAGAAAGTAATCTAACATGCAAAGTAAAGCATAAGATAACATTATCTAACATATGAAAATCATCAATATGAGGATACATGTCCACCATCATAATCCATGAAGATAGATGCCAACAAAGAATGCATCAACCATGGTGTCTCAGATGGATCTCAAATGATAAGAGTGAAAAAGTACTACCACCCAACCGCATGGAACCTAAGTGGTCCACTCCCACCGTGCTGAGGAGATAATCTCAAGTCCCAAACAGGCTATCAAAATCACATAGCATATATAATGTAGAAGTTACCCTGGCAGTTAGCTTACAACTCCACGGGTCCCTACTGATCCTTATGCGGCCATTAGTATCCTCTCATACTGACAAGGCATACTATGGAATGCAAGGTCGCAACCAAGCGTTCTCTCTACTCTCATCCTAGTTTGTACAAGCACTCAAGGCATGGGCAAGAACAAAACAATTATCTTTTTAGGTTCATTTAATCTCCATTTAGTGTAAATGTTATCACTTATTAACAAAACTAACAATGAGTTACCCTGGCAGCCACTTAGGGCCCCGGCCCCCATTGCAAGCCACTTCCCGACACTACAAGTAGATAATTTACCCTAAGCTCATGGAATCATAAAATCACCCCAGTCCTATACAAGCGACTGGAAAGAAATACCAAAGAATAATCCATAACGAGAGCATTAAATATCCACAATAAAAGCATCAAATCTCCATGAGCATCTGAAAAGAATCCATAGATAATCATGAATACAACAGTTCTCTATTGGAAACTAAAGGTATCATTGATAATCAAAAGTATCCATTGGTTCTCAATAACCAAAATATATCTCAAAATCATACTGATCGAAGACTCCAAAATGGTTGAGTCAAAACATGTCACAACATGACATCATCAAGAAATAAATCAACATTTCAGTCCCATCATGGCGACTAGAAAGTAATCCAAGGATAACTGATCGATGACTTAAAAATGGTTAAGTCAAATGTCTCATGAACATATAACTCAGCTTCACTCAAGAAGACTGCTAAGAAATAACAATCAGTAAATACAAACATCTCATAGAGCATACCATCACATTACCATGGTTGGGTTTATAAAGATTAGAATCAAAAGACATCATCATGACATCACAATCATAACCCCCAAGCCTCTGGTAGATGTCCTATAATTAGTCAACACTAGTCAACCCAAAAATCCAAAACAAGAAGCAGAGAGAAAACACAATGCAAGCACATGTTTTGGTTTGCTAAAATTACATAATTGAATTAAGTGTAGAGGTTTTCTATTTTCTGTTTGCAAGTATACTTCAAGTATATAAGATTAATCATTTGACCTACAAGTCAACCCGTTTGTTCCCTCGATGACATTATCCTTCCATTATTTAAAATTACATTCTAAGAATAACTGAAGGATAAATATTAACTCATTAAATCATTTGACACTTAATAAAATCATTCGCTTTATTTTGCTAAGATCAATGTTACTAATTGAATAACTCTTCCTTATCATTAATTCAATTTTTTCAACATAATCAAAGGATCATTATTCGTTTAAATTATAAGAAAGCCAATTACTAGTCTTTGAATAAGAAGATTATAACTTTATTAAAATGATCAATTAAATCAATCAATTAACATAGGTACACAATCCATGACTTTTATCATTCTAATAATACTTAATTAAAACTTAATTAAATATTACTAAAATTTAAGCCTTTTAATATTAATCGTTATAATAACTAAATCATCATTGACAACCATTATAATGTCTAAAGTCATTATTCAAGTCATTAAAATAAGACTTATCAACTTTGATATAAATACTTAACAACTTTACTAAAAGAATCGATATTAGCATAATTAAAACTCTATTACATAACTTAATTATTAATTAAATTTAATCAACTCTAATTAATTAATTTAATTAATAATTACATATCCATATCAACGACCCAATGAATATCAATTGACTAATAACTAACAATAGTTTTATAAGTTAAAAGTCAACTATGACCCAATTCTCTAATATTCATATTAATAGTTCAATAATGACTTGTTATTATTTAATAGCAAGTTATATTGAAAATCTTATTAATAATCTATAATGACCACATTCGTCACTCTTTCATTGAATACTAACATTTCCTTAACAATTTTGTATTATCAATAATCATTTCTATTAAGACTCTATCGCACAACTTAATTATTAATATCATAGTTATAATAACAACTCAATGAATATCAATTAAAAATCAACTATACTCCAAATCCAAAAATTAATATCTTTTACAAGACTTCAATCATTAAATAATCTCCACTAGATTAACTCTAATCGGATTAATTGATAACTATTTAAACCATTTATACTATTATTTATTAATAGTTTGTTAGACCCAACAAACATTAATAAATAATAAACTCATCAAAACTATTATTAACCGATCTAGAGAACCTTCCATAAACTTCATTAGTTAATATTTAACTAACTCTTAACACCATTAAGGTATATCAATAATTTATTTAATAATACATAACATATTCAAATCGTAGCAATGTTGTTATAATGTAACAATGACTCCTTGTCAATTAGATCTTAATCCCGTATCATTAAATTTTCTTAATTTAAATAATCATCATTAAACATCTTTACATAATATAAATTACCATCTCTTAATTATTTAATATATATTAAATAATATTTAATATACATTAATTAAAAGTCAACCATTAGACTCAATTTTCTAATCCCTCAATATTCAAATTAATAATTCAATATCTCTTCTCTTTTAATAATTCGCAAATTATTTTTAATACTTTTAAATCATTTATCTTTTCCAATCAATCCATTTACAATTTCAAGAACCCCAAAAATAATTGATGACTTAAATATTTAAACTCATTCTATTATCACTTATTAGAATTTTTTTTGACTTGATTAATTACTTAAATAAAATTTTATTAATATTATATATATATATTCATTAACTTCATCACTTAAAAATTGAATTGCAATATAATATTATATTATATTTATATATATATAATAATATTTAATAATTTTAATAATGAAAATCGAATTACTTAATATCGATTTCATATAACATAATTTTTAACTCATAACATACGAGTCGTACAGCACAATAATTTTTTAAAAAAAATTTACAACGCTGACATCCTTGCCTTTAGAAGGCCGTGCGGCCCTGCTTGCCGTCGCAAGGCCTGCGACTACAAGTACGGTGCCGCAGCCCGACTGTAGTAAGTATAGGGTACGGGGTACACCCTCCACAGTATTTAATATCATTTTTTTTATATAACGTTTTTTAATAAAACATTTGATACTATGCGATTCGAATTTTTTAAAATGATTTCCTTCATTGCGTTTTTTTTAATATTCGACTTCAATAAATATAGAAATATATATATATATATATGTATGTATGTGTATATATGTATGTATGTATATATATATATATATATATATATATATATATATGTATATGTATATGTATATGTATATGTATATGTATATGTATATGTATATGTATATGTATATGTATATGTATATGTATATGTATATATGTATATGTATATATATAAATATATATGTATGTATGTATGTATGTATGTATGTATATATGTACATAAGTATGCAGATTTGAAAATATAAAAGGATACATTCCTACGGAGAACATATACACAACTTTTTTTTTAAAGGACTTCCAATTTTAAGAATTTCTTATAAAATATTTGTCTTTAAATTATCCAATAATTCTTCTAATGGGTTTGGCTATAAATTTTAAAATCTTTTTTAAATCTATTTTTCAATTCGATTCTAATTCGAACCCAAACCCGATTTAGATCTAATTTTCTCCTTAATTGGATCTAGGGTTTTCTATTGTTTTCTTTGCAACCAAATAACATATATATCTAGATTCCAATTTCAAATTGCAGATTCAATCACAGAGAGTATTCAAACACATATAACAGACATGATGAAGATAGGAAGAGAAAGAGTGCAAATAGAATAAGCGAAAATCATGAGTGCACCTAGACACTAATGCTAATTTGCCATGCCTCAGAAGTCCATAGAAAAATCTCTTCCTTCTCCAACATTCACAATTCTTCCAAGATCCAAGCCAACCAAAATTCCCACGTGACTAGAAGTGATTGAAGAAGCATAGGAGCATGTAGAAACATATGAGCACGTAGAAGCATATGAGCTTCTCAAATGCATGTAAGCTTTGAAGCTTGTCCAAACACACTAGGAGAGCCTCTATTTAAAGGCCTCTAAGATGCATCTAGAATGTCTCTAGAAACAACTAGAAGATAAGCATGACAACTAAGCATGAGTCTTCTCCAATCTTCTAGATGAGTCATAAGGTTGTAGACACGAAGTGCTCAAATAATATGCTAACTCCTAAGTGTAGACAACTTGTGCATACTTAGAGTGCAAACTCCTATGTTGTCTACATGACAACTCTCGAGAATTTGCAAACTCCTATGTGAGCAAATATTAAAATAATAATATTTACTTTACTCTTTCAATTTAATTTATTTATTATTTTTAAATCTCATGCACTAAATTTAATAACTCCACTTGTTTTATCTTAATATATTTATATTTTAATCACATGTACACATCATGCAATCTAGAATCTTTTAATAATTTTAATATCTTTTCCACTTTTACATTCATTTTTGAAACCTAATTGCTAAAACATTTATTAACTTAAATAAATATTATCACATTCCAACTTTAAAATTATAACTTTTATCTTCAAATTTAATTATTTTATTTATTTAATTTTCTAATTAATTAAATAAAATAAATATTAAAATACCATATTAATTTTTCATTAAATTAAACTATTAATTAAATCTTTTAATTATGCTTAATTAATAGAAAATACTCCAAAGACTCACAAAGTAAAATACGAAAATCCATCATAGCCAAAATACATACAAAATCAAACCAAGGGTTAATATCATGAATTACATCATCCAACGCATTCGGAGGGTACTCAACTCAAATACTTCTCCTAATTTTTCAATTAGGACAAAATGGTTTAAAGGGTTGGGATTTGGACTTGAGAATTTATCTCCCCTCTCTTACCATTGAGATAATGTGATAGGGTACGCTCATCTTGGCAATTCAGGGAAGTCGATACCCAGTACCTGCAACCTGCATAAAAACCATGCATGTACAAGCACAATATATACTAAACTAAACAGGCAATGGCAGGAAGTGGTGCATCGTGTAGATCCCGACTCGCAGGTGACTACGACTCCCTTCCTTAACCACATCAGAAATGCCATACAGAAAGGAAACAAACACGCACACCATACACATGCAAGTATGGGGTAAGTATCCATAAGAAAACACATATGATAACAAATCATCTAACTAATCAATAACTGAAAATAATGTAATAATCATCATGCATACATGAAATGTAAAGTACCAAGTAATCTTATCATATAATAAACTGAATTTGAAACAATATCTGATCATCTCAAAACAATGTTGCTAACCAACAACATAAAACTAGCCCTAAAAGAGTTCGACAATGATAACAAAAATGCGACCTAGGGGTAGGCACTACAACTTATAAGATTCAAGTGCTATCACTTAGTTGATTGATGAGGAGGATTTGATCAATAAGATGTAACAAAAGCACCTAGAGAAAAGGTTGAGTTATGATTATGTAATGAAGTACAAAGATCAGTTAAGACAGTGATGACATGATGTATTGATCATCTACTTAAGGTTACAAAATGGTTGGCCACACTTAGAAAGTTTAGAAGAATAAGTTAAACAAAGTTTGTCTGCCAAGCTTGATCGAGTGGATAGTGGGTGCCGAGCAAAGTCAATGCAAGCCAAGAAAAAAGTTAGCTAGAGCCAAGTAAAAGAGAATTCTAGTGGATGTCGAGCAAAAGAGTTGATGCGGAGTAAAGTTTAGTTGATGCCAAGCACTAGTAAATTTTAGTTAATGCTGAGTGATTTTATAGTTGATGTCAAGCAACGCAGTATGTGTCGAGCAATAGAAGATTGATAATGTCGAGCTGCTGCATTATGATAAAAATCAAAGATTCACCGAATCTAAGTCAACAAGTTTGTTTTCTTGAAACTTGTGAACCAGAAGGAAGATAAGGTTGATGAGTTGGTAGTACAAAATTTGATATAAACCATTTTTAGGCAAATTCAAATGGATTCTAAGAGAAGTTTCTAGAAAAGATAAGATATGGGGTAGATTCATTGTATCCTACCTAATCCATCCAAAATCTTAATTTGGACAATGGATAATGAGTGGAAAAATATTCTAATTTCCTATTTATAGGAATGTCTGGTCATGAAGCAAAAGAGGTTGGTGTCATGTGCGAGAACCTAAGGAGGAGAAGGAATTAAGGGTTTTGCTTCATCAAGTGACCCAAGAGAAGAGTCTATAATGGCATGTTAAGCAAGAAGGCTATAAGAGATGAATGTTTGAAGGGTGAACAAGCTATCAGAGCTGCAAAGTATAAAAGCCAAGCATAATTGAGGATTGAACAAAGATCTATAATCTGCAAGAGAAGTTGTAAGTTGTATCAGATCAAAGCTCGACTATTACTCTCTAACAATTGTATTATTCTAGGGTAAATCCTTTAGAGTAAGGTTGACCTAATAGTCATTAGAAAATCCTTTAACAGGGTGGAATTCCAAGAAAATGACCTAAAGTCCTTTAATAAGGCTCACTTCTAACAGGGTGATTGAAATCCCTTAGCCGGGTCACATTTAACAGTGTGTATTATAACCTTTAACAAGGTTGGCCTTTTATAGGGCATTACTTCAGAAGAGTGAAAAGGAGTAGCATGTTACTAGTAGTTTTTCCCAAATTGGGTTTCCATGTTAAATCATTGTGTCAAGTGTGTTGATGAATTTGTTATGTCTCATACTTTATATTTCTACAAATTGATTTGACAGTAACCTACAAGATTTAAGTAATTGCATATTCATATGGATGCATGCATGAATATGAATGTTTTATGGGTTCACTAAGCTGAGAAAGGTTTTATTTTTACATCTAGATCTTGAATAAGTGATTCACACCGACCCCCCCCCCCCCCCCCTGCCCTCAGTTATTCTAAAGAATTCTAGTAGTTTGTTCCCCATGAATATTAGCATACTTTCATGTAAAAATCTAGAAGATGCCATGAATACTGGGAGTGATATGTGCACCTTTGATTTAAAATTTTATCATGCCAAAAAGGGTTCAACAATAAAGAGTTTTTTAGGAGAGTTTGAGAAGTGTGAGATCGTTTCTCACCTATACCTCACTTAGAAGATTACTAGGAGGATTATTTGAGTGAAATAGAATTTCAAAGGAAAAATAGTTCCAGGATGGTATTCTCACAAATCTTTGCCTTCCAATTGAAAATGAACATCAAGGGAGTTCAAGAAGATGGTTCAAAGGTCATTAAACTTGAATATTTGAAACAACAAGAACTTCCCCTGCCTCGCATTGATTGGCCAAAACTTGAGATGGGGGATATATTGTAGAGGACTAATGGTGTTATTAAACATACTAAATCTTGGCTTCAACATAAGAGGAAAGGGGGAATATCTTGACCTCAAACTAAAGATGTAGTTCAAGAATCCCCCTCTTCCTCTAGTGCTAACATTATCTTTTCCATTGGACTTATTGGTGATAAAAAGAGTTCTACAAAATTGGTCACTGAACCAGTCCAAAATCAACTTGGTGTACAAAGGACAAGGTCAAATATCATGTTTAAGAAACAAGACAACATGTCATCTCAAGAACAAAATTGAGTAAACCTTGATGTTGAGAAAGAAAAGGATGGAGGTTCAATAGAAAACAAACAACAAGTTTAGGTGACCTTGGATAGTATTTCATAGGTTTTGGATTCACTGAACACACCTATAACTTGGACCCAACATGAACCAAACCTTCTCCATTGGTACCACATTAGCTTATGAATTCAAGGAGCAAGAAGAGGAGCTTGGTACCAGTCTTTGTACCTATAAGAGATATGGAAAAAAAGTATACTGCTAAAGCCCTGAAGCCCAAAAGAATGAAAAATTATGCTCACCTAATTATAGATACTAAAATATGGGAGGTTATGATACATGTTGCCTTGTATAAACCAAAATTTACTTTTCTATGTTTGAGTGTTAGGGAATTTGAAATAACAAAAGTGGGTCTAGGTGTATTGAATAGAGAGACCAAGGAGTATTGGTTAAGTAAGTTCACTCAGCATATGTCACTTCAATCTTAGAAATATGTAAAGGAGAAAAAGAAGCTAAAATAAGTAATTATTATGATGTCTAAATATATTTACTTCATGGATGAATATGATGTTTTACCTCTAGTTCAAGCACCTTAGAGTTTTGACCCTAGCAAAAGGTTGTTGAACCAAATTTTGTGTGGTAAATTTGTAGTGGTAGTCATGGATAAATAGGTAGACAACATAATCAAGAAAGGAAAAGAGTTCCTTCAACAATGTGTTATAGCTTTTAATGATGTTGATGCTTTGCTAAGCAAATTTCAACTGCAAATGGCCACCTGGTAAATAGAGGAAGGTAAGTGGTGGGTTGTAGTCATACAAATCTTAGACGTGGAATAGTATGGCTTAGAGAAGTTCTTAGCTGAATCCTCTCAAACTAGTGGACCCTAGTGTGTTGTATGTAATTAAAAGGGGCATGATTTGGAGATTCTCAATCTACAATTTTTTCATTACTAAAGCTCAAAGCATTAAAATAGAAAGTAAGCACATGTACACTAGTTTTTCCAAAGACATGTAGATTATAAGTCCCAACAGTGTGGCTTGGTTCGATGAGGAGAATTTTGATATCAAACGTTTGGTCAAGTTCTTCAAAAAATATTTGAAGGTGATTCAAGAAATAGCTAATCTTATAGTCGTGGACTTCACAAAGGTAGCATAGATCAAAGCGATGCTAATATTTGCATAGAACACCTACAAGAATACATGGGAGAACTCAACATGATAAAGTGGGATAAAGACATGTGGAAAACATTACTGTTGAGTTTAAGGAATGCAAGTTCTAATGTGCTTCAAGAATTTGTAGGATCATGCTATGGATGGAAACTAGAATGTGGTATGGATGGCGATTGGGGAAAACTGGAAATGAAGGCCACAATCCACCCATCTAAAGGGTTTATCTATGTTTATGTTTTATTTTTTTGAACTCAGAGAACACGTGTCATGTTTAGACTTTTTTGCTATCATAACTAGCCCTGTTAACTGTCGAGGAAGTAGATTTTGTGTGGTAAATTTGTAGTGGTAGTCATGGATAAATAGGTAGACAACATAATCAAGAAAGGAAAAGAGTTCCTTCAACAATGTGTTATAGCTTTTAATGATGTTGATGCTTTGCTAAGCAAATTTCAACTGCAAATGGCCACCTGGTAAATAGAGGAAGGTAAGTGGTGGGTTGTAGTCATACAAATCTTAGACGTGGAATAGTATGGCTTAGAGAAGTTCTTAGATGAATCCTCTCAAACTAGTGGACCCTAGTGTGTTGTATGTAATTAAAAGGAGCATGATTTGGAGATTCTCAATCTACAATTTTTTCATTACTAAAGCTCAGAGCATTAAAATAGAAATTAAGCACATGTACACTAGTTTTTCCAAAGACATGCAGATTATAAGTCCCAACAGTGTGGCTTGGTTCAATGAGGAGAATTTTGATATCAAACCTTTGGTCAAGTTCTTCAAAAAATAGTTGAAAGTGATTGAAGAAATAGCTAATCTTATAGTCGTGGACTTCACAAAGGTAGCATAGATCAAAGCCATGCTAATATTTGCATAGAACACCTACAAGCATACATGGGAGAACTCAACATGATAAAATGAGATAAAGACATGTGGAAAACATTACTGTTGAGTTTAAGGAATGCAAGTTATAATGTGCTTCAAGAATTTGTAGGATCATACTATGGATGGAAACTAGAATGTGGTATAGATGGTGGTTGGGGAAAACTGGAAATGAAGGCCACAATCCACCCATGTAAAGGGTTTATCTATGTTTATGTTTTATTTTTTTGAACTCGGAGGACACGTGTCATGTTTAGACTTTTTTGCTATCATAACTAGCCCTGTTAACTGTCAAGGAAGTTGGGTTTTTAGGGAGACCCCCTTTGACATTGAGAACTATTTAAGATAGACTGGTAAACCTTTTCAAGGGTTAGAAGATAGAAGAAGGAAAAATAGGATGGTTTTTTTTGTTTGTTAGTATATGTTGAATGTTATCATTTTTTGACAGTAGTACTAGAACTGAATTAATATTTGATATATGAAATATCTTCTTCTTCTTTTTATTGAACTGGGAATTAATAAAATATGAATGGGTTTATGGGATTAATCTAGATTTACATTATTTAAGACTAAATTGAAGAACATTTCTTTGTGAATGTTTTCTTTGAAATTCCTAATCTATTCTGATCTATTGTTGGTTAACAAATTAATGAATTTTGATATTGCTATTATCTTCTGATAAAATTCTAAATTACCAAGAACTTGACGGACTTTGTATCTTCTTGTTTTAGTTACTGTTTTCCATGACCATTTTTCATTGGCCTCTCATCCAAGAATGAGTTGTGTTGTCTTCTATGTTTTTTGGTTAAAAAAAGCATGTATGTTTTAGTTTAGGGATTCACTAAATTTCCAACAAGGGAGTTGTACCTCATACAATTCAGAGGGAAGGTAGTTATTGAACCTGCCCAATTTTTGTGAACCTTTATTTTCTTCAGAAAGGGGGGGGGGGGGGATAGAGTCAATTATAAAATATTAGCATGAAGACAAATATGTTCACTAACAAAAATAAATTTCATCATGATATTTATCAACTAGGGTCAAGGGTAGCCTATATCTTTGGTTCATCCTCTCTTTAGATTTCTCAAAGTATTTATTCACGACACTTTAAAAGTTGCTTCTTATAGTTTTTATGTACTCGTTGATTTGGTAGATGACAGGAGTATCAGTTTTCCAATTTACTTCACCAACACTAGGAAAATGATTTTGCATATAAAAGAAGATATGTACCAATAGTGACCCAAACTTGCATGTATTTGACTTGGAAACTTACTTAGTCTTCATGTTGTCTATCATTTTCTTGAGTTGTAACTCGGTGATATCATACCTCTGACCATTCTTAACAATCTTTGAACCTAAATTGATTGTCATGCATGGAAAACTGTTGTGATTGCTAGATTGAAATATCTTGTATGCCACCACAATCACACTAAATTTAATTTCCAAATCCTTAATAATTTCCATTTTCATTCCTCTATTATCCCATTGAGCCTTAGTGTTTTCCTCAATTTAATTCTTGGGAGTCATCCTAATGGTTTTAACTTTTTTGATGGAGTATGTTGGTGTTTCAAAATGTTAGTATTTCAAATATTCCAGAGAGAAAAGAATACATCTAGGGGCAGCTACTTCCCATCTACAACATACCATTTCAGACATCGGGCCAACTATAAGGCTAGACCCTACTTCTACTTTAGGCCCTACAAAACCTAGGCAGGTGTACCTCAGATTTATTTATATGGTACCAGTATTCAAAGCATACACTTAAATCTAAACAAAGTAGATAAAACCCTTATTTCTCCTATACTTATGCAATAACAAAGATGTGCAATAGAAAATTGCAATTCTATGAAATCCACAAGTTGAGTGAGGGTAACACTTTTCAGCTCTTCAACATGAAAGGGAAAATATTTTGATTAATGATGTTAAATATCAGTGTAAATTAGGTATAAAAAATACAAACATGAATTCGCTAAGTTGATCAGTCGCTTATCCATTGGACATAAGCTAAGTCAAAACATACAATGGATACTTGAGATATACTCATATATTCAAATATCTGATCTATCCATTCACCTTGTAAATAGACATCTATCTTCATGAAACTCTCATACTTATTGTATTATCCTCTTGGTGAAACCTGCAACCCTGTCAAGGTAAATAAGCATTTACTTGGCTCTTTGTTCCAATAGAAAACCTATCCAAACATACAACTTTAAGGGATTGCAAATGGATTTAAGATATTTGTTCTTAAACACAAAACATTGTAGATAATAGAGGAAGGAGATGAGAATTAGAATGAAACTAAAAAAAGGAAGCTTTATATTAATCTCCTTGAAAGTAATATATCAAATGTATGCAAGACTCAGAGTATACATAAGAAATTACTATATTAACTAGTTGCTTATAAAAAACTATAACTATTGTTTGTAACAGAGAAATATGCTATAGAAAATGGTGGAAATATAGTTTTGGATCCAACCTTATGGCATTACAGACTAACTGCAACCAACATGGTATCACAATAATGAAAAATATCAAAAATTGGAACCCTTACAATGAGAGAGAAAGAGAAAGATATAGAAAATTAAGAAGAAGTTGGATATGATCTAGAAGTGACATGTGTCCACTTGAATCTTCATTCCCTACTATTGAAGCATCTCTCTTCTCTCTACAACCAAAATCTAAAAGGAATCTCATCATTGTATCTCAACAAACTAAAAATATCTTCTCTAACTAATGAGAAACCCTATTCTAAAAAAAAACCATCGATACCTAATAAAACCTTAACTAAACTGATGTAGAGGTGAAAAACCATCCCTGACTACATCCCTATTACCTCTGGCATTCACATAGTTTATCATCTTGCCAAAAAATTAGATTTGAACTACCTTAACTAAATGAATTTGAAACAAAGGACATGATATAAAACCCCAAATAACTCAAATACATGGCTTCTTATGCAAAAAAAAATCTCAAATATGGAAAATTCATTCTCTCCTAGTTCCAACGATATATGATAGTCTCATATCTTCTTACCAGAGACACCTAGAATCTTAGTTTGAAAATCAGGTCCCTGGCATGACCCTCAGGACTATATCTTTTATGAAAAAATTTAATCTTTTCCTAAACTCAAAACTTTGGAATATAACCCAAAGTTTATTTAAAACTACCTATACACACATCTTGAAGAAAATAATAATTAAAATTAATTTTCTACATTTTGAAATTTTCCCTCAAATTTCCATCTAGGTCAAACTTGTTTGACTGAGCTGTGACATGTGTCACATTCTGATTAGCTAGCATTTGCACCATCATCTGCCACCTGGGCACCACATGGCACCATCTAATTTGACCCTCAAATTTCCACCTATCATCTGACACACTGTTATGTGTCACCATTTCATTAGCTCTTCTATGCATAGTCACTGTGACACATCATCATCTACTGGGCGCCCTGCCACGTGGCACCAATTGATTCATCAAATCTGTCACACCTCTAAAGTGGGCCCGTCGCCACATGTCAGCATGTCACTATGTCTCTATGGTTATCTTCCTTGTAACTTTCCTTGTTGACATAGCAACGGTTGTCAATTTTGTGCCACATGGTGAAATCCTGTGTCTGATTAAAACTGCCCCCACCATGTAGTGGCTTATTTCTATGTCACTATGCCATCTCCACACCACCACATTGTTAGTGACATAGTGACATCATGACACCTGTCCAACCTTGCCACATCACCATGTTGGAATTTGTGCCAAGCTCTAAAGGTCACAGCCATGTGTCGCTCTATGAATCGTCATTGAGCTACCACTTGTTATAATTTCATTCGTCCAGCTATCTATGTTAGCATCACCACATGGGACACGTTGTTCAAAATTTAACTTCATATACCCTCTAGCCAGCCATGGGCCCCACACAAGAATTCTTTGGCTTCCAAAAGCCAAGTGTCTTTAAGACACTAAATGATTGTGTGCTTTCATATTTAAATGTTACAAGATAACACCACCCACTCAATGTTGGACTAAAACCCAAGCTTGTTTCTTTTGTCTTCTTGTGCTACATGCCCAAAACCCTGGAGAACCTGTGTTCATCCTTCCTATAATCTTTTTCTAGATACTATCGATTCACCATTCAATTGATGGTATTCTTCTTCATGACGATCTTCATGTTCGCTTTGGTGATTCCTTGCAACCACTGGCACTGCACCAAATATGGCGATGCATACTGTGACAAAAATCATGTTGTATTTGTTGTCTTTACTCTTTCACTTTTTTCTCCACTAAAAATTATGCCCTCTTTTCATTTCACTTCCCCTTATGCAGATTTCTATAATGTTCCCTACTCCTCTCCATCTATGGTCACACAACTTTCTATATTCTATTTCCTTGCGACATAACTAGCTAGGAGGTAAGAGTATCCAAAACAAACTTTGAAAGGTCTTCCATAGCACGAGCAAGCCTATAACCTTCAATGCTCCCATGAAGTTTATCTAATTACATTGATTTGTTCTACACTTTCCTTGTCGTAGAGCTTTCCTCAGCAAATGACGCTCCCTTTCACACTTGCATGGATTTTATAACTATAGGACTTGTTCCATAGCTTGCTAACATCTATTGGAGATTTGTCTTGCTTAACTTGTCTATACATTGATTTTTTTCCTATGCTAGGAAGCCTACTTGAATCTCTGGGGTGTCTTAATCACTTGAAGGAGTTACATATAACATATTTAGGAGTGAAATCCTTATCAATTGTAGTGTGCAAGAATTCCATCTTCGAAGATTGTTTGTCATGCATTGTTTATAATCCATATGCTCCATTGATCCCAAAAAGAATGTAACTACATTCTGACCATCACAAATATTAAAACTTCTAAATGCATCTTTTATCACCCAAACATCTTCTCAATTATTCCAATGAAAATCAATCGAGCCCCAGAGTGAGTCTGACTAAAAACAATTTTTAACTGAAACACCTAACCTCTCATATTGATCTAGTGATATTTTTATACTAATTCAAAACTAATTTGATCATTGATTTACCATTTAACACTTATTCTACCTCTTTTTACAACTTGTTAATTTCATGCCAAGGGGTCCAACTGGCCTTAAAAACTGACCAAAACACCTAACGAGGCCCTAAAAATTGACATACTAGTTCTTTGGTGCAAACTTTCTTACCCTATCAGATCTTGTGTCAAGAAGAAATCTGGGTCAAAAGATATTGACCATCAAAGTTGCATTCTTAGAACTGTCTGCAAGCAAACATATCAGAAAACCACAAAATTGCATTTGGTTTTGGCTTTGAAAACAGGTCAAACAGACACTTGGAAACATGAAAATTGGGGCATTGGTTCACTATCATGAGGAGAGTTTAAATCTTTTATTAGGGCTCATGATGAATAATAGAGAAAATTTGGCAAGTGTACAAAATGAGGTACTCAGATTGCAAAACTAGGAACAATGGCAGAAAAGTAATGTTCACAAATGGAATGGACCTGAGAAAGTGTCCAGACAGATTTGTCAAGACTTGCAAATTGGAACACTTAAATAATTTTTAGAGTAGAGCATAGAAAAACAATCCATTTGGTTTATACAATCACATATTCAGAGTTATGACATCCCAAACAAGGGCACCGATCAATCTGCATTTTTTGACACTAGCAAAACATCACAAATTGCACTTAGAATCATGTTTGCAAACTAATTAAATAGATTTTTCATAGGCTCAAATCTGAAACATAACAAGTTTCTAACCTCTAGAATGCAATTCAAAAGTAATTTTTTCATTTTGGTTAACTGGGTCAAAGTTATAACTAGTCAAACAGGGCCTCCTAGAATTCTGAACAATTAGCATCAGCATGAAAACAATAAACAACCAACTTTGAGGGATTCAAAACCTAGTCAAAACATGTCAAAATGACTTGAAATATGAAACATAGGCTCTTTAATATGTATTCTAAACACTCCCAAAGCAACGAGTCATCAAACATTACAAGATGTGAGATAGTCAATTGCAAACTAGGCTACCTATTGTTGTTTGACACTTGAGCAAACATGTAGATTTGAACATTGCTCAAAAGGAAACTTCACGAAATGACTCAGAATGGCAATTTGTCTTCATGGGATGCATGGACAAGCTAAATGCAAAGTATTAGAAACATAAAATACCACTTAGGCCTCAAGATAAAAGTCGGGTACACATGCATTAAAAGTGCTCATAGGGCTTAATTTTTAAAATGGTACTCAAAATCAAGGCTTCAATTTTGAGTCCCAATAGGGTATCCTATAACCATGTGAATAACATCCTTATTTATATTAATAGGTCTATCCAACCACATGCATATTATGCATTGTTCTCAATACAACCCTAATCCAACTTATTTTGGTGCTTGAACTCGTCTTTAAATTTTCCATTGATGTACATCTCAATATAAATCTCACACAATTCAAGATCTCTAACATCCCCAATTTTTCAATGGTAAAATGATCATACATCATTTACAAGTAAAACCATAGGTGGATTAGCAAACAAGGCACCTACCTTGTTTGTTTGTGCAATGATTTCTGGATAAAGTTTATAGTTTGGCTATTCACATGCTTCATTTCAAATCAGCTTAACAAGGTTCACCTTCATCTTGGTTTGTCTTTTCACACTTGTGGAGTTGGAAGCCATTTTTGTTGAGTAAGGTTTTGTCAGACGCTCAACTGATCACTCAGTTTGCACACCACTCACTTTTCTCACAAATTCACTAATACATTCTCACTTCAAATTGTTCTACAACTAATTCTTAGCTATAATCATTCAAAATTTCTCTTTTTCTCTTCAAATGTAGGGTGAAATAATGAAAATAAAAAACCACATGTATACACAATAAAGTTACCTTTTTTTACCATTAGGGCACATTAAATGCATTGTATTCCAAATTCTATCATATTTAAAATCTCAATCACCACACAATTCTAGCATTGCTCGGTTATCTTAGCAAACTTGACTCATGCTTAGGTAAAGCATTACCATACCTTTATTATTACTAGCTTGGTTTCCTTTGCTGACACTTTGCTATTGACACACTCAACAAGACTGCCTAATTATAAAAAAAATTAACTCCATGTAATATCCTTGTGCATCAAGTTTTATGCAAGTACAGACTTCTTTTCACTTTATTATAGGAACTAATATAGAATTTATCAATGATAGTAGAGTTCCTCACCTCCTTGTGTGATGTAGTTTAAGGTGGGGGTTTCACCTAATCCATGAGATGAGGTGTCCCCATTTGTTACACTTGATGTCCCATTTTTTCCTATCTTCCTTACCCACTTCTTGTTCATCTATTCATGAATTTCATCTGCACCTACTTTTCTTTTACCTTTAGAATTTTCACCATTAAGTGCTAAAACTCAATTTCTATAGTTCCTTCTTAGATGATTGACCCTGTGACAATTATAGCATGTCATGTCATTATTTCTCCAATTACTAGATCTTCCTCCAAAATATAGTCTTATGCAATTCATAAAAATATGACCATACTTCCCACATGCAATACATCAATACCATGTGTTTTAATCCCACTTAAGAGCATTACCCTTCTTCCTTGGTTTCCAGTTAGAGTTCATCTATGATCTGCAATCTTGTGACTTATGTCTAAACTTATTACAAGTATAACATTAACTGATGAAGGGTGCTCTAATACCACTTGATGATGGGCCACTACACCCTTACAAAAATACAATTAAAAATACAAAATGGAAACAAAGAGAAGAAAAAAAGCTTTACAAAGCATCCATTAATAGTTGAAATTTATTACAACTTCTCCAAATGAGAGAACTAAAACTTCTTACAATATGAGAAAGATTCCAATATGAGAGCTTACAAACCAAGAGCTTCCAAAAAGAGCTTCACCAAGAAGAACTTCCCAAATAAGTTTTTATACACTAAGATCTTTCACCTCCAAAGCTTCAACCACAAGAGCTTTCCAAATAAGATCTTACACACTAAGATCTTTCACCTCAAAATATTGCTTCTATATGCTCATATACCTTGCTTATATATGCACTTACAATCCAAGATATTACAAATGCAACCGATGTGGGATAAAAGGTAAGTGCAACTACCTGACAAAAAACATTAAATTCCCACCCAAATACAACTAAGCACCACCATGTGGTCCAATTATAAAATTACATTGCCTTTGTGGATCACAAAAAATATTAAATACATGATTTAAGGAACTTTACACGAACTTCTAAGATGCCACCAGCACACCTTGATAAATGAAATAACAACTATTTTTCTTAATTTTCTTTTTATTCCACCAATGCACCTTGGTAAATGAAAAAGGCCTTTTTCTCCATTTTTTATTCTTCCCTATTTTTTCTCAAATTTGTGTCCCTTTCTCTCTCCTCCAATATTTTTTTTAACTTTATTTATCATGCCCCCTTTTATTTTTGATGCTAGGTGCTTGTGTGCTAGACACCCTATTGAAAATAATTCTTCAATTATATGTTGTCATTGATGTTACACAAATGTCAGTATTAACTGAGCAATGTAGAGTTTATAGTATTAACCTTATATATCTCAGTATTAACTGAGCAATCGGGTAAAGAAGACTAGTATCAACCAAGCAGTTGGTTAATAAAGGGATTCCTTCTTGCAGTATAGACCGAGTGATCAGGCATCAAAGGGCTTGTAGTACTAACCAAGTGGTCAGGCATCAAAAGAGTCATAGTGTTAACCGAGCATTCTATCCTAGTGTTGACCAAGTGATAGTAGAATGTATTTGTCAAATATTTAATTGATTGAGGCTGACTATTTGAATTTTTATTATTGTTTTGGAAGGATATTCAAGCTAACTTGTCCAATCTTATGATATATAAGAAAGGCCAAGTTGTGAGGATAGAATGTAGAAATGGAATATGAAATAAGATGAATATGTAAGAAAAGGCAAAGACAGAGAAGGAAAGTGTGGAAGATAAGCTACAAAAGAACATCTTATTAGGAAGGATCTAAAAGTCAAACCAGAATAGATATTTGAATCTATAAAGATAGTTGCTTCATAAATAGAGTCAAATTGTTGTTACTTTCTAACCATTGTAGCAAAAAAGAAATCTCTTAACAGAGTTGACTTAAAAGTCATTTTGTAAATCCTCTAGCAAGGTGACATTTCAAGATTGAAGTGTTTCAAGACCTCTAACCAAGCCACTCCTAACAAGGTGGTCTAAATCCTCTAACAAGGTCATACTTAACAGTATGTTTTGTAACCTTTAATAGGGTTGGATCCTAATAGGGCTCACTTCAAAAGAGTGAAAATATTGTGACTTGTTGCAAGGTGGTTTTCCCAAATTGGGTTTCCACATTAAATATCGGTGTCATATGTGTACATGTTATTTTCTTTATGCTTTAAGTTTCAGCAACTAAGTTACTAAAGGATAAAACATATTAATACTCTTAAGATTGCTTTTTTAACCAAGTGACAGTAATATTTTAGTGTTAACCAAGTTGGACAGTATTCCATGATTAGTAAAAGTTTGTATTGACATCTAAATGACAAGGAATTATTTTTGTGGTAACTGATTCACCCCTCCCCTCTTATTTACACTCTTGTTATAAGCATGAATGTTGATGATACTTCTATGGGTGAGTATTGTAGAATCATTATTAAATCATTATCATGATGATATGTTACATGCATGACTATGTTTGTTATTGATGTCAACATAGCAGTTTTCTATGGTATCTGAAGAAGAACAGTGGTAAAGATCAAGTTGGTACAAACAGATCATTGAGTATTTCACTAGCAAGGTTAAAGGGAGATACTACTAAGTTTCTAGTATATGTATATAACCTTGGGAGCATAAGATATTAAATTTGGAAGAAGTTATACAAGTTTTGGTGAAGATTGTTCTGAGATAGAGATTACAGAAGCATGTTCTAGTAAACTTGTTATATCTCTTAGTAAAGTTGTCATTCTAAGAAGCAAGGCTAAAGTGTGTAGAAGACATGTTGATGATGATGTGGCTAAGCTCATTCATCATAATATTACACATACGAAAATTTATTCAAGTTACAAAGTGACAAATTAATGTTATTGCTAAGTATAATGTGTTCTTAATGAGGTCCTATAATAATTAATTGAGAAGGTGTAATATCTAACTCAGGGAATTATTTTATGGATTTGGTATAAAGGAAGGACATCTTCCTTTGTTATGAATGAAAGATTGCATGAAGCACAAAGAGCAGAATAGAAGAGAAACAAATTGATATGCAAGGATAAATAGAGTAGAGCAAAGTTGGAGAGAACTTCATTGCTAAGGTTTTATTCTAAGATTTGAGGTTTGATATTTGGATCTAAGGTTCATGACCTAGTCTACAAGCTCTAACAGTGATTGCTCTAATTGACAGGACAAAGGAAAGAGGTTAAAGCACAATAGAAACAATTATTCTATAAGGAATAGTTGAGAGATCAATTGGACAGTGAAGTTCAATGGTCTTTCCCCAGAAGTTGTTTGGATAGTGGGTCCTTTTGCCTTCTACAACTCCTAACAGGGTTGGCACAACTCCTAACAAGGTTGGAATCTCCTAACAGGGATTCAAAGTCTCCTAACAGGGACTCTTATGTATTGAATGTGTTTATAGACTCCTAACAAGGTCCATCCTCTAACAAGGAATGTGTGTGTGTGTGTGTGTGTGTGTGTGTGTGTGTGTGTGTGTGTGTGTGTGTGTATATATATATACATATAACACACACACACACATATACATATATATATGTATATGTATATATATATGTATATACAGATACATATACATATATATGTATGTGTGTATATATACATATATATGTATATACACACACACACATATGTATATGTATATATATATGTATATACAAATATATATATATATATGTATATACAAATACATATACATATATGTGTGTATGTGTGTATATATACATATATATGTATATACACACACATATATGTATATGTATATGTATATGTATATATATATACATATACATATACATATGTGTGTGTGTGTATACATATATATGTATATATACACACATACACACATATATGTATATGTATTTGTATATACATATATGTGTATATATATACACATACATATATATGTATCTGTATATATATATACATATACATATATATGTATATATACACATACATATACATATATATGTATGTATATACATATACATATCTATATGTATATATACACATACATATACATATGTATGTATGTATATATATACACATACATATACATGTATATATACACATACATATACATGTATATATACACATACATATACATGTATATATATATATATACATGTATATATATATATATACATGTATATATATATATATATACATGTATATATATATATATATATATATATATATATATATATTAGTATGTCTTTGTGGGCATCATTCTCACTGGAATTTTTCCTCTAATCAAGGGTTTTCCTAGTTAACGAATATGGTGTAATTATGTATGTGCATCTTGTTATGGTTTTTGTTTACCAGTGATTGAATAGTTAAGATTAATTAAGGTTGATAAATGTTTTAATTGGATAACTAATTCACTCCCCCCCTCGCTCAGTTATTTTGGTGGACTATTACTTCCAACAATTCTTACATTTCCAACAATTGGTATCAGAACATTTAGTGCTTGCGGGAAAGGTTTCAAGGACCTAAGCTAAAGATTAAGATGTTTTACATAAAAGAGATCCCTAAGCTTAACAGAGACAACTTTTCAGCATGGTAAGAATTGATGAAGCTACATCTATCAAACATCAATGATATTGGTTTGTTCTACTTGGAAAACATATATGTACCACCACCTAAACCTATGACTATGGAGCAAATGAAGGAGGCAAAGGATCACAATATAATGATGATTGATATAGCTTCCTCTCTAAACTATTATAAATTTGAAGAGGTCAAAGATTGTCCTACTACATTTGATATGTGGGAAAAGCTACAGAGAATCTATGGAGGTGATAAAAATGTTCAAAGAGCCAAGGCCGAAATCTTGAGAGACAAGTTTGATCGAATGAAAATGAAAGAAGGTGAGAACATTGTCCAATATAGTGAAAGAATTAAAAAGAGTGTGAGTGAAATCAGAGCTGCAAGAAGGAAAATTGAGGATGAAACAATATTCAACAAGGTACTAAGTACACTTCTTCCTACTTATGCAATTAGAGTTTTATCAATTCAAGAGATGAGATGCAATCCTAAAAATGATATAACCTTGGATGAATTCATGGGAAGATTAACTACTTTTGAGTTTGATAACTTTGATAACTTTGCTCCTACTTCTAGCAATCTTAAATCTACATTCAAAACCAAACTAAAATCAAAAGGAAAATAGGTTGAGAGTGATGAAGAAGATGATTCAGATGAAGACCTTGAAGTTATTGAAGCCCTACTTGCAAAAAGAGTATCAAAGGGAAAAGGAAAATGCAGAGGGGAAATTCCATTGATCTATTTCTCATGTGAAGAGGTTGGTCATATTGCTGCAAGATGTCCAAACAAAGAAGACATATATGAGAAAAGGAATAATAGGTCCAAAGGAAAGAAATACTTCAAAAGCTACAAGGACTTCAAAGACAAAGGTAAGAAATCTTGTTACATTGATAAAGATTTTGATAGTAATAATGATGAAGAGGAAGTAGTCTAAATTGATGATAAAGATAAATCTGATAATGAGGACAATGAAAAGATGGAACTTATCTCTCACATTAGCAAAAATGATATATGGATCATAGATAATGGTTGTTCCCATCACATGAATGGTGACAAAACTAAGTTTGAACATTTAGAACACTATGATGGTGGAAGTGTTAGATTTGGAAACAATAAACCATGTTATGTTAAAGGAAAAGGAATCAAATGTGAAAATGCCTACTAGGTTGAAGGATTAAGACATAATCTACTCAGTGTAGCTTAGCTAAACAATGTAGGATTCAAAGTAGAATTCGTGAATGGAAAAGCTAAACTATTGGATGGAAAAGGAAACCTAGTTGGAACTAGCAATCAAACAAAAGGAAATTTATTTTACCTAGATCTCATTGAAAGTACATGTTTGTTAGCTTAGATAGAGTAAAGTTGGCTATGTAATAAAAGGATGTGTCATGTTAACTTTGATAACCTAGTTACCATAAGCAATAACAAAAGAGTAAGAGGCATGCCTTATCCGAAGAAACCTAAGATGGGCATGTGCAAACAATGTCAAATTGGTAAGATGAGTAAAAGAAGTTTTAGAAGAAAGTACTTTAATTCTGAAGAAGTTTTGGAGCTAGTTCATACAATCTTTGCAGGTAAATAGGTGTGGAAAGCTACTATAGAGACATTTATTTCATTATATTTGTTGATGATTATTTTAGGATGATGAGTGTAATATTTTTGAAAGATAAATCTGATGCTTTTCAAAAGTTCAAATGGTATTTGGCTAGAGTTGAGAAAGAAATTGAGAAGAATCTAAAATGCTAGAGATCAGATAGAGGAGGAGAATTCATCTTAAATAAATTCAATGAGTTTTTCAATGAAAGAGGAATCAAAAGACAAGTATCAGTACCTAAAACTCCAAAGAAAAATGGAATAGTAGAATTAAGGAACAAATCCATCATGGAATGTGCAAGGATACTAATGTCTGAGAAGAATGTTGCACCAAAATACTAGAGAGAATCAATCAACATAGTAGTTCATACACTAAACTGAGTTCAACTGAAAAAGGTATAAACAAAACACCTTATGAATACAAAGTAGTGTACATGTGTCTTAATGGACCCCAATTCATTAGATCCTTCATTACATCATCGCAGACAGTCTCAGGCTTAAATAATTTTAAGTTATGATGTTGTGATTCAAGGAAGAAGTCAAGTTTGATGGTCTTCACATCTTCGCTTGCAATCAAGGTTAACCCAAGGTTATGGTTACAATGATGTAATTCCCTTTTTTCACTCATTTGTAGGGTTATAATCATGGTTAATTTTTAGGGCTATGATGGGGTGAACAATAGTTGAGGTTGGTATTTGCAACTTTGCAGGTAGCAAAGTAGTTAAGTGTTCTCAAGTTGTAAAGCCGCGAAAAGTGTCATTCAATCAAACAAAGTGTTAAGGCAAACCCAGGTTTAGGTAGTGAAGTAGTGATTCCCCTTTATCACACTCTCGGAAGGTTAAAGTATGAGTTAAGAACTCAAGTCATGAAGTTGCAAACAAGGAAATGATAAGCAGTTAAAGATTAGGTGCATCTTTACAAGGATTCTCCTATAGTTACAGTTTTTAGTCATGAAGCTACAAAGTTAGAGATGGAAGTCATCAAAACAATGATCGTAGCATCGCATGTTCTAGTTGGGTTTCATGTTTGGAAGTTCTGATGAAGCAACAAAGGCAAGGATGACTACATCGTGGCTTTGCACAGTTAAAAGGTTGTTAAGTCCAAACTACATTGAGGGTGCAAGAAGGCTAATTTTATGACGATCATAGGATTGCAAAACTTTATGGGCTAAATTGATTCTAGGCTTCAAAGTAGCAATATGACATGAAATGAAGACATCATAATTTTCCATGGTTAAATGGTTAAAGAGGGAAAGTGGTTGTGAAGCCATGAACATAGATAGTCAATAGGTCAACATAAAGATAGAAAGTTGGGTGAGGTGGCAGAATGCTTAAAAGTTATTGGGCCACGTGGTGAAGGCAGATGTTGAATTTAGTTGACTTGTTGACATGGTTGACTTGGCATGTTGAGAACGTGAAATCAAGTAGCTCTTTAATGGTGAGTAGGTTCATGATCACTCATAACTACTATTTTGAGTGTTCTCCATGCCCGATGAGTGTACATTTCATTAGTATGTTGTCATGGTTATCTATCTACCCAATTAGAGTAGTTGTGGCCACCATTTTTGTTCTCTTTAGGGCTTGATTTGTATACAATATTAGATTTCCTACATATAGATGTGTACCTCAATCAAATCCTTCTAGATTGGCAGTGATTGTTCTCTGCAACTTTAAGGTAGTAGTTGAGTTTTGGCTTTCAATTGAAGTTTTCTCAGTTATGCTTTAACAATAAAAAAAAGTTTTATAACCTTTCCAAGGGTTGGTCTTTCTGTGATTCCATAGCAGTTGTATGGCATACTCTACTACTATAATTTCCTTTTCCTTTGAATGAATATAACTCTCGATTGTATCTCTTTCATCCATTAATATATTGTGTAGTATTTTCTTGCCTTATGTTGATGTATTGTATCTATTTTTCAATTGTATGATTTTATCTACTTGGCCTTTGAATGATATAGAGTGAAGTTTCTTCCTTATAACATTATATTAGTTTTATGATGTTCATATGGTTGTTGAGTCAAACAAAGATTGAATCTGTGTATTTTGAGATTATAATGATGAACTATACATTTCTAGGTAGAGATAAGATTAAACATACTATTTTGGTGTATCGCCCTCTCTAGATTAGATTGGGTAGTTTGATTTTCATGCATCTCCTTCTCCCTTTTCCTCTCAAGAAGTAGTTAGGTGTGCCCTAATAGTAAGGAATTCAACCTTCTTTGGAAACCCAATCTCATTGTTCAAGTCCCACAACTAGAAGATTTTTTTCATGTTTCATAGGTTTCCTTTAGGTCAAACTTTAGGCAAGGATGCAAACTTTTGTGACAACAATTACATTGGTAGTTGGCATAGTTGCAAGATTTTCTACTAATCTAACAAAAAATCACATGATGGTAGTAAAAAAGATTTCTAAGGTACCTAACAGGGACTGAAGAATATGGTTTATGGTATAAGAAAGGAGGAAATATTGAGTTGAGAGCCTTTACTAATGCAAATTAGGTAGGAAACATTAATGACATAAAAAGTACTAGTAGAGGAGTATTCTTTCTTAGAAAGAGGTTAGTATCTTGGACAAGCAAGATGTAGAATTGTATCTCTCAATCCACAATAGAGGTAGAGTATATTGTTGCAACAATCAATTGTTCTAATATAATGTGGATCAAGCAATTAATGTTAGGAATGAAGGAAGAAATCAAGGAACTAGTGGTTATCTATTGTGATAACACAAGTGCAATAAATATATCCAAAAATCCCATGATGCACACAAAGACAAAACACATTGCAATCAAATATCATTTCTTAAGGGAATTGGTTTAAGACAAAGAGGTGAGATTAGAATTTGTGAACATTAAGGAGCAGATAGAAGATATATTTACTAAGGCTTTACCTAAGGATGCATTTATGTATCTAAGAGGTAAACTAGGGATTGTTCCCCTATCTGATGTTCACTAAAGCAAAAGATAGTGAGGCATCAACCAAGTTTCATTGAAGATCTATCAAGTTGATGAAGATTGTCACACTTTAGGTACGAAATGTAGAGCATATTGCATATGAATCAGTACAAAGGTACATTATAACTTCAAAATTCTGTATCCTTTTGCATTTGATGTCAAAGAGGGAGAATATAGTATGTCAACATGGAAGATCGAGGAAAGTTCAGTGTCAATGAGAAAGAGGGAGAGTTTTGTATCTCAGTAGAAGGAAGATATTTAGATGATGGGTTGTACAAAAAAGAGGGAAAAAATGATAGAATTTCATAGTAGAGTGTTGACAAGGAAGCAACAGAGACAAATCCAAGAAAAATCTCAGAGGAGTTGGTATGGATGAGAATCAGAATGAAACTAAGGATATTACTCAATTGTTCATACTTATATCAGTTTATGTTGACATGTTGTGTTGCCATCAATGCCAAAGAGGGAGTTTTTTGAAAATAATTCTTCAGTTGTATGTCATCATTAATGTTACACAAATGTTAGTATTAACCAAGAAATGTAGATTTTGTAGTATTAACCTTGTATATCTCAATATTAACCAAGTAGTCGGGTAAATAAGACTTTCCAGTATTAACGGAGTAGTTGGTTAATAAAGGGATTCTTACTTGTAGTATAGACCAAGTGGGTGGGCATCAAAAGGTTACAGTATTGACCGAGTGGTCGGGCATCAAAGGAGTCACAGTGTTAACTGAGCATTCAGTCCTAGTGTTGACCAAGTGACAAAAAAATGCATTTGTCAAATATTTAATTGATTGAGGTTGACTATTTGGATGTTTATTATTGTTTTGGAAGGGTATTCAAGCTGACTTATCCAATCCTATGATATATAAGAAAGGTCAAGTTGTGAGGATAGAATGTAGAAGTGGAATATGAAATAAGATGAATATGTAACTAAAGGAAAAGGAAGAGAAGGAAAGTGTGGAAGAGAAGTTGCAAAAGAACCTTTGATCAGGAAGGATCTAGAAGTCAAACTAGAACAAACATCTAAATCTGCAAAGATAGTTGCTTCATAAATCAAGTCAAATTAATCTCTTCATAGAGTTGAGTTAACAATAATTTTGTAAATCCTCTAACAAGGTGACATTTGAAGATTGAAGTGTTTGAAGACCTCTAACCAGACCACTCCTAATAGGGTGATCTAAATCCTCTAACAGGGTCATACTTAATAGTATCTTTTGTTACCTTTAATAGGGTTGGCTCCTAACATGGCTCACTTCAAAAGAGTGAAAAATATTGTGACTAGTTGTAAGGTGGTTTTCCAAAATTGGGTTTCCACATTAAATTATGGTGTCATCTATGTTTATGTTATTTTATTTATGCTTTATGTTTCAACAACTAAGTTACTAAAGGATAAAATAGATTAATACTCTTAAGATTGCTTTGTTAACCAAGTGACAATAATATTTTAGTGTTAACTGAGTTGGACAGTATTGTATGATCAGTAAAAGTTTGTATTGACATCTAAGGGACAAGGAATTATTTTTGTGGTAACTGATTGACCCCTCCCCTCTTAGTTACACTCTTGCATTTCCAACAATGCACATGGTAGGAATTTTTTTTTGAATATGGATTCACAAAATGAAGTCACCACTACTGATATATATATATATATATATATATTTATTTATTTATTTATTTATTTATTTTATATTTTTTTCTTCTCTTCCAACACCTAACTAGAACAAGTATTTGATGTTCATATATTTTCTTCTTTCTTCTTTTCCAACACCTAGCTGGAAAAAGTATCTACTACTAACAGTACTCCTATGCAATTAACTATGCCCAAGTATAACTCTTATCCTCCTCCATTCTTTTTGAATTTAACACATCTGTAATAAACTAACAACACCATACCAATCTTCCTTTGCATACCACACATCAGTAACATGATCCTCATGAAAACCACCATCATTCAAATTCATCTTAAATTCAATATTCCATGATTCATATTAATTTACCTCTTTGACATCTTCATATATGTTTTCTTCTTTCATGTCATCAATAATGCATGTAACCACTTCACTTGTTGGATCTCCAACCAAGGCATTGTACTCCTCTACTATTGTAGTCTTCAAACCATCTTCATCTACTTTGGGTTCACAAATATTTTCATCTTCATGTTCTTTCTCTTCTTTTATATCACATGTATGATACTCTATAGCATCTTCTTTCTTTCCTTGATCCAAACAATTATTAGCATCTCTTTTATGATGAAGAACTTGTCTCTTTCGCAACTTTTCTTCTGAATTATTCATCCACTTATGTAAATCCAAAAATATTTTCTTGCATTCTCTTTCTAAATTTCTCAAATCTAGGGATCCTCAGAATCTATCCAATCACAAAATTCATATTCTTCTTTCTCTTCTCCATGCTCAAGTCTTCATAAGAAAAACTTTGTGCAATACAAGCACCTTGTATAAACTGCTTCACAATTGGTGATCTATCTATAAACTTAGCTCAAATCATGACCATGTAAAATGCCTCACTATTGGTGATATGTATACATAATCAAGAACTTCTTCTTGACAAACTTCACCCTACCCTAGGTCCTGGTGCAAACTGCCTCACATTCGACGATCTGTCCACACACTCAGGAACTCTCGCTTTGATACCATTTGATGAAGGGTCTCCCCTTAATACCACAAAAAACAAACAAAATAGAGAATGACACAAATTTCAAGAATAAACTATGGGCTTCTTATTATAATTGCAAATGCAAAATTATAAAATTACAATATGCAAACGCACATGGACGCCTTCCTTACAATAGTCTCTAAGATAGAGCTATGACTATCACCCAAAACTACCCTAGATAACATATGAGCCTTCCTTATATGAGATTTTTTTACCACCTAAGAAGGTTCTAGACACTAATCCCTAACCCTTGAGGTTGACCGACCTCGTATTTTAATACACCATTACACTTTATTAAATAAGATCAACTCAAGACAATTTGCAAATTACATTTTCAGATGGGTCCACTTCTAGAGACCATAACTAAAAAATAGTTGACTTAATGGGCTATTATAACCCCATTCTCAAAACCTCAGCTAGCAATCTACAATGATTGATAGTGAAAGCATCCATTAGTCAAGGTTTCACCTTGTTTCAGAGCTATTTAAGCCTTCATTGCTGGACCTAAAGTTTGGATAGACAATATTCATACAAAAAATTTGCAATGACTACATTAATATATATGATATGATAATAAAACTCATCTGGCATGCTAATATGTCAAATATGAACCTCTACATATGATATTAGAACAATATGAGCACATAATAATGAATTACTAAAATTAGCAAGCTCCCTCAAATAGCAAGTCTGTACAGGAATAATCCTTATTGGAAACACAAAAACTGGAAAACTAGAAATAGAAATAGTTTTGGGTGATACAAGATTTCCCTTAAACCCAGGATGCTCTTGCATCAATAACCATTAAATACATACCTCTTAGGTGGTTGGATAAACTTGGATCTACACTCAAATGCATGATGTTGATAATTATTATAATGATAACAGTAACCATTGAATTTGGGAGTAATATTGCTCTTACCATTTTTGCTTCTACATACATTTGTTGTGTGTCTAAACTTTCCACAATGATACCATGTTGGTTTCTTTAGCTTTGAATTAGTGTTCACGTTCCTTTTTTTGGCTTTCTTTGATGATTCGCCTTGCTCGGTATATCCTAAGTTAGATGTGTCTCTCGGTCTCCTTTGTGCTCTGAGTTGTTCGTCCATTAATTTGATATAGTCTTGTGATCTGTTCATCTCTCCATAAGATCTTTCTTAGACTTTAGTTCACTCTTTAGTCTTTCATTTTTAGTCCTCAATTCATCAATTCCTTCCATCTTCCTACCAATTTCAAGATTAGCATCGAGTAGTTGGGTCATACCAAAGTGATTCTATGTTAATCTTGAGATCTCTTCATCTTTTGCATCGAGTCTTGCAGTAATTGGGCTCTTGTCTTCTTCCATCATTTGTTTTTCATCCCCAACTTTTCTCTTTTGTTTGGTTACTTCACACATTCTTGTAGATTGCACTTGTTGTTCCATTTTCAAAGATTTGACCTACTCTAGTAAGATTGTGGTTTTTATCTAGTTGATTAGCAATGGTAGCATCAAATTCATCAGACATGTTTCCATTAGATAGTTCTTCTATAACTTGCTCTTGATAGGTTGTCTCATTGGTTTGCTAGGAAATTTCTTTTTCCTATTCTAGGAATGCTTCAGGTTGTTCTTCAATTCACTAATTTGACTCATGGCCATCCTTAACTCCAATATCTAGTTCTCAATGGTCCTATCAAATATGTACTTCTCCTTGACTCAGACTCTTAGGTAGTGAAACTTTAACAAGAGAACGCATCCCTGATACCAATTGTTAAAATACAAGATATATAGGATGTTGAGTTGGTGGGGGGTGGGGGGGGGGGGGGGGTGTGGGGGTGCGGGGGGTGAATTAGTATGCTCTAAAACTTTTTATTTTGATAAATTTAGTACTTTCTTTACTTCCTTTGTTAATAGTTTAACATTAAGCATATAGAAGTTTACTTATAACGAAAAGTAAAACAACTTATTCAACATCAACACATAAAATCATAAGACATAACTCGTAATATAATCATTTTGATATCGCATAAGCCCTTGGTTAGAGGGGAAACTATAGTGGGGATGGTACCCACAATTCCATCGCTATGATAATAAGAGGTTGCCTTATTAGGGATACAATGTTTAGTCACTTCTAAAGACTTATTCAATTAAGAGTATAAAATGAGATCTACAATACCTTTTACAAGGATTTTACAACAGTCATCAAGTGTGTTCTCAATTAAGAGATTTACATATAAGACTATGTTGGTGCCCAAATTAGCATATTAGGTTTCTTATGAAATGATGATCCAATAATGAGAATTCCTAATAGAAATTTTCCAATTGATAGGTTCTACTCTAATTGAATGTGGACCTCTACAATTATGGCTCTGTAGAACCAAGGTTGGTAGGCCTATACCTCACACCCTAGAGTCTTTTTAGAGTAGATAATTTGTGAGATTTAAGTGTTTTAATAATTTTAAAAGTTTATAAATGTTTGTAGGTGTAATATATAAATGTATAATGGATTTGACAACCTTTTTCACTTGGATGTATTTCCTTTCTGCAATCAGCATGAAGATTCAAAATAATAATCAATAGACCAGTGCCTTAATCGATGGAGTCTTTATCATTATTTTTTCAATCACTCAAAAATTTTAAAGTAACCTCCGAGATAGATAATAAATCCCTTTAAGATAGATTTTTATCACTTTAATGATGTATGAACTATTGAATGCTCAAGTAAATTTCAAAATTGATTCTTACTGAATTTAACTCCCCTGACAAGCCCAATAAGACAACAATGAAGATTGATTTATCAATACAATATTACTATTTTACAAACATTGAAAAAACTTACTACGTTCAATCAATTGAATAATCAATTAAAGCAAACTTGAAATTTCATATGAGGAAACAAAATGCATGAGACAGAAATGATATCACCAAAAGATCAATCGAGCACATGAAACACTTGTATTGAATTTGAAATGCTTTCACCATAAATACATGTGTTGCTAGTGCATACAGATAAAACAAACTAAAGTAGACAACAAGATCAACTTTCTCTATTAGGCCAATAGTGGCATGTTTTGATGGTTAAGTTGTTGTGTTGTTATCCTTGCCATCAAGGTTCAAATCTAATGGGGATGAGGTCCCCCGTTTGTGGCCTCACTGGTACATAGCTCCAGGTCAAAGCGTTTACCCCTCAAAAAAAAAAAAAACTTTCTCTATTATATATATATATATATATATATATATATATATATATATATATATATATATGATAATGATTATATTGTTGATATCCAAATTTGGTCCTTATAATTATAGATATCGAATTAGTTACAAAATGGAAGGGTGTGACCCTTTGTTTACAAAATTTATCCTAATTGACCAACTAATAACAACTGTCGATTTAGCAAAACAAGATTTTAAGAGAAAAGATTCAATGAGATGAATTTGATGATGATTCCTCAACAAAATCATTGCATTGTTTGATATGCTCCTGGTATTTATCATCCTCAAGAAAGTCTGCATCTCTAATCACCTCATGGGCCTTGATTTCCATCTCGATCATTCTTTCAATCTGTTCGCTTGTTCTTATCTGTTGGATACAATTGTTCAATTGTGCGTTGTCTTTGATGTTACACAAATGTCATATCAGTTATCAGATAGAGTCTACCGAGCTCAGTTGGTCAGCAAAGTAAATTCCAAAGTCTACCGAGTGTTCTTGAAAAATACTCTATGGAAACAGTTTTTTACTGAGCTCACTCAAGCATCGAAGGATTTTGTGATAGAAGTCAGTGGTAACTAAGCTCACAAGGTTAACAAAGGAAAGTTAGTGTTGACCGAGTTCACTTGGTCTCCAAAGGATTTTGCAGAGTTCACAATGTTTACTGAGCTTCAATTAGTTAACACTGAAAATCATTTATGGAGTAGTGTTTACCGAGCAGAGTTGGCCAATGAAGGATTTCATTGTTTTGGAAAATAAAGTTTAATTATTTCATGTACTGATTGTAGCCAACAAATGTAATGATTATTGGTAATTGTAACTTGTAAATGAGTCGATTTGACAATTTGTAAGGTATAAATAGGAGGTCAAGTTGTGAATTCTAAAGTATGGATGAGTGTAATGAGCAAGCATGCAAGTATACTGATTGTGTAAAGAAGAAAGTGTGAGTGAATTTTGAAGAAGGATCAGATATCCTTGAGGAGTAGCAAAGATTTATTTGATCAGTGAGGATCTAGTGAAGTAGCACTAAGATCTGTATCAGCAATTCAGTTGCATCTCATTCAGGTCAATTCATTGTTACTTTCTCACCATTGTAGCAGTGATTTGTAAATCTCTTAACAGAGTTGGTTTAACAACCATTTTGTAAATCCTCTAACAAGGTGACAGTTCTATTGAATTGTTCTAAAGTCCTCTAGCAAGGCCACTCCTAGCAGGGTGACTAAATCCTTTAACAAGGTCACACCTAACAGTGTGTTTTGTAATCTTTAACAGGGTTGGCTCCTAACAAGGCTCACTTCAGAAGAGTGAAAATTGGTAGCCAGTTACTTGGTGGTTTTTCCCATATTAGGTTTCCACGTTGAATCTGGTGTCTCTTGTGTTCATGTTATTTCTTTTATGCATGCATGTTAATCACTGTGAATGTTTAAGGTCTATCAAAGATAACATACATTGCATCTACCAAGTTACATAATTTTTTTCTGTATAGCTACCGAGTGATAGCAGTAACTAGTTTTATAAGACATCTAAGGGATTTGTGGATTTGTTTTTGTGATAACTGATTCACCCCCGCCCCTCAGTTACTCCATCTATATTTCCAACAATTGGTATCAAAGCATTTGGTGCTTGCAAGAAGGATTTCAAGGATCTAAGCTAAAGATCAAGATGTCTTACAAGAGGGAAATTCCAAGGCTTAACAAGGATAACTTTTCAGCATGGCAAGGTCTCATGAGACTCCATCTAGCTTCCATTGGAGATACAAGATTAAAATACCTTGATCAAGAATATGTAACTCCTTCTGATACATTATCTGTCAATGACATTGCTGAGAAAAAGACTCATAACACATGATGATAGACATTGCATCTACCTTAAGCTATGAAGAATTTGATGATATCAAGGACTAAAAAATTGCCTTTAAAATGTCGAACAAGCTAAAAGATATCTATGGAGGTGATGACAATGTGAGGAGAGCCAAAGCAAAAAGTCTAAAAGGATAATTTGATCAGATGAGGATGAGAGAAGATGAAAAAATTGCTAAATATGTTGAAAGAGTCAAAGCAAGCGTCAGTGCAATCAAAGCTTCTGGAGGAGATATCAAAGAGGAAATAGTTGTAAGTAAAGTTCTTAGAACATTACTTCCCATTTATGCAATTAGAGTTTTTGCAATTCAAGAAAGAAGGTGTGAAGCAAATCATAAGATAAATTTAGAGGCCATAGTAGGAAGATTGACTGCATTTGAGCTAGATAACTATGACAACTATGTTCCAGCTCCCAAGAACATTGAATCAACATTTGAAGCCAAGCTTTCACTCAAAGATAAGGGCAAAAAGATAAAGGATTCTCAGTCAGAAAGTGAAGAAGAATAAGAATGGAGTTCTGACAATGATCTTGAGTTGGTTGAAGCTCTACTAGCAAGGAAATATTCTAGAGGCAAAGGGAAATATAAAGGTAAGGTTCCTCTAATATGTTTTTCATGTGAAGAAATTGGTCATATTGTTGCTAGGTGCCCAAACAAGCAAAAAAAGGATGAGAAGAAAGGTCACAAGTGAAATGGCAAGAAATACTTCAAATCATTCAAGGAAAAAGGTAAGAAAACATGTTTCATGGCTAAGGATTAATAGTGAAGATGAAATTGTTTACATTGCTATGAAAGATGAATCTGATAATGATGAGGAAGATAAGATGACAGTTATCTCTCATGTAAGAAAAAATTATACATGGATCATAGACAGTGGTTGTTCACATCATATGACTGGTGACAAAACAAGGTTTGAACATTTTGAAGACTTTGATGGTGGCAGTGTTGGTAATAATGAACCTTGTTGCATAAAAGGAAGAGGAAGAATCTCACTAACCAAAGAGCTTGTATGTGATAATGCCTATTGGGTTGAAGGACGAAAACACAATTTTTTGAGTGTGGCACGTCTAATCAATATTGGATTAAAGGTGGAATTCATGCAAGGAAAAGCAAGATTGTTAGATGATAAAGAAAAGCTGATTGGATCAGGCATACAAACAAAAGGTAACTTGTTATATCTTGAACTTGGTGAATGTTCATGTTTTATTGCTCAAGTTGAATAAAGTTGGTTATGGCACAGAAGGTTATGTCATGTGAACTTTGATAACCTAGTGAAAATAAGCAAATTCAAAAAAGTAAGAGGCATTCCTAGTATAAAGAAACTTGATGTTGGTCTATGCAAGAATTGTCAAATTGGTAAGATGAGAAAAACTAGCTTTAAAAGTGAAAACTATCAGTCTGAAGAAATTTTGGAAATTGTGCATACTAATTTGTGTGGACCTATTGGAATTGAGAGCTATACTAGAGAAAAGTTCTTTATTCCTTTTGTTGATAACTACTCTAGAATGATGATTGTCATGTTTTTGAGAGAGAAATCATAAGCATTTGAAAAGTTCAAATGGTATTTAGCTAGAGTAGAGAAGGAAACTGGGAAAAGATTGAAATTCTTGAGATCAAATAGAGGTGGTGAATTCATCTCCCATGAATTCAATAAATTTTGCATTGAAAGAGGAATCAAGAGACAGGTATCAACACCTAGAACTCCCGAGTAGAATGGAATAGCTGAAAGGAGGAATAGATCTATCATGGATTGTGCAAGGACTCTAATGATTGAAAAGAGAATTGCTATCAAATACTAGAAGGAAGCTATCAACACTGCAGTTCATACCTTGAACCAAGTACAGTTGAAGAAGGACTCATTCAAGACTCCTTATGAGTTATGGTATGGCTATAAACCCAATGTAAGTTACCTAAAAGTATTTGGAAGTAAATGTTACATCTTGAAAGAATCTAAAAAATGTAAATTTGATGTGAAGGGTGATGTAGGAATATTTTTGGGATATTCTTGCAAAAGTAAGGCATATAGATATTTGAATTTATCTATTCACAAAGTCATAGAAAGTGCACATATGAAAGTTGATGAGTTTGCAGAAAGGACTGAAGAAGAAAGCAAAAAGGAACCAGAAGACTATAGAAGATTTGTTTTCATTGAACCTAATATAGTGCTAGATACATCTGTCAATCAAGAAACTTCTACTCCTGAGTCCTTAGTCACCAAGTTGCAAGAAGTTCAAATTGAGTTGAAGTAACCTGCGTCACATTCAGATGCTACCAAGCCAATGCCTACTGAGTCTGAAGGACTTGAGTAGTAATCATATCAACCAGAGACAAAAACTCAAAATGAAGACAGTGGAACTCAATCAAAGGGAAAAGAACCTATATTGGCCAAGTATGTTAGGAGACATCAGGCACCAGATCAGATTATTGGAGACAAATATGAAGGTATTATGACAAGAAGTAAGATAAAAAGTACTTGTTTACTTGCTGATTTTGAACCTAGAAATGCCAAAGATGCATTAGAAAATGAAAGTTGGATTGAGGCTATGAATGAAGAGATTGAGCAAATAGAAAAGAACAAAACATGGACTCTTGTACCTAGGCCTAAAGATAAAAATGTGATTGGAACTAAGTGGATATTTAGAAATAAGTTGAATGAGGATGGTAAGATATCAAGAAACAAAGCTAGATTGGTGTGTAAAGGCTACTCTCAAGAAGAAGGAATTGATTATGGAGAGACCTTTGCTCCTATTGCAAGACTGGAAGGTGTTGGGACCTTACTTGCATATGCTGCAGACAAAGGATTTAAGGTATATTAGATGGATGTCAAATCTACATTTCTTAATGGTATTCTTAATGAAGAAGTCTACATTGAGTAGCCTGAAGGTTTTGTTGATCTAGGCAAGAAGAACATGGTCTGCAAGTTACACAAAGCATGGTATGGTCTGAAACAAGCCCTTAGAGCATGGTATGAAAGATTGCATAACTATCTTATTCAAATTGGTTTTCAAATCTAACTAATGATAATAGTAGCTTGTATATCAAGGAAGGACTAGATAACAAGATTGTTTTGGCAGAAATATTTGTGGATGATACTTTGTTTATAGGAAATGATGATCAATGGAAAGAATTTTTAGAGAAAATGAACAAGGAATTTGAAATGTCAATGTTTGGTGAGATGAAATTCTTTGTTGGTCTTCAAATTCAGTAGAGAAAGAATGGTATCTACATTACTCAGTCAAAATACATCAAGGAGATACTCAAGAAGTTTGGTATGGAAGATTGTAAACCAATTGGGACTCTCATGTGTACTGGATTAAAGCTTACCAAGAATGATGAATCAAAAGAGGTAGATCAAACCTTATATAGATTAATGATTGGAAAGTTGCAGTATGTAGTTCATATGAGGCTTGATATTGCTCTTGCAACTGGTATAGTAGCAATATTTTCAGAAAAACCCAAAGAGAATCACATGATGGCAATCAAAAGGATCTTGAGATATTTGAAAGGAACTAAAGATTATGGACTGTGGTATAAACTTGGAGGAAATTTGGACTTGAAAGTCTTTACTGATGTTGATTGGGCAAGAAACATTGATGACATAAAGAGTACAAGTAGTGGAGCATTCTTTCTTGGAAAGAGGTTGGTTTCTTGGACAAGTAAAAAGAAAAATTGCACATCCCAATCTACAGCAGAAGCAAAGTATGTTACAGCAGTAGTAAACTGTTCTAATATTGTTTGGTTTAAACAGTTATTAGAAGGCATGAAGGTTGAGATCAAAGAACTAGTTGTTATGTTTTGTGATAATACAAGTGCAATCAACATATCCAAGAACCCAGTGATGCACTCCAAAACTAAGCACATTGCAATAAAGTATCACTTTGTTAGAGAATTGGTGTAGGACAAGGAGATTAGATTGGAATATGTCCATACAAAGGAGCATATTGCTGACATATTCACTAAGCCTTTACCTAAGGATGCATTTTTGTATCTAAGAGGTAAGATAGGGGCCATTCCCCTATCTGAGGCTCACTAAAATGAAGTTTTAGTGATGCATCAACAAGAACCTAGTTGAAGATCTATCAGTTGATGCAGCATAGTCATGGAAACATTTTATATGAATCGGTACTTAAGGTACATTGCTACTCATTTGGTATGTGTTGTCTTTGGCATATGTTGTCAAAGAGGGAGAGTATACTGTCATATCTTCCTGAAATTTGAATTTGTGTGTGGAGAGTTTGTTGTTTAGAAAATAAGCTATGTAATTCCTTCACAAAGGGAGATTACTGCATTAGAGAAGTTTGTAGCATAAAATCTAAGAGGGAGAAATGTTCTGTCAGAAAAAGACTTGTTTTCAAATTTCATCTGCTATGACATGTTGTGTTGCCATCAATGCCAAAGAGGGAGATTGTTGGATACAATTGTTCAATTGTGTGTTGTCTTTGATGTTACACAAATGTCATATCAGTTATCAAATGGAGTCTACCAAGCTTAGCTAGCCAGCAAAGCAAATTTTAGAGTCTACCGAGCATTCCTAAAAAATACTCTATGGAAACATTTTTTACTGAGCTCACTCGGGCATTGAAGGATTTTGTGATAGAAGTCAGTGGTAACCGAGCTCACAAGGTTAACAAAGGAAAGTTAGTGTTTACCGAGTTCACTTGGTCTCCAAAGGATTTTGCAGAGTTTGTAGTGTTTATTGAGCTTCAGTTGGTTAACACTAAAAATCATTTATGGAGTAGTGTTTATCGAGCAGGGTTGGCCAATGAAGGATTTCATTGTTTTGGAAAATAAAGTTTAATTGTTTCATGTATTGATTGTAGCCGACTAATGTAATGATTATTGGTAATTGTAACTTGTAAATGAGTCGACTTGACAATTTGTAAGGTATAAATAAGAGGTCAAGTTGTGAATTCTAAGGTATGGATGAGTCTAATGAGTGAGCATGCAAGTATACTAATTGTGTGAAGAAGAAAGTGTGAGAAAATTTTGAAGAAGGATCAGATATCCTTGAGGAGCAACAAAGATTTATTCAATCAGTGAGGATCTAATGAAGCTAAACTAAGATTTGTATCAACAATTCAGTTGCATCTCATTCAGATCAATTCATTGTTACTTTCTCGCCATTGTAGCAGTGATTTCTCAATCTCTTAACAGAGTTGGTTTAATAGCCATTTTGTAAATCCTCTAACAAGGTGGCAGTTCTATTGAATTGTTCTAAAGTCCTCTAGCAAGGCCACTCCTAACAAGGTGATTAAATCCTTTAACAAGGTCACACCTAATAGTGTGTTTTGTAACCTTTAATAGGGTTGGCTCCTAATAGGGCTCACTTCATAGGAGTGAAAATTGGTAGCTAGTTACTTGGTGGTTTTTCTCATATTGGGTTTCCACATTAAATCTGGTGTCTCTTGTGTTCATGTTATTTCTTTTATGCATGCATGTTAATCACTGTGAATGTTTAAGATCTATTAAAGATAACATACACTACATCTACCGAGTTACAATATTTTTTTCTGTATAGCTACCAAGTGATAGCAGTAACTAGTTTTATAAGACATCTAAGGGATTTGTGGATTTGTTTTTGTGGTAACTGATTCACCCCCCCCCCCCCCCTCAATTACTCCATCTATATTTCCAACACTTGTCATCTCTAGGACGTCATTCTTTTTTGCTCTGAGGGCTTGATCTTGTATCGCATGACACATCCCCATCCATATTTGCTAGTTAATTGTCTTTCCATCTGCATCATGCCATGATAGGACTCTATGCTCCGTTAACAAATCCTCAATTAATTGAAAAGTGGTCTTAAACTCTTGTGTGTATATGTTGTGATCGTTAATCAATTTATTTGCTTCTTGCATGTCTTCATCCTCTACAAGATCATTATTTTCCTTGACTAGTCTTTTGTACACCTCATTATGCTAGAAGGCCAAAGATTTATATGCATTATATAGATTCAAAACCCTTCCTAACCTGGTTAGCAACATTTTGAAATGATTTCTCAATATGGAGCTAGATATCTCTCTTCGAATCAAAAATACATCCTTTAGCCTTTTGTTTTCTTCCTATATCCTCTTCAATTCACTCTTCAAGGCATCATCTGATAATTGAATCATAGGCTAGGTTGTTGGCCTTCTTATTTCCAGCAAGCTCTCATACATTGCCTTCCAATTGTCTCTCTCAAATGTCACCTGCTTTATTTGTGTTTGGTTAAACATAGCAATGTCCACGTGTATAGTTGCCGACTTATTAGGGTTTGTTATCCCTACTTTCAATGTCATGAAATGTCCAAAATCTTGATCAGTATCAATGATTTGTGGCCTTTTGTGTAGAGGGTAAAGATCCCATTATAGCATAGATCTTTCATCTTCCACAAATTTGAAACCATTGATTGCATCTTGTACACCCTGCTCTCAAATCTCATCTTGGTAAAATCATGATTCCTGCTTCATTTAGTAGTTGTCTCCCTTTTGCTAGGGTCATTCTCTCTACTTCCTTCTTGATGTCCTCTTTCAAGTTGGCCATCAACTCTTTTTCATTTTTTGGAGTGAAGTGTTAGACACTCTGTCTCAACATCTTCCCTTTGTAATTATATAAAATAATAATAAATTCTTCAGATTTGACAAAGTCATCATCACTTACAAACTTGCTAGATCCAAGGATTATTTCATCCTTTTTAACATCAACTCTTCAAGTATACGAACATCATATTTAATGCTTGAAGCGTTGGCTTGTCTAAAGTCCTAGTCACTAGAATAGGGGACTGTGGCAAATTATGAATGTCATTTTTGAATTGCTCCAATTCTTGTTGTCTCCTCTCTTCAAGCTTCATGTTCTGATCTTGCAAGTACTGTTGAACTTCTAGCCACTCCATATTTTTGAAATTCTCTTCATATTCAATGCCATGATGGATATAGTCTCCCAATTTTTGTGACATTCTGCATGCATGGATATAACCCTCAGGATCATAATGGGTCCATAGATCCACAGTGTACATATGATACTCATTCTACAAATTTTCCCCAATCTTATCATACGTCTTTGTTGCACAAATTGTAAAATCTCCAAAAGATAAAGTGGTGGGGAGAAAAGTTTGTTTCCTTTTCTTCCCTCCAAAATGTTGTTTTCTTGACTCTAACATCTGCCTTACAATCTCCAAGTAAGCAATTATGTCAGGTACTGAGGCTGGCTGTCTGTATGGTTTACCCTCAAATCCAAAAACTCTAAAACATGTGAAATAATCACAAGCATACCAATCGCCCCAATTATGCTTAATCTTCTCCCCCAATCCATTATCTTTAGGTCTCAAAAACCTCTTATGTCAGGGCTAATAGAAGGGAAAGCTTGATGCCCAAATAGCATATACAAGGGTTGGACAAAATATTCCTCAAAAGTGAAGTAGCAAGAGGCATTGTTTTTGTAATCCCATATTGAAGTCCACAATTAAACTAGTTTTTCTTCTTCATTAGTCTCCCACATATTTAATTTTAAATTATCATGCCATGTATTTCTTAATTGGTCATAATATAGAATCACATGCATTAGAAAAGAATAATGTCTAAAAGTAGGGTATTGAACATCATTAAAATTAACAAAAGAAGAATGAATATTGTCAACAATATACTCTGCATAATCATAGGGCCTGGTCTCCAACATTTGTATATCAGATGCTAAGACCATAGGTCTAATCTCCATTAAATTAGGAACTCCCATTCCTCCCACTTGCCCGCAAGACTGAATGTCATGTCGAGGTAAGTCTTGAACATATTAATATTAAATGGAGGTCTATCTACTACAGTCAGTGGCTCTCTAACAGTCTTTTCAACATCAGCTTCCACTACATATAGGATATATCTGACATTTCAAATTCATTCTTCAACTTATTAAATGATAATTTCTTTGTGAGACCATCTGTTAATTTGAAAACTTTATTCAAAGAATCAATAGATATTTCCATAAATTTCTCCCCACATTGACATAGATATATCTATCATTATCATTGTATTTACTGATGATAACCTTCAACAATTCAACATTCACAAATACATTAGACACAATTAGCTTTCCTAAATTCATCTCTCATGGATGAAAAATAGGTGCTTTATGATTCCTTCTGACATTATGGTATAGGAAGAGCTCATATCCTCTTGTCCTTGTCCAGACATCTCCTACCTCACTGTATTTGTCTTCCAATTTGTCAGGAGAGGCAAACTTACTTCTTCTAGATTTAAGTCCAGTGAAATCCATCTTTTCAATGAAACCTTCATTTAGCTTTCTAGGAGGAACTTCATCCTCCAGTTTTTGTTTCTTCTCAGCTTTAATCTTCTTCACTTTCTCAACTTTCCTCTTCTACATTGAACTAGAACCCTCCATGATTTTCTAAAAATCCTCTCTGAATCAAATTATTGCAAACTTTGTATACTAATAGAAGCCTCTTATGAAATTCTTTATGCTCAAAATAAGGAATGATTACCTCTTTAATAAAAGATTCCTTATGCTTGTGTATTTACTTCCCTGCATGAATCAAAGCCATAAAGTTTTTTGATCTTTGTAATACAACACAGATTGTCAGTAGTCACTTCTTGCCATTACTTCCCCACCTTATAAAACATATTCAAATATTCGATCACTATAGCTTTTGGCAAAAAATACATGTATACCTTTGATCATTGTGCCTCATCCCTTAAAATAGTGATCTATTTTATTTTCCATATTTATCATTGTAGCAATGGTGATAACCATATCGTTCATCGCCGTATGGAAAACCTCTTATCCACAACCTTTGATGGATGATCTCACAATAGGACATAGCGATCACAATCTTTAGTTTTCATTGCAAGTTCTCATACCATCGCTATAGCACATAAAGATATGCAAAATATCACCGCTCATGCCATGTCTCTATTACTCCAAGTGTGATCCATGATCATTCCTAATCTATCACTATAGTCCATACCAATCCCTTTTTAACATCTTATTACTTTATCGATGTAGAACATAGTGATGAACAAACTTCATCATTGATCACTAAAACACAAACTTTATTACTTTGGCTATTGATGATCGGTAAAGGTCATAGTGATATATCTCTTTTGTCACTCATCACTATTTAAACAATGTATCCTCTCTACATAGTGATAGACTTGATCGCTATATGCTATAGTGATACATCACCCAACTCTTGAAAATGACCCTACTGTCATCGCTATAGCATACAATGATATTTGATACTTCACCATTGTAGCTATAGAGATATAAAAAAAATCATATATCTCATAGAATTTCAAGAAAATCAAAACTATGACCCATTGACAGGGATTGCCATATGATGAGTAAGCCTTAGGAATGCATTTTGGGATAGACACCTTTGATTTAGATAGTATATTATGATTCCTTGCAAACACAAAGAAATGTAGTAAGTGATTCTTTTATTTGATCACAATATAATCAACCTAGGCTATAAAAAATGATAAGTAATTTGCAACACGAAGAAAAAGTCCAAAAGATCCATTATAGTCAAAGAAAATAAAAGGTGGAAAATATTTATAAAATATTGAGCTCCACCAGACTATTAAATCCACCTTTTTCAAGGATTTAGAAAACTACTGCAGTGATTATAAAGTAGTGTCAAATGATCTATAGAAGAAACTTACTTTACTTGATTAGACCCCTCTTCTTCTCAATGATTATCACCTTCCTATGATAGATCTACAATTTCTTTTTGTTATGTCCTTAAATTCAACTTTCGACCTTTTCTCTATAGTGTTTTTTTAATTCCTTACTCAATAGTATTCACCTCTTCATAACATAACCTCAACCATACCATCAGCAACAATAACTTCTAATTATTCTCGACTACCTCTTTTATAGAAGTCTTTTGTCATTTTGTAGCTTGACCTAATTAGGATTTTAGATCCTTCTGGAATAGTCCTTTGATTGTGATCAATGATTTTGGAAACATCCATTCCTTCCCTCCTTTTCAACTTTATTTTAATTGGTTTGTGCTACCTTAAATTCATCAACAATCATTTCCCATTCTTTAAGAAAATATTTTCAAATCTTTACATCAATTATTGTAAACTATTTGTTTTGCTTAGTGTAGTCGTGTCACATTAGATTATGTGCAATTCAAGCTTTAATGTTGCCTCTATGTCAGTCGATAAATACAATGTTATTTCTTGTTGACACTTAGTATGGATTCTTTTCGGTGACTACCGAATTGCTCAATATAGCTTTTAGCTTGACTCAGGTATAGCCTTTGCATGGTAGATATAGTATATGTCTATTTCCACTAAATCTTGAGTACAATTGTAATGTTCTTCCATGTCCTCCTTCATTGCTCAAGAAACATAATGACTTGGTTACTATGCACATTTTGAAACTAATAGGCAACATAGCTACTTGTAGGAATAATAGTTAAGCCCTTGTCACAAATCCTGAGGGGAGCATTGAACATTTTTCAAACAATCCCCCCCTCATCGTTAGCCAAGAGTCTAAAGATTCAAACTTGTGACCAAAATCTGTTACCACTTGTTAGAGTGGGGTTGTCATTGCACCAAAAGACCAATCTATTAGTTCTTAATACAACCTCTCAACTTATAGTATATAGGAGGCAGTTAAGCCCTTATCATAGATACTGAAGGAGGCAATACCAACTTCCCCTTTCTACAATATACTTTTTTTTAGGAGGTTAGTGTTTTGGGTTTATAACCCATGCTTTTGGGACTCTAGAGGGTCTAGGTGTAATGTGCATCAATGATTGATAAACTGAGATAAGATTCAAGAAGTAGGGCCTTGAAAGAGGAGAATGCATAGAAATTAGATCATACCTCATCCCATGAGTGATAAAAAGTGAAGTCAAGGATGAAATGTTAGGTCCTACCCCAATCTCACCCACAAGAGAAGAGAAAGAAATGGGGGAAGTGTGTGCTCCAAGTGCAATTTTGAAATGCAAACACACTAAAGAAGAGCTCAAAGTTATAAATTGAGCAATTTAAGATGATATAGGAGCAAAGTAACATGTTGCAGTCTTGATGAGATTTCCATTTTATTAGATTTTAATTCAAATGGATTGTTGATTTTGGTCTCCTCCTTCTAGTTGAATGACACAAAATTATTATTTTTATTACAAAGATAATAATACCTCGTGCCTTTTGTTATTCCTTTTTGACTTGTTCCACACTCCCATTTTCAAATACCCTTCAAACAAAGGTGTCTTGCACCCTTCATGCTCATGTGTTCTTATAAGACAAATTATGCCTTTATCTTTTGCATCATGCCCTAACCTAGGTCCTTGCTTCCAAAAGCAACCTTTGCAATTCCAACAAATTAATATTAAGTAAACCTAAGTAGAACTTGATTGCTATTTATTTTGACACACTAGATTCAAAGTTGATTCTTCATCCCTAGTTTCCTATTTTGACCTTAATTTAAAGTTTCTTACCAGAAAAATTATCATGACTTATTTGATGCGAATTTGCTATCTTGTTTGATAAAAGAGACCTAAAAGAGGCAATAACAACTTCCTCTTTGTACAACATGATCTTTTTCCTTTATCTCGTGTTGCTCTAGCCTTTGATATTTCCTCCCTTCTTTCCTCTTGTTTCTTAATAGCCAAATATTTATCTAGAAAAAAAATGAGAGCACCTCAACAATTGCTCCTTATCTAGGAGACTTTGTTTATCATGCATGCTTTACATGATGATTTGAACAGTTTAGCTATCTTGTCACTAAACTTGCTCACTCTCTATGATTTGAAATTTTGTCATTGCCAAACCAATTTGTCTTGTAATTAATTTTTCCATAAAACTCTCACCCCTTTGATAGTTGATCTAGAGGATATTTTCACTAAAATTTGAAGTATCTCCAAAACTCCAATAATCAGTACCATGTTGAAGTCCTCAAAATTTTGAGTCCAACGCAACTTGAATGGACGAAAAAGGAGTCCGTATGCTCGAGATATGTCTAGTCAAAGTTGGATCAAACCTTGGGTCAAAGGCTGTTAGAAAAGGCAAAATTTCAAACTCTCCAAAATTGGTTGAAGACAACGCCAAATCGAAGGTCTCGTTGAAAGATTTCTGATAACATTTTTTTCATAAAAAATGGAGCCCGGATGCAAAATTTATGCTCGGTTAAAGTTGGCTGACCAAAGTAGTTGATGACAAGGCAAAACTAGTGACGTGGCATGTGGCAGCCAGTCTGAAGAGGACATGTGGCATGTAGAACATAATCCTCATCTAGTGGAAAGAGGACATGTGGCATATGTCAGGTTTGACACCGTGGTAGATAAAGTTGACACGTGTTGGCATCAAGGAGTGCCATGTGGCACATGACGTGTCATGGTAAGAGGAGCGATGTGGCAACATCATCAAAAGTGGTGGCAAGTGGTCAGTGGGGTTTGAACCTATGACCACCGGCCCCTAAAACCCAACCAGTGGTTGTTGCACTGCTGACATTTGTTTGAAACCATACCTAGTGGATTTCTATTTAAACTTAAATTGCCGCTAATTTTGTTAAAACAAGCTGCCGACAGGGGTTGAACCCTCGACTCGATGGGTAACAAAATGAATGGTGGCCGCTGTGCCACCTTTGTGCCATAAGATGTATGAGCTTAAATTAGTATTTAAGTTTAAACCAACAGCCGATCCATCACTTAAAAAAAGGTTTTTGTTATTTTTGCTACTAATTAAACCCCCAAATTGTTATAAAGGCCAACTTTATAAAATAAAAAAGGTGTTAATTTGAATGTAGCTTGTTAAAAGGGGACTATTTTTTAAATTATTTTGTTTTAGCCTTTTTTAGAAAATTTGATGTATAGAAGGGGTAGGAGGTCATTTTGAAGACATAGAAATTGGTGAGGAATTATTTTGAAACTAGAAGGATGACTTATTGCTAAGGAGGAGAGAGAGAATTCTGGAGGCATATTTTCAGTCCTGAACATTAGAGAAGTGTAATGTTGATGTTCTTTGTGGGGTTGATTCTATAACACTTTGTAATTGATTTTGGAGTTAATCGGATTGGTCCACTAGTTGGAGCTGGACTCAGAGATGTAGTGCTGATAGGGCGAACTCCGAGATCAAATTGTGATGTGACTCTCTTATCTCTCATTTCTCTTTTTGTTAGTTTATTATGTGTTGTTCTTTTCTGTATTTCAATTGCATTAATTTGCTTCAGTAAAAGCATTAAATTAACTTTAATATGTAATTGATTAAAATTCCTTTGTAATAGTTCTAAATTCTTCTTCTCTGTAATTTCAACGTTTAAAATACATAGCCACACATTTACTGCTTGGATCAAGGAAAGTATATATGATTGTTGGGATTAAGTTATTAAACTTGTAGATCCTAAATTATATCAAGTTTGGTATCAGAGCCTATTTTTGCAGAGAAATTGTAGGTGGTGAATGTTAACCAAGTTGAAATTGAAACAAGGAGAAGGTGAACTTGTAGAGTTCAATCCAGATATTGGGAAAAGAAGAAATTTTTTGCAAGTCATGGCATCTGAACAAAATCATTCTGAGTTTGATATGGAAGCCTTCCAGAGAGCTTTTGTGGAATTGAAAGCTTTGGTGGACATTCTTCTTCAAGAGAGGCATGAATGACAGTTGAGAAAGGCAAACAAGGCTAAGAAGAAGGAAGAAGCTAAATCTTCATCAAAAGATGACAAAGGCAAAGGAGTAGGAGGTGGCAGTGACCCTCCTGAACCTCCATCCCCATATTCTTCATCTTCTTCATCGTCTTCTTCTTCTCTATCTACTTCTTCTAAAAAGAAACAATCTATGAAGACACCTTTGTTAAAGCTTGAAGTAAAGTTTGATTTGCCTGTATATAATGGTGAATTGGATGCTGAAAAATTAGATAATTGGCTTAAGCAGATTGAAGTGTACTGTAGGGTTCAAAATATTTTGGATGATTCTTCTAGAATCCATCTAGCTACTCTTAGGATGGGAGGTACTGCATTAGTTTGGTGGGAGAGTAAGATCCACGATGATCTTGCTACACACAGTAAAATCATTTCATCTTGGTATGAATTTACTTCTGCTTTGAAGAAACAATTTTATCCTTTGGGTTATTTACAACAAGCCATTATGGATTGGGAAAATCTAAGGCAAGGTAAAGGGCAATCTGTGCAAGAGTATACACAGGTGTTTAGGAAGAAGGCATTAACTCTTGGAATTCCTCTTTACATGCAAGATACTTTATTAAAGTATATAGGTGGAATGCATTCATATTTAAAGCATACAATATTGGAAAGAAAAAGTCTATGGCTATTGTTCAGGATCTTGGATTAGATTCTGATGATGCGACAACAATATCAATTGTAGGTTTGAAAGGTAAAGCTTTTGTTGATTCTACCATTGATGTTTCATATGCTTCCACTTTAAAAAGTCATGTTGTTCTTGAAGATAGTAAAAGGTGTGAACTTTTTCATATAAGGATGATTTCTAAGAACACTAAAATTGACACATTGATAGATAGTGGGTCCCAAGTTAATCTAATTTCAGAAGAAGTTGTTAAACAATTGGGATTGAAAATTAAGCCACACAAGAGACCTTATCCATTAGGCTAGGTGTGCAATGATAACAGATTGTGAGTCACTAAGCAATGTAAGCTAAGATTTGCAATAACATCTAAGTTCATAGATGAGGTTGAATTTGATGTGGTTGCACTTGATATTTGTGGGATTGTGTTGGGTAGCCCATATTTATATGATAGGAAAGCTATCTTCTACAGGGAACATAATAGGTATCACTTGTTTAAAAATGGAATTGAACACATTATAAGAGCTCATCGCATGAAGAATGAAGGATCGATTGTAAACACGAGGCATTTGAAAATGATTGCAAATGAAAGCAGTAAACTAACTCTCATGTCTGCAACAACTAGTGAGGATCAAGTGCAAGCATAATCAAGTCTTCAACCAATGATGGTAAAAGAGGATTTGAAAGGTTCATTTTCTAGTGATGTTTTTGTACGAGAGGTCCAAAATGTTGATACTCTTTCCATTTCATCAGTTATTTCAATTTTGTTGCTTTTATTTCTACTAATTGGTACTATGTGGGTGATGGATGTAACAATGAACACTGGTGCATATATGGTTGACTATATTAGCAGTGCTATTTCATTCTTCATAATGTGTGTGACAATCCAGATATTCAGAATTCTAGCAGTTTGTATAGGTGATACTGGACAAGTGAGGCAAACATGCCCTTAGTTTTATTTTATGTAAAAATAAACTTTCAGAGGTCCAAAAGCTCTTTTTCAGTGGGGAGGCTTGATCTGGAGGATATTTTCACTGAAATTTGAAGTATCTCCAAAACTCCAATAATTAGTACCATGTTGAAGTTCTCAAAATTCTAATTCCAATGCAACTTGAATGGGCAAAAAAGGAGTCTGTATGCTCGAGATATGGCTAGTCAATGTTGGGTCAAAGGCTGTCAGAAAGGCTAAATTTCAAACTCTCCAAAACTGGTCGAAGATAGTGCCAAATCAAAGGTCTTGTCGAAAGCTTTTCGACAATGTTCGTTTCATCAAAAATGGAGCCCAGACGCAAAAGTTATGCTCAGTCAAGGTTGGTTGACCAAAGTAGTTGATGACATGGCAAAACTAGTGACGTAACATGTGGTAGCTAGTCTAAAGAGGACACGTGGCATGTAGAGCATAATCCTCATCTAGTGGAAAGAGGACATGTGGCATATGTTAGGTTTGACACCGTGGCAGATAAAGTTGACACATGTCGGCATCAAGGAGTGCCACGTGGCATGTGACGTGTCGTGGCAAGAGGAGCGACGTGGTGACATCATTAAAAGTGGTGGCAAGTGGTGTGTGGAGTTTGAACCTACCACCATCGGCCCCTAAAACCCAACCGGTGGTCGTTGCATTGCTGACATTTGTTTGAAACCATACTTAGCAGATTTCTATTTAAACTTAAACTGTCGCCAATTCTGTTAAAACAAGCTGCCGACGAGGGTTGAACCCCTGACCCAGCGGGTAACAAAATGAATGGTGGCCACTACACCACCTTTGTACCTTAAGATGTATGAGCTTAAATTAGTATTTAAGTTTAAACCAAGAGCTAATCCATTACTTAAAAAAAGGTTTTTGTTATTTTTGCTATTAATTAAACCCCCAAATTGTTATAAAGGCCAACTTTATAAAATAGAAAAGGGGTTAATTAGCTTGTTAAAAGGGGCCTATTTAAAAAAAAAAAATTAGCCTTTTTAAGGCAAATTTGATGTATAAAAGGGGGTATGAGGTCATTTTGAAGACATAGAAATTGGTGAGGAATTATTTTGAAACTAGAAGGATGACTTATTGTTGAGGAGGAGAGAGAGAATTCCAGAAGACATATTTTCAGTCCTGAATAGCAGAGCAGTGTAATGTTGATGTTCTTTGTGGGGTTGATTCTGCAACACTTTGTAATTGATTTTGGAGTTAATTGAATCGGTCCACCAGTTGGAGTTGGACCTGGAGACATAGTCCTGATAGGGCGAACTCTGAGATCAAATTGTGCTGTACCTCTCTTATCTCTCATTTCTCTTTCTATCAATTTATTATGTGTTGTTCTTTTCTGCATTTCAATTGCATAAATTTGCTTCAGTAAAAGCATTAAATTAACTTTAATATGTACTTGATTAAAATTCCTCTGTAACAATTCTAAATTCTTCTTCTTTATAATTTCAACAGTTTAAAATACATAGCCACACATTTACTGCTTGGATCAGGGAAAGTATATCTAATTGTTGGGATTAATTTATTAAACTTGCAGATCCTAAATCAAATCAATAGTTATAGTTACTTCTCTAACTTGCCTTTCTTTGATTTCTGTATCTTACATTATCAACTCGGGGGTTTGCTTCCATACTTGTAGAACTACTAATAACTTCTGTCTTTGTTTTAGATCTCTTTGTAAAATCTCTTGTTTTCTTCTCTTACTTTTACTGAGTGGTTGTTTTCTTGGTCAACCACTTCCCCTTCGGCTTTAGATGATTTAGAATTCAACACATATATATTTTCCACTATAGATTTTTTCACGATTGCTAAATAACCTTCAATGTCTTACCATTTAGTCTTTCTGATCAAAAGAGCCACTGGCAACAAAGCCACTTACTGCTTCAAAACCTTATTATTTTATGCTAAAGATTGATTTGGAACTATTAATTCATGGGTTTTAATATCTCTTTCTTCCTCATTGACCTCCAAAACGCCCAACCTCCTCTTAACATTTAACAATTACTACACTCTTATAAAAAGGGTTTTTAAAATATGTTGTTTATCATGAAAGGGAAAAATATTTTCTCTTAAAAACATTTTTTCCTTCCCAACCCTAATTTTAGATATACAAATTAGTTATCCTCAAATTGCTTGGCATTGACTTAAACCCAATTCCTTGCTTTTACTAAAAATGCATTTTTCACTTCACCTTAATGATTTGTTTCAAAAGAGAATATGACTAAATACCTAGCTTGCCTATTAGTGACAACCCAAGAACTAAAACATTCTAAAAAAGGAAAGAAACTTAAGCCCATTGAAAGAGAAAGGTGCATAGCAAAAGGATACAAAAAGCCCTTGGATGGTGCTATTAAATGTTCATCTAAATCATAAACCCATATTGTCTTGATGAAAATTAATGAAAAAATGGAGGAGTTTAAATAACGTCTATAAGATTGAGGGTTTAAGGGACCAAGAGTCCAATCCTAAATCTTCTTTATGTTTTAAATAATGTCAAATCTTTAGTTGTAAAGTCTTTTTCAAGAAATTGACAATTTTGTGAATCTTTGCTTCTTCGAAAAGCTAGTATAGACAACCTTCCTTCAAGATGTTCTCATAGTGACAACAAATATCTTGGTAAGCAACATATTCAAAGATAAAATGCCATTCAATTTCTACAACCACTTTGCTAAAAAAAGTACACAACTTTTTCTCTCAAACCTCTTTGAAAACCATCCATCCACTCCCACCTTAGGTGATGAGACACGTTCTTAGTTGAACTACTAACAATCAAATCTTATCATTAATTTGCTACCACAAATGATCTTTTTCATAATGATCCCAAGGAGAATTAAACTCTTTCACACAATGAACAATTATTTATCCTACTTGAATTGTCCACGTGACAACCTGAGAATATAGAACTCACAATTAGCTACCATATTTCTAGACAACACAAATCAATGATAAGTGGATAGATAGATAGATAGATGATTTTGAACGAGGCTTAGAATAACCTATGAGATAGATGAGCCTCTACGGTGCAACATATATGCACCATTATTCAATGGAAGTATAAAAGACTTCCACAATTTACCAGTAACTAGAGGTGCATATATGTTGCCTGGTAGCCACTGGCTGGGACAGTCTTCCCACTAAACCAGGTTTAGCCTATGGATATGATTGATTGGATGAAATAAGAGGATGACATCGTTGGTCGGTGAGATGCGATCGCATATAAAACAAATTTTCGTCGACTATCCCCACGATTTAAATCCAAGAATTGTCGAGAGCCCGTTGCAACGTGGAGGATCTTTCAGCTCATGACATATGTGCTTGAGCCAAACCCACGGACATGTAACCACATCATCAATTCTGTATAATAAAGCAAAGGGAATAACTGTTCGTGTCATTGTCTCTGCAGCGGCCTGTTCATTTGGAAGAGTTCTACACTAGGTATGCAGTTGTGCTTTTCTTTTGTCCTGCTTTGAAATGTTTGATTTAATTTGGTACGGAATAGATTGACACAATTCTTAAATTTGTTTTTTCTTGCATCATACCTTCCTGCATTGGCTTGATTGGGTGCGTTCTAGAATGGATTCAAGTGGGCTACTCATTTTCTTGATCGCGGGCCAAAAAAAAACATAGTTTTTCGTTTTTGGTCATTCCCTCCTTCCCGAGATCTTATGTCAGGGTAGCGACTGCAAGTAGAGTACCTATTTCTAGTACTTCCTCAAATCTTTCCTGGACTCGAAGGAAAATTTGTTCGAAATCAGGTGTCGGATTGCCCTGTAAAAGGACATATGATCAGTATGCATCTAGACCGGGATGATTCACATTTGAACATGTTTCTAGATGATAATATAGAAGTTGGGTATCTATAAGATGAAACAAAGGTTTTGTAAATTAGGTAGCAAGATAAGCAGATTTGACTGTGGAGAAGTACTAAAGATGAGCTACAATTTCTGAAGTCCATGTTGCCAGATGGATTCACCTGCGCGAGTTCTTGTAAATCTTTACTTTCGAAAGATGGGTGATTGAAGAAATCGCTCTTAAGTCCTTGCTACTTGAACAATAAATCCTTGAAATTTTAAAAGCTATTCTACACAAGCGAACATTTTCAAATACTTAAGATTTCAATTTTTCAACATTACCACTCAATCCCCATTAATTTGGTTCTATAAAGGGGCTTAACAAATGAAGTTTTACCAGGTCATCAAAATAGTTGCATTTAGATTCACATCATAATCTTAATCCCCGAACCCTGTTGATTAATCCAATCCTCAGGTCCTAGGGAAGGTGCCAAAAAGGATTGTACATTTGTGTGCCAAATAATTGCCAGCCAAGCAGAGAAATTCATTCCCATGACAGAGCCTTGATTTCTTCGTCGTCCCAGGATGGAATCCTGATTACAAACCTTCACGTGCTAGAGTTAGAAATATAGTTGGAAGTGAAACAGTTCCCATTTTGATAAGTAGGAAACTCCGTAGTTAAGCGCGCTCAGGCTGGAGTAGTACTGGGATGGGTGACCTCTTGGGAAGTCCTGGTGCTTCACACCTGTGAGCAACACCTAGATCCAATGAGTGCTAAGTGTTTCATTTATTTTCATGAGAGATGGATTCGTGTTGAATCACTACTCATGAAACATGGGTCAATGAGTTTGACTCAAAATCACACAGTTAAATCCTGATAGCAATATCACAATTTGACTTGCTGTGGAAATTATTTCCCACTTATCAATTGATGAGCTTAAGGGGCTTTTTAATGAATGGTTCATAAGGCAAAACACTTGGTGAAGGCTTTGCAAATGTGGTTGCAAGCTTTGGGTTTAACCATGGAGGAAACTCTGTAGTTAAGTGCGCTTAGGTTGGAGTAGTACTGGGATAGGTGATCTCCCTGGAAGTCCCGGTGCTTCACCCCTGTGAGCATCACCTAGTTCCAATGAGTGCTAAGTGTTCCATTTATTCTTATGAGAGATGGATTCATGTTGAATCACTACTCATGAAACATGGGTCAACGAGTTTGACTCAAAATCACACAGTTAAATCCTGATAGCAATATCACAGTCCCCATTCTGTTGTGTCAAAAGCTCTGAAGTAGCAGTAACTAGAGCATTCATTACTGCAATGTTGATCCTAGTTTAACATCTGCAGATGTACTTCCGTGTAATGTGACTGTTTGTTAAGGTAATCGAAGTGGAAGGAGGTGACTCCCCAATAATTGGCTAGTATTTCTTTGGGTAAAGATTTAGATGCTAGTATTTCTTGCTCTCATGAGACAAAAGGATTATTAGCCATTTTGCAGAGCTGTCTTCCTACCTTAGTGTCTGACAAATGGTCAGAAAAATTGGTATCTTATGGAGCATCTGAGAAGTCTTCTAATTCTATTTCTGGCATATAAACAGTACACCCAAATTTATTAGCATTTGTTTGCTGATTGTATAGAAAAGTTTGAGATTATAACTGCTATTTAGTTGTTAGGTCTTTAGGATCATCCTAATCTGGGTTTGTGATCCATATAGATCATGATAAATGTAAATAGAAATGTCAAGGGTATTATGATTTCATGAAAAAGTAATTAACAAACACAGTCTGGAGTTTGCAGGGTCAAATCTGATTGTGCAGGATGAATCTCCACCTACCGATCCCACTAGTGGCAGAAATGACCCTCGACTTAGAAAACAAATTCAAAATGAAAAAATTGACTGTTCTGTTTGCTGTTTGAAAGGATCCTTTGAGGGGCCAAGATGGATCCTTCAGCACTGACAACAGTTATAAATAATGGTGGGAAGTATGTCTGTAGTCATTGTACACATGGAAGAACATATAATTTTTTTATTTCAGTTTGGTCAAATAAAGGAAAAGTAAACTGGTTTGTTAGTGTAATCAAAGATTGTGACTATTGTATACACAAATAATGGAGCAAGGGGCAGATTACATCTGTGGCAACTCATTTTACCTGGTAATCTTTTAGTTTTATATTGGTAGACGTGCATTTGTGACTATCAAAGCTGCTGTTGCCTTCATTGAGTGGCCCAAGCTAAAAATTCTTAATAATATGGTGTTGGATTCTGTATTTTTAGGGAATGCTATTTTCTTATTTTGTAACAATATATCTCTTTAACACCATCATTAGTGGGAGCAAGTAGAATAGCATATTGAAAAATTGAAAGGAAATTTGCAGCAATGGTAAACCATATCCATATAACTTCAAGAGAGGAAAATATGCAAAAAAGTATTTAGAATTCACCATGGAAAAATATAGGCCAACACACCTTTAATATGACACAAGATGTACCCTAAGAAAACTCTCAAAGGGGAAAATCTAATCTTCAAAAGCACTCAAAACTCAATGTATTATCTCATGAAAAAATATTACAATACACTTGTAGAGTCTATGCAAGGTTCCTAAAACATCAAGCTCCCTAATTGCAATCTAAGCGACAAGCAATTGAGAATCATGCAAACACACATCTCAATCCATATTCCCTCTCCTCACTATGCTAAATGAACCTTAGCTGACAATCCAGAGGTGTGACTATCAACCTCAACAATTACTTATGTGCTTGCTTTTATAGAAACAAGTTTTCTTGAAACCACTGAATGATATTGCATAAAGCATGTGTCTTATGCCATGAGTCTACAATACGATGTCATTGTTATTTACTTTTTATACTGAGTTTTTCCAATATTAAATATTTTTTTAATGTGCAATGTACATATTATATTTATGTTATTGTTACATACAACATACAAAGTAACCTCAAGACAGTCTAATCTATGTGATGCTCGCATTGCTAGATTCCTTGGGTGTATCACAAATAAGTATTATTTAAGGTAAACAATTGATGCAGGAGCATCCTAGGGTAGTTAGCAATCTTGCATGTTGGAGGGATTTTGGCTTTGGAGTTGAGGACTTGCTCACCAAAGAAGTGGTGCTCGGTCGTTATTGGGTAGTTTTGGATGCAGTATTGACCGAGGAGCTCGTTCGCTATGTTGCTCGATACTCACTGCAGTGCTCAGTGTGTGTTGGTTGTTCAACACATGTAGAACTCGACAGTGCTTGTGGGAGCTCGACGATGCTTGTGGTTTCTGCTGACGCTCGGTAGTGTGGCTTGTGAGATGGGGTTCTTGCGGATTCGCTTGGCTGACTTGGCATAGTTAATGCGTGTGATCATGATGTGGATCGATCGTAGGGATGTATGGATTTATTTGGGTCTTGGATCTTTATCCTAAGTGCATTTAATGGGTGTTGTAAGCTGACTAAGGAATTTTGTATTTAATATTTGTTGCAGGCCTACTTGTGGCTTGAATATGTATTTAATGCGAGGGTTTTTTTAATTTGTAACTTGCTAGGCTGACTTGTGGCTTAGTTGGGTATAAGTAGAGGGTCTTGTGGAGTCTTGAGTCATTAGGAGTTCAACATGGAGTAGCTGAGAGAGCGAAGTTTGTGAGTAGAGCTAGTAGTTGTAGCTAGGGAAACAAGGAGATTGCTTGGTGGCTTGTGAGTACAAGTTTAGATCTCATTGGAGGTTTCTACTAGAGTATTTTTCTGCTATAGACCTAGACTAGCTCGGGTTTGGTTGGATCTTGAGGGATCTTGCAGAACTATTACTTGCTTTGTATTTGACCGTAACTGGAAAGGCCTTACAACCCGACACATTGCATGTAATCAGTTGTTTATTAAATAAAGAATTGAGTTTGGTATCAGATCTTGTATCTTGTGTTGTGTTTTTGCTATGTGGTTATTTCCGGAGAACTGGATCACCCCCACTGGAGCTTCATTCGGTTCTACACTACATCAGGTGGTATTAGAGCTTAGTTTTCCATAGTGTGTAGACAGATTGCCGAAGTTGAGGCAGTTTGCACTAGGACTTGGGGTGGAGATTATCAAAGCAAAGGTTTGCTCTGGTTGAAGATTTATTGCCGAGGGTTTATGAAGATCTTGGAAGATGCCTTCGAGAAGATTGGACCCTAGGGCGATTGAAGATCTCTGTGATGCTATGGAAGCAAGGATCTCAAAGATGATTAAAACATATTTTAGATCTAGGATGGAGTTGATGAAGAATGAGATCATGAGGGCTATAGCTGGTGTACCTCAGCATGTGGGTACTCAAGATGGTTATGAGGAAGTTGCTAAAGACTACAAGGTTGCTGGATCGAGTGGTGAAGATAGAACTAATCGCATGGAGCGACCTGTGGGAGATAGGGCTGGTCAGATGGATAGATTTGGATCTCAGTTGAAGCTGAAGCATAAGATGGATGTTTCTAATTTCTCAAGTACTTCGAATATTGAAGATCTAAATGATTTGATTGGCGAATTGGAAGATTACTTTGAGTTAGAGGATATTGGTGATCCGCTTAGAGTGAGGTTGGCACAAACTAAGTTGAAAGGACATGCTACTTTATGGTGGAAAGAATTATAGCGAGATAGAGAAGAGGATGGTGAAATGAAGATCACTAGATGAAGATTGATGGTGACTAAGTTGAATGTTAAGTTCATTCCTATTGATTATGAACTTGATTTGTTTAAGAGGTTGCAAAATCTGAAATAGAAGGATATGTCTGCGAAAGATTATACCGAGGAGTTCTACAAGTTGAAAATTTGGTTTGGACATAGAGAACATTGTAAGGACAAGGTGGCTTGGTAAATTAATGGCTTGAGATTCAATATTCAGGATGAGGTTGGTATGCTGAAGATTGTTTTGATTGAGGATGCTTATTAGTATGCTCTAAAGGCAGAAGATAATTTAAAGAGGAGACATCAGGGTAGCTCCTGAGGGAAGGACAAGTAGGATCACTCAGCAAAGTATAAATAGATTGCATAAGATGAATCAAAACTTGTTGAGTTGAGGAAGAGGACTAAGGTTGCCTATAAAGGTAATTGTTTTTGTTGTGGTGAAGAAGGACATAGAGCTTATGAATGTTCATAGAAGGCTAGTGATAGGAGAGTTGCTGTGGTGAATGAAGTTGAAGACTGTGTCAATGAAGTTGAGCAGGAAGGGGAGAATTTGTTGGTTCGGCGAGTACTGTTTGGTAAGAAGGCACTGGAACCTTGTCAAATGAGTAATTTGTTCAAGACTCTTTGTAAGTCTGGTGGTAAAATCTGCAACGTGATTGTGGATGATGATAGTACAAATAACCTTGTTGCTAAGGAGATGCTTCAGAAACTTGGTTTGAAGAGAATGAGACATCCTTGTCCTTATAGGATTGGTTGGTTACAAGATGGTCATGCTTTGGAAGTGAAGGAGCAGTGTCTTTATGATTTTTAGATTGGGCAGTATAAGGATCAAGTGTTGTGTAATATTGTGGACATGAGTAGTTGTCACATATTACTTGGTAGACCTTGGCAGTATGATTGTGTCAAGAATGTGATTACTGTTGAGAAAGGTGGCAGGAAGCATTCCTTGATTCCTTTGTAGAATGAAGAACTTGATAGGAGGAACCTAAGTATTGGTAGTTGAGTTGAGTTGAAGGATTCTGAGAGGGTTCGAGATTAGTGTGGAAAACAACCTTGTGGAACACCAAAGAAAAATGTAACGAAGTAGAGAGGGAGCAAGGGAGAGAGCGTGCAAGTCGAAGACTTGGAGGATATGTATGTGAAGAACCAGTTTGGGATTTATGTGCTGAATCCCAAAAGATGTTCTTCCAGCTACTGCAAACATCTTTTTGCACTTGGGGTGTCTGATGCAGGAGCATCCTAGGGTAGTTAGCAATCTTGCATGTTGGAGGGATTTTGGCTTTGGATTTGAGGACTCAGTTAGCAAAGGAGTGGTGGTGTTCGGTCATTATTGGGTAGTTTAGGATGCAGTATTGACCGAGGAGCTTGGTTGTTGAAGGAGCTCAATTGCTATGTTGCTTGGCACTCATTGTAGTGCTCGGTGTGTGTTGGCTGTTCGGCACCTGTGGAACTTGGCAATGCTTGTGGGAGCTCGGCAATGCTTTTGGTTTTTGCTGATGCTCGACAGTGCGGCTTGCAAGATGGAGTTCCTGCAGATTTGCTCGACTGACTTGGCGTATTCAATGTGTGTAATTGTGATGTGGATTGATTGTAGGGATGTATGGACTTATTTGGGTCTTGGATCTTTATCCTAAGTGCATTTAATGGGTGTTGTAAGCCGACTAAGGCATTTTGTATTTAATACCTGTTGCAGGCTGACTTATGTCTTGAATATGTATTTAATGTGAGGGTGTATTTAATTTGTAACTTGCTAGGCCAACTTGTGGCTCAGTTCGGTATGAGTAGAGGGTCTTGTGGAGTCTTGAGTCATTAGGAGTTCAACATGGAGTAGCTGAGAGAGTGAAGTTTGTGAGCAGAGCTAGTAGCTGCGTCTTGGGAAACAAGGAGATTGCTTGGTGGCTTGTGAGTACAAGTTTAGATCTCATTGGAGGTTTATACTAGAGTACTGTTTGTTGGAAATGAAGCGAGTAACTGAGAGGGGAGGGGTGAATCAGTTACGACAAAACAATTCCCTGTCCCTAGATGTCAATTTAAACTTTTCATTGATAATGCAATACTCTATCTAGCTCTATTAAAACTAAGTTCTTGCTGTAACTTGGTTAACGGAGTAGTCGTATGATTATAAATCTTTTTTAACCTTTAATAACTTAGTTACAGAAACATAAAACATAAAGAAAATAACATGAACAAAAATGATACCAAGATTTAACGTGGAAACCTAATTTGGGAAAATCACCATGCAACTAGTTACAATATTTTTCACTTATTGGAAGTGAGCCTTGTTAGGAGCCAACCCTGTTAGAGGTTACAATACATATTGTTAAGTATGACTTAGTTAGAGGATTTGGTTCACCCTGTTAGGAGTGGCCTAGTTAGAGGTCTTCAAACACTTCAAGCTTGAAATATCACCTTGTTAGAGGATTTGCAATTTGATTGTTAAGTCAACTCTATTAGGAGATTGCTCCATTGCTACAATGGTTAGATGGTAACAGTAATTTGACTTGATTTATGAAGCAACTTCTTTTGCAGGTTCATATATCTGTTTTGGCTTACCTTTGGATCCTTGATGATCATAATATTCTTTGTTACTTATCTTCCACACTTGCCTGCTCTTTGTTTTTCTTTGATCACATATCCATCTTGTTTCACGTTCACACTTTTATTACATTTCTTGACCTTTCTTATATATCGTAAGCTTTGCCAAGTCAGCTTGAATACCTTTTGAAATAATCATTAAACATCCAACTAGTTGGCCTTAATTAGTCAATTAATTAACAAGTGTAATTTGCTGATACTTGGTTAATACTGGGATTAACCACTCGGTTAACGCTGTGATTCCTTCATTGCCTGACTGCCCAACTGTGCTCGACCAATACTGATATTACTCGGTTAATACTAACATTTGTGTAACATCAATGACAACATACAATTTGAAGAATTGTTTCTAATACTGTTGTGCTATAGTCTTGGACTAGCTCGGGTTTGGGTTTGATCTTGAGGGATCTTGCAGAACTATTACTTGTCATTAATAATATAGCCTTTTCCAACATTCTTTCCCTTGTATACACTGTATAAGGGGTCAAAAAACTTCAAGGGAACAATCCCCATAACCAACATGTTCTATCAAAACACACAAGTGGTCCATCAAGATACTCGCAACAATAAGAAACATGACCACCATCTCAAACAAGTGCACACTCATTCTCCATCATGCATAGAAAATAAGATTTAATCCAAAAAGGAATGCCACTCAAAATATGATATATCACATAGAAGTATGAATATCGCGTTAACTTGATATCCAAACACAAACACTAAATCCAGTAACAACTAGGCTTGATTAGTTGGACAAGCAATTGCAGCTAACAGTTACCACATGCAACCGACTGTACCTCAAAACCAGTAAATACCAATCATAACAGGCAGACCTCATGCTATAAACATATCCAACCTAGTATGTGATTATAAGTCCTTGTCTATGCACCATCCTGTATAAAGAAGTCCTCCAAGGCAATAACACAAACATGTGATAAAAATGCTTGATGATCAATTGCATTGTAATATAATGTGAATATACAACAAAACAACACAAACAATTTGGAACTCCCATTGCATGGGTAATGTCAAATCTGAAATCAATCAAGACATTCAAACGTCCATTGATAGCACTTACATAGTTGTAGCAAATGTCTTCCATATCATCTAGTATGAGGAACATCTACAATGATATGCAAACTTGCACACTAAATTGCTGCAATACAACTCTCTAAACACTAGTCTCAGTAGCTCTCCCAAGTTCTCCTTTCCATGGAAGAGAAAGATCAAAGAGTCCTGATGCCATTACCCAAAGGTTAACGATTAAGTACAATAACAACAAAATGATTACACACCCTAATATCATGTTAATAGTAACATCTAGGAAGAAACACAAGACCACAAAGAGAACTTGTAAGATGTACTGTGTCTTATCAACACCTTGAAGTGCTTAAGTTATGACAAGTTAAATCTCCTTCACAAAACTGCAAATAGAAAAGACTTATCAATATCCAATTGTTTATTTAAAAAATGAAACACATGACATTAATCAATATGCCAATAGAATGTAAGTCTATAAAATCAAAATTGTCCATACTAAAGACCAAGGGAATAAGCCCAAAACTATCATGTATACTTCTTAAATAAGCCCTGCAAAACTAACATCCATAGCTCAAGATTTCTTTGCAGGATAAGACTAAGGGGAAAATCCCCATGTGAAGTAATCTTCAATAAGGCATCAAAACTAACATTCATAGCTCAAGATCTATTCTCATGAGAAAACAAATCACCAAACAAAATACACTTGTAACAAGGTGGAAAATACTTCCTATAGGATCCATCATTGGGAGGACCAAAAGTGAAGAATGATATTGCTCCTCCAAGGTACACCAAGCCGAAATGACTCACCAAGAACAATCTTCTCAAAAGATCCATTTGGATCTAACATCCAACCTAGGTGTTGGCTCTCTAGTTCTCTTGTTGCAATCTCATCAAAGAGCAACCATCTCAACACATGATCTCTAGGAACAAGAGATCTCTAGCCTTATCCAAATTTGATACAGGTGTAGAACCAATCATCTCATGCCAATCCAATTCCAATGCAACATTACATTAACGACAAGTTCACAAGCAAAATGAATACAACACTTATCAATCAAATCAGCACAAATGACCACCAAAGATCCAGCTCTAAAATTGGTAATTCTCCATGACATTGTGATCTTAATTTCTTCAAAATATCACGTCTCTAATGATCGTAGTTGCTCCCAAGAGCACTTGCATCACACTAGCACTCTAAACTAGAAATCAATAGTACACCATGGCACAGTAACATCTGTCCTCTAAACAAGCATTAGTTGTCAAATCATAACTCACACCTCAACTAAGGACTTCAAAGTACTCCATGGTACCAACATGTCAAAATCTCCAAGCCACATGAAGATAACTTTCTCTTGACAACAAAACTCAAGCTGCTAAAGAACTCTTACCACATACAAGGAACAAGATCCAAGAGCTCCTCCATCACACCAAAAATTATTGCAAAAGATCATCTATCACCAAGTGATGAATCCATCATTGCAAAACTTTCCACTGAATTGTGATATAGAGGTAGGCATGGCATTGTGATATGATCTTGGAATGAAGATCACCCACAATACACATCTCAATTTCAACACCAACTACTCCAAAAGATAAAGTAGAGGCAATGTAACAAATGGATTTTCATAACAAAATGAAGAAGAACTAATATCTGGTTTCACATAGAAAAGAAAGGGCTTTCTTCTACTAATTTTCGAAATAAAACATCTTAAATCCCTTTCATGAGACATTGACTTATTTAACTACTAACGACTAATTGAGATAACCATTCAACTGAAATAACTAAAATAACAATTAACTGAAAAACTGAAATAACGATTAACTAAAGTAACTGAAATAACAATTAACTAAAGTAACTAAAATAACGATTAATTGAAGTAATTGAAATAACGATTTCCTATCTTCCCTAGCATATAGTAAAGTAAATACATAATCAGTTACAAAAGGGAAATAATTTCATATCAGGAATGGAAAAAGAAACATACAAGAAGTAACTGACGGGTCTTTAACTAGTTGTGCAAGCTTCGGCTTTCGGTAAGAGGAGAAGCATTGACTTAGGCTTAACCTCCCAACCTCGGACCATATCTATCCCCACACAATCTTTTGTAAAGAAAGACCCTCCCTATCCTAAGATTGGGCTTGGGGTACTACTAGTCCAACCACCCAAGCATTTCCGGTGTTTAGAATGTCTGCACAGTTATGGACGGACATGTCTGAATAATTGACGCTACTAACATCAAGTGATCTTATAAAGGAAAACATGCCCTTTAACGACCTTGGCCAAGGCTTTTGGATGGGTTCTATTACCTGATCACCACCGCTCGACTTGACAATAGGAGAACAATAAATATGAACATGCATGAGCTATTAAACGATTTTCCTTTTAAAATAATAATTGTTATATCATTTCTAATTTTGTTTTTATGTTATTGCAGATTTCTTTATCACCTCTTCACCTCTTCCTTAGCCATACAGCCGGGTGAGTCCCAGGTGTTTAAATCTCAGAGTATACAAACTCATTTTGCTGATCCTTAGCTAGTGTATGAATATTACATGTTTCCGTATATCACAGCTTTTATGACTTAGAAAAATAATCTTAAGACTTGCAAAAGTACAATTCGATTTTGACTTACAAGAGTGAAATAAAGATGTTTGCACTTAACATGACAATTTGTCTTTACTCAAAAGGGAAAGATTATTCTCTTTGATAATACAGTGCAGATTTCTCATGGACGTAATTCCTTCTGCTATAATTTCTAATGCAGGAATAAAAGAATGAAGATGTATCACTCGAAAGGGGAAATGACCACCTAACCTAGTCTGACTTAATGGAAATGTGAGCCTTGGCTGGATGTTGAACCACTGGTTCCCTCACGGAAGCAATCCATATGCAAAATCCAAAATATATTTGATTCCCAACCTTTAGCAATGGGTACAGCAAGGAGTAAAAATATGGAAAAAAATATGTAGAGGTAAAATCATGTGGAGACAAAATTCATATCCGTCTTCTCTCGGCTTCCAAATATATGTAGAGGCATTCGATTTCTCAAAGGCTTCTAAGAAGCCGTAACTCTTAAAGAAATGATTTGTCTTCTTGAACACCGATATAATATGCCAAGTGTACATTTTGGTTTTTAGTAAAGAATTGAATAAATATGGAAAAGAACTTGAAGGTTATAAATCAAGGATAATTTATAATATATTTATCTACTTGCACGTAGGTGTATTTATAAGATGGCATCATATTATATGTTTTATCCAAGTTCGTATCTTTTATTATGTATATCTAAATACATTCTTTATTTGGAAGATTATTTTATCTTCTTGTACATGTATTTAAATGTAAGTATTAGATAGAATCTTGTATAAAAATAATATTATGGTGTCACCTTTATTTCTATATCTATGTGGACGTACATAAATATGTGTTACAATGAAATGATGGAAATGTCAACTGTAAGCTGTTAAAGGTATGTATTTTAATTAAGTTAAGATTATTAATGTTTTTAATGTTTATCTAATAGCTCATACGTGTCCAAATGATTGTACCTTGCTATACAAGTCGCGAGGTCATTACCATGATAGTTAGAGGTCATACCTGTCAACCAGATAAATGGACTAAGATAGTACCCCATTCTGTTGATCCCGTTTAGCAATGCTTCTCCCCTTCGTCTTCTCCTGCAATCACCCGTGCAACATTTTTCACAATAATAACAAGTTCCATGATAAATCCATAATAACATTTAATGTAGATATTAGCAAGGAATTTAACCATAATTTCATTACCAAGCAATTGTTAACTACTATCATCATCGTATGATAAATAATGGATAACGACCATCATCATTAAACAGTTAGACAAATAATTGACAACAAACATTTCTATAGAATACAATGGTTATATTTAAGTACTCTTTCCACATGATTATGAAAGAAAATCCATTCGATTCAACAACTATAATAAATTTAATTTAGGTCAAAAATTGGGATGTAACAGGCAAGATCTCCAAGCCAAGAAGATAAGCTACCACCTAAAATTTAGAAATTCAACCACTAATATAACATTTGTGTAACAACCATGTTCTGCCAAATCTTCAAGCTTACAAGTAATGTCCATGATACTATGATCACTATTAAATCAAGTCTTATGCCTTGCACCACAGTTAACAATTGTAGGTCCCACAATAGAATTGCATTAGGTAATACTATCTCTTTCTATCTTATAATCATAATCAAACGAATGAAGTAGGTGACAAAACTAGGCCAACTAAAGAAATATTGCATCCACATTGAAATATCTATGGGTATAGATGGTCAACATCTAAGTTATCCACACAACCTGTAAATAGAAACATTGTCATGTTCGTTGATTTGAACTAAAAAAATAATTTAATTTGATATAAATTGTTGAGAAAGAAATTTTAATTTTATAAAAAAGACAACTTTTATTTTATTATTAAAAAAAAAAATTACCTTAAAGTCATTGATAAAGTGTTTTAAAAAAAAGAGAGCCTCAATTACCTCAAAGTCATTGATAAAGTGTTGCTGTAAAGACTTTGAGTCTGATTTTACAAATGCAAACTTAGAGATGTCTTTGAAACATAAGTCTATGGCTATGTGGGTTATTGATGTGTGGTCTTTGTATATTTTTAATTGATGGATAAAATCATAGTTCCACTGGTTAACTTTTAAAATGCCAATGTCTAGTATTTAATGTTCATAAAAATGTTTCACAACTTAATCACGAGTAAGCTATCACCGAACCTAGGATTAGAACTCTGAAATTTTCATATATAGATATAAGTCTTTAACTCAATTTATCAAGAATACACAGTAGAGAACATCAAGAACTAGATTTAAAGTAGATGCATTCAAGCACTTGAAACATACACAGTCTAGGAGCTGATACAATTCGGATTTGGAATGTGACAAGGCGTGGATCTCTGTAGACTCTGTTAGGAGTATTACTGATCATTAATCTTCCCGACAACTTCCAAGAAATTGTGTGCGACTCACTTCTCTAAACACTCAACCCCCAAACAACACCATTCAACAAGGCGATGTTGTCCTTCAACTTCCTCACTCCTGGCTTAGTTGATATTCCCAATGTCAATGAAACTTTGCTGCTACGTCCAAGCGTCTGATAGATTTGTCTTCAGCTGCATCATTTTGGGACTCCAACGTTTTGCTTCCGTGCTATATCCACCAAGTGAACTTGTGCTTACACGCGTTGGGTGGTCGTTTAATGCTCAAAACTGAAAGGGATTTTGTCCTCTGTCTAGAAAGCTCAGATCAAAGTGTTAGATTGCCAAATTCTCTTCTTTGCGCCCATCAACAATTGATTCCCCTCCCTATATCCATTCTTACAATTCTAGAAAGGCCCACGATAGTTATGAATTGATGGAAATGCATGTTGCAGTTACTAAAGTGCCCAATCATATTGACATTGACTCAACTAAAAACCGGTGCTAATGTTAATGCATTTTCTAGATACCAATTTTTCTTAATCAGTCAGCTAAAGTTAGGCATCATTGAAGAGTTGAGAATATGGATGGAAAAAAACATGCAAGCCACCTCCCAATGCAAGAATCTTCAAGTTGACCACCTAAAGTCATACCTAAATTTTTCCTTAGCCTATTAGGATGAGGAAAATAGGCCAACTGTAAAGCTTGGTAGATTATTCCTGGGGAGGGGACATGATAGTCCTCCCTTCCCGTGATTGTTTGCCCTCAAGCAATCGCAATGCTGGATGCTGTAGAATACGTTCACTCTCCCATGTTCTATCTTCTATGGGCATTCCTTCCAACTCACCAAGTACTCACGAATGGGTTTGCTTCTCAACTTATCTTACTTCCAAAACCTTGTTAGGGACCAATTCTAGTTTCCCCTCCTCATCTAGTGGGGGTAATCTGATTGAGGTAGGATACATGAAAAATGTTACGAGTCCTGGTGTTATTTGGTAGATCCATCTCGTAAGCTACCTCCCCTATTCTCCTCAACACCTGAAAGGGTCCATAGATTCTAGGATTGAGCTGATCCGCTCTTCTTTAGTGAGCTCTGTTTGTAGGGCTAAAGACATAGGAACATCATATTTACCACCTCAAAAGATCTTTGTCTTGTGGTGATCTGCATAAATTTCTTGTTGGTTTTGGGCTCGCTGTATATTCTTTCAGAGATCAAGGAGGACATCCTGTTGTTCCTACAACCAATCCTTTGCCAATGGAGTCTGACTATCTGCCAAGGCTAAGTCAATGAAGGACAGGGGGTCATTATCATATAGTGCCCTGGATGGGGACATGTCGATAGACATATGATAGGTCGATTGTAGCAATACTCACCCAAATTTCACCACTTAACCCAAGCTTGCTGCTGTCCTAAAATGTAGTTGCGGAGATATCGTTCTATTCACTTATTAATTATCTCCATCTATCCATCCGTCTGGGGGTAGTAGCTAGTGATAGGGATTAGTCATGTACAAGCTAGTTTGAATATTTCCTGTGAAAATTTGCCGAGAAACTTGCTCTCCTTGTTACTGACAATGGCCTTGAGTAGATCATGTAATTTGAAAACCTCTCTAAAGATAAATGTCGCTACTAGAGAGTTTTTGTAGTAAGCTACCACAACAAAAAAGTGGATGCATTTTGTCAATCTATCCACCACCACAAAGATATTGTCCTTGCCCTGCACCTTTGGGAGCTTTGTTTTGAAGTCCATAGATATACCGTCTCATGTATGCTTAGGAATCGGTTAGGGCTACAGTAGTCCAACAGGATACACATGCTCAGACTTGTTCTGCTAACAAATCAAACACCTTCTGACATGCTGAAGAACGTCATCCTTGAGGCCTTTCCAAGAGAACCTCTCTCTGATCTACCTGTAGGTTGCCTTGCATGCAAGATCTGCTCCTTAAGTTTTGACCCAATAACTAGATAGATTCTAATATCATGAGAAGATTTTTTGGAGCTTGATTGTGTCACAATTTTTTAAGCATCAACGTTTCAGATCACACACAGTGATCCATCATCAGGATGAGGAGTGTAAGAGAATAGAGAAATAAAGTAGCAGACTGGAGGGAGCACAAATATATAAAGGAGGAAGAGAGGGAAAAGCGGGGGGGGAGGGTTGCTGCAGCATGCAGATCAAGAGGGGGAACACAAGGTAAGGAAGAAGAAGAAGCTAGATTAAAGAACAAAGGAATTCAAAAAATGAGAACAATTAAAAATTGAACAAAAAGACTAATAGAAGCAGAGATAAAATAAAGGGCATCATGTATATAGGTGAGTATGTCTAGAAACAATAAGAATAAAAAAAATAAAAATAAAAGCAAATAAAGCAATGACAAAAAATTCAAATCAACAAAAAGAGATAATATTAAAAACTAAATAAATAATGAAAATAAAAACTAGGAAAAAAACAAAAGTGGACTACACAAGCAAACTTAAAAGAGGATAAGAAGACGCAAACAAAACATGAATTAAAAAAAAATAAAAAATAAAAAAATAGAATTATATATATATATAATGGTGTCAAAAAAATAATGAAGAGGAGGAAAAATAATAAAAAATAAAAAGAAATGAAAGTAAAAACTAAAGATAAAAAATAAAAAGTAAAATAAAAAAGGAATACACAAGCAAACCTAAAAAAGGAAGAGAGGACACAAATATTAAAACGCAAACAAAAATGAAAATAATTAAAAATCAAAATTGCTATAATAATTAAATAAATGAACATAATGATATATATATATATATATATTAGTGGTAAAGAAATATAGATAGGAAGAAGAAAAATAAAAGTAGTAAAATACATAGATATAAATGAATGAGAAACAAAATGAAACGAAAAAAGCAATGAAAAAGCGATAAAACCAAAAATAGAAAAATGAAAACTAAAAGAGTGAAACCAAAAAAATAAAATAATAATAACAATATCAACAATAATAACAATAATAGGAGTGTGTGTGTATGTGTATATATCTATGTTCCACGGAGTTTCCGGGACGGGGACGTTTTAGGGGACGGGGACGTGTTTCCGGTACGGGTACGGGTCGAAGCCAAAATTTAGGGGACGGGACATCAGGGGACGGCGATTAAAAACATAGGGGATTTTTTTTAATATAGAGACAAAATTCAAATATGTATATCATAACATTGATAAACCATTCACCATAGACATTTTAGAAGATAAATACATGGAATATTATCAAATGGCAAATACTAAGTGCTTCCATTATAACAATATCACATACATATATAGCAAAAATTAAAATGCCTAAAGGCTTCAAGTATCATGCTGAAATCAGAATGAAATAAAGAGAAGTCCAACTAAAATAGTTAGTAAATAGTAAATACCGAACGCAGTCTTGCCTCACTAAACACAATCTTTGCTCATTGCTGCTACTGCTATTATGTTTTTTTCCTTCCTCTTAGCAAGTATGTTAAATCGAAAAATGAGTAGAAGAGTTAGTGTTTTAATGGACCAAATATGGGTTGCATATTGTTATTATGTCTTTAAGATGACTAGGGGCCACACGAACAACAAAAATTAGGAAAAAATGTTTTTTTGGGGATGGTTTGCCTTTACCAGATTGACTGGAAAAAAGGGGACGGCCAGCAGTTTCGGGGACGGATAGGGGACGGCAAAACTGTCCCCGATACTGCTGGCCGTCCCCAAGTTTCCTGCCCAAAAAAATTGGCCGTTTCGGGGACGTTTCTGAATTTTTCAAAAAAGGGACGTCGCAGGGTACGGCCAAAATCCGTACCCGCGTCCCCGTTTCGTACCCGGTACGGGTACTAGGGTACAGAGGCAGGGGACGCGTCCCCGTGGAGCATAGGTATATATACATATATATAAGAGAGGTAAAGAAATATAGATAAGAAGGAAAAATAATAGTAAAGAAAATAGATATAAAAAATGAAAAAAAGAAATGAAACCAAAAAAGCACAGAAAAAGCATAAAAACCAAAAATAGAAATAATGAAACCTAAGAGAGCGAAACCAACAAAGAGAAATAAAATGATAATAATAAAACCAAAAATAATAACAACAATAATACTAAAAGGAGTGTATATAAATATAATAAGAAATAAGAATTGAGTAAAAATCAATATAAAATAACAATAACGACAAAGAACTTGAACAAGCGAACCTAAAAAAGAATAAAGGGCCAAACCCAAACAATTGAAAAGAAGTGATAGAAACAATGACGAAAAGCGAGGTAATGAAAAAGGAAAGAAAGAAAAGGAGCCAAGTTGGCGAAAAAGCAACCATCGAGAAAAGGAAAGCTCAGGGAAAGAGAGACGAACTGAGACTAGGGAGCCCATAGAGGGAGTGCAAGACACCAAAGAAGAATAAAAACGAACAGGATAAAGCGGGGCAAAACTGACGACCACCAACCATCACCAAGGGAACAAAGAGGAATAGAAAGACAGAGGAAGCGTGAAGACCGCAGGACTAGGATCGATGGCACTTAAGCATCCCCCTCAGACCCATTGTGGACACCAGAGGTTCCCCCATGTACCTTCTTGCCGCTCATCTTGCCAAGTTAATCTCCCCCTTAGTGGGCGTCTCCAGGACCTTCATCAAGGATTCGTCCCACTTTGTTAATTTCATCAAAGATACCAAGCTAGAGAAAAATGACATCTTGGTTAGCTTTGATGTGGTCTCCCTCTTTACCAAGGTTCCTATTTCGGATGCTGTTGAAATTGTGAAGAGCAAAACTAATGTTGAGATCGCCAATCTTGTTGATCTCTGCTTAAGATCAACTTTCTTTTCCTTCCAAGGGGTCATCTATGAGCAGGTAGATGGTGTCGCCATGGGCTTCCCTCTCTCCCCAGTGATTGCTAACCTTTATATGGAGCATTTTGAGGAGCTAGCCCTTTGTTCTTTCCCCCTCAAGCCAAAATGGTGGAAACGGTACGTTGATGACACCAATGTATGTTGGCCCCATGGGATGGAGAAACTTGAGGAGTTTCACAAGCATATCGACGGTATTTCTTCTTGCATTTCTTTCACCAAAGAGCTTGAATTCGGCGACCAATTATCCTTCCTTGATGTGTTACTCATTAAGAAACCTGATGGCTCATTAGGTCGTCGTGTGTTTCAGAAAGCCACCCATACCGATTTGTACCTTCATGCCTCTTCTCATCACCATCCCAGCCAAAAAGTTGGCATCCTTAAGACCTTGGCTTTAAGGGCCCACAAAATTTGTGATGATGACCACTTAAATCTGGAGCTTACCCACCTTCGCCAAGTCTTTAGATTAAATGGGTACTCCAACAAACAAATTTCGAAGGCCCTTGCCCAGGCTCGTTCTTTCTTCTTGTCCCTCTCTGCTCCCAAACCCACTCCCTCTCTGCCTCCCTCCTTTGTGACTCTTCCCTTCGTTGATGGTGTCTCGCAAAAGCTTGCCAAGATTTTAAGTAAAAAAGGCTTGCGTGTGGCTTTCAAACCCTTGCAGAGGATAAAAAACCAAACCCCCACACTCAAAGACTCCAACGGTGTCTTTTCAGAATCAGGAGTCTACAAAGTGTCTTGCTCTTGTGGTATGCCTTATATAGGTGAAACTGGTCATTCTTTCAGCACTCGTATCAAGGAGCATAGTGCGAACATTAGACATGACAAGGTTCAAAAGTCAGCCTTAGCTGAACACTCATCAACCACTAAGCATCACATCTGTTTGGAAGATGCTCGTATCTTATCTAAGGAGGACAATTATTTCAAAAGGAAACTTAAGGAAGCAGTTGAAATCAATGGTCACCCCATCAACCTTAACAGGGACGATGGATGGGCATTAAACCCCTCCTGGTTTCCTATGTTAGCCAAGTGCCATCGATCCTAATCCTGCGGTCTTCACGCTTCCTCTGTCTTTCTGTTCCTCTTTGTTCCCTTGGTGATGGTTGGTGGTCGTCAGTTTTGCCCCGCTTTATCTTGTTCGTTTTTATTCTTCTTTGGTGTCTCGCACTCCCTCTATGGGCTCCCTAGTCTCAGTTCCTCTCTCTTTCCCTGAGCTTTCCTTTTCTCGATGGTTGCTTTTTCGCTACCTTGGCTTCTTTTCTTTCTTTCCTTTTTCATTACCTTGCTTTTCGTCATTGTTTCTATCACTTCTTTTCAATTGTTTGGGTTTGGCCTTTTATTCTTTTTTAGGTTCGCTTGTTCAAGTTCTTTGTCGTTATTGTTATTTTATATTGATTTTTACTCAATTCTTATTTCTTATTATATTTATATACACTCCTTTAAGTATTATTGTTGTTATTATTTTTGGTTTTATTATTATCATTTTATTTCTCTTTGTTGGTTTCGCTCTCTTAGGTTTCATTATTTCTATTTTTGGTTTTTATGCTATTTCTATGCTTTTTTGGTTTCATTTCTTTTTTTCATTTTTTATATCTATTTTCTTTACTATTATTTTTCCTTCTTATCTATATTTCTTTACCTCTCTTACACACACACACACACACACACACCTATTATTGTTATTATTGTTGATATTGTTATTATTATTATTTTTTTTTGGTTTCGCTCTTTTAGTTTTCATTTTTCTATTTTTGGTTTTATTGTTTTTTCATTTCTTTTTTCGTTTCAGTTTGTTTCTCATTCATTTATATCTATGTATTTTACTATTTTTATTTTTCTTCTTCCTATCTATATTTCTTTACCACTAATATATATATATATATATATATATATATATATATATATATATATATATATATATATATATATATATATATATATATATATCATTATGTTCATTTATTTAATTATTATAGCAATTTTGATTTTGATTTATTTTCATTTTTGTTTGCATTTTAATATTTGTGTCTTCTCTTCCTTTTTTAGGTTTGCTTGTGTATTCCTTTTTTATTTTACTTTTTATTTTTTATCTTTAGTTTTTACTTTCATTTCTTTTTATTTTTTATTATTTTTCCTCCTCTTCATTATTTTTTTGACACCATGATATATATATATGTAAAATTCTATTTTTTAATTTTTAATTTTATTTTTATTCATGTTTTGTTTGCGTCTTCTTATCCTCTTTTAAGTTTGCTTGTGTAGTCCACTTTTGTTTTTTCCTAGTTTTTATTTTCATTATTTATTTAGTCTTTAATATTATTTCTTTTGTTGATTTGAATTTTTTGTCATTGCTTTATTTGCTTTTATTTATTTATTTTTTATTCTTATTGTTTCTAGACATACTCACCTATATACACGATGCCCTTTATTTTATCTCTGCTTCTATTAGTCTTTTTGTTCAATTTTTAATTGTTTTCATTTTTTGAATTCCTTTGTTTTTTAATCTAGGTTCTTCTTCTTCCTTACCTTGTGTTCCCCCTCTTGATCTGCGTGCTGCAGCAACCCCGCCCCCCCCCTTTTTCCCTTTCTTCCTCTTTTATATATCTGCGCTCCCTCTAGTCTGCTACTTTATTTCTCTATTCTCTTGCACTCCTCATCCTGATGATGGATCAGTGTGTGTGATCCGAAATGTTGATGCTTAAAAAATTGTGACACAATCAAGCTCCAGAAAATCTTCTCATGATATTACTAATGGATTGTGGAAATCAAATGACATTAGATAGATTCTGTTTTTGCAATAGATGACATCATCAATAACCTTGTATCTATCATCCTGAACATGATCATCCATGACCTCACAAGTAAATGTGTTCTTGGAATACTCAACTAAAAGCTGAGACTTCCAATTAGTCGATGTCTCTTATGTAGAACAAGAAGTAGCACTAGCTAGTCTCTTGAAAAGCGCATTAGCTACTACATTATTCTTCCCCTTGCCATATTCAATGCCAAGGTCATAAGCCCGAACATTGCTGGTCCACTTCTATTGTTTCTCATTAAGTTCCTTCTATGCCAAGAAGAAATGCAAACTGTTATGGTCTGTCTTGACTACAAATCATCCACCCACCAAATACTGTTTGAACTTAGCTAGAGCATGCATGATGGCTAATATCTTATCGTAGGTGGAATGCAACTTTTCATGACCCTTCGGCTTCCTTTTCTTGTAGGCAATAGGGTGCCAATCCTACGTAAGTATTGTGCCTACCCTTTGACCAAAGGTGTCACTCCAAAACAAATGTTCTAATGAAATCTAGTAATGCTAACGGTGGGCATTTTCTCATCATTTGTTTGACCTTATCAAATATCACCTCTGCATCTTCGGACCATCTAAAAGCACCCTGTTTTGTGAGATTAGTAAGAGGTAGGGTAAGCTGGGAAAACCCCTTCACAAATCTCTTGTAGTAGGAACACATCCCATGGAATCCTCACAAATTTGAAACATTTCTTGGCAGCGACCAATCTATCATAGCTTGTATCTTTTCTTGATGAACCTTGACCCCATTAGCTCCAATAACATGCCCAAGGTACAATATCACTATCAAGCCAACCTTGCACTCGGATTCTTTAAAACAATGGATGTTGCTCCTTGATACTCAAAGCCTCACCCAAATGTTGTAAGTGGCCCTCCCAAGTCCTGCTAAATATCAGAATATCATCAAAGAAAACCAACACAAACTTATGTAGTTGCTTATTAAATATGCGGTTCATAAATGAGTGGAATGTAAAAGGTGCATTGGTGAGTCCAAAAGACATCACCAAAAAATCGTAGTGTCCATAGTGATACCTAAAAGCCGTCTTATGTACATCCTCCTCACCGACTTGAATTTGATGGTGTCCTAAACATAGATCAATCTTTGAAAAGTTGACGACCCCATGTAACTCATTCAACAACTCATCTATGTGGGGAATGAGATACCTATTCTTGATAGTCCTCTTATTCAGAGCCCTATAATCAATACACATCTGTAGAGTCACATCCTTCTTTTTGACCAAAAATGTTGATGAAGTAAATGGACTCAAGCTCGGCCTTATGTGCCCCATATCTAGTAACTCTCTAACGGTCCTCCCGATCTCCTTATGATGCTTTAGGTGACGATAAGGTCTAGTAATCACCAGTTTTGCACCCTCCTCCAACTCAATCACATGCTCAAACCCACAGTCAGGAGGTATGTCCGGAGGAATATCACTGAAAGCATCTTGTTGCTTATCTAGCATTGACTGAATATCAATGTGATGCTGCTGTCCTAACCCCGAATTGGATTTGGTCGAGATAAAATAGTGAGCTGTCCACTTCGTGTCGTCATGTCTCAACAAGGACTACATACTATGAGCTGAGATTATTCTCGGACCCATGTCAGTCATGGCTCTAAAAATGGTTTGCTGATCCACTCACATAAACTCGATCTACTTCTGGTCATGATCAATAGTGTACCTTCCAAGAGTTTAGAACCATTGTAGACCCAAAATAGCATCCATCCTTCCTAATTCAATCACATAAGAATCTGCAGTCAACGTATAACTTTCCAGCTGGATCCCAAGTTGTGGAACCATCCCGAAATAGTTGAGTATATCTTCATTAGCAACCTTAACATCAAAATGGGGGACTGCATTTACCTATAACTTTGTTTTTGCTTCTGTGGAGGCACTAATGAAATTATGTGTAGCTCCCGTGTCTACTAAGCAAATCATTTGCTGCCCTTCTACCATTCCCTTCAAATAGATAAGTCTACCTCTAGGTAGTCCTGAGAGTGTAGCAATTGTAGGAGGCTGATCTGAAACCTGTCCCTCAACTAACTCCACTTGGGGCTGCTTGTGATTGCCTTTCTTGTCTCTGTCATCAGATTTTTTGCCTTCATTTTCATCATCTGAAACTACCTCAATATAGTGACTCTTACTCTTTCGAAGGCATCTATGCTCTGGTTTCCAAGGTTCTTTGCATGTGAAGCACAAGTGTTTCCTTAGTTCATTCCTGGACTCAAAATCTGACTTAGGTACAGGTGTCTTGTTCTGATTTGAAGACTTCAGATTGGTCTTTGATCCCTTGAAAGGATTCTTAAGGGGCGGAACTGCTCATGATGAACTATCTAGATCAAGTACCATCTTGATTGCATCTTGGAGAGTGGTGGGTTTCAACACTTTAACAAACCATTTGAACCTCTCACTCAAACCTTCCACAAACAACATCACTGTTTTGCTTTCAGACATGTCAGGAACTATAATAGATATCTACTGAAATTCATCAATATAGTTGTCCAAAACACCACTATGCATAAGCTAGGCCAACTCTGTAGTAAACTTCTGTTGTGAAGTTTTCACACCATCGATAATTTTTGGAGTTGTCCAAAAAATTTTTGGTCTTAGAAAACTTTAAGTCTTGGACACCTTCGGGCCTAGGGGGAGAAAGGTTAGATTTATTTTTACCTGGTTTCAACTTGATTTTCCAGGGCAGACAATTTCATCCTTAGGTCAAACAAATTTCAAAGAGCAACACTTGGCAGGATAAAGTTGTAAATTTTGTACTTGACGATTTCTTTTGAAAATTTGGATATAATTGTGTAAATTTGGATAATTTTCAAATTTTTTTTTTTTTTTTTTTTTGTTAAATTTGGTCTTTTGGAAAATCTTAAATTTTTGGTGAATGAAAATTAATTTTTGTGATGGTGGAATCAAATTGCAAAATCAATTTTAGAATTTAGAGAAATAATTTTATTTATGTTAAAAACTAAAATTGCTTAGCAAAATTGATTTCAATTAAGTTGCAAAAATTGGCTTTAAATTTTTTAAGCCTTTAATGAAATTGGTAATTTAATATTGAAAAATGGCTTTTGGCAAGCCAAAATCCGATTTTAATGACATATTAATTACTTAATCTTCATTAAATGGAAACATTTATCATCTCCAAGGCATTATTTATTTTCCTTTAACAATTTTGGTCTAATTGGCAATTTTAAAAAGTAAATTTCATCTTGGCAAAGTTAATTTTGGGCTAAGCATTTAATTGGGGGCTATGCCTTGTGTTCTAATTAATTTATTTTTGCTCCCAGGGTCCCAGCCGGCCAGCTTGGAGGAGCGGAGGGAAAATGGTATAAGAGGGCTCCTCCCTCTCCCATTTTCTTCATTCCTCACAGCCTTCTCTTGCTTGGCGAATTTTCTAAGGGAGTAGATTTTCAGACCTTGGGTGATTTTTTTCTTGCAAGGGCAGTTTTTCTTCCTCCTTGGGCGATTTTTGAGAGGGCAGATTGGTGTTATTTTTGGCGATTTTTCCATGCTTGGGCAGAATTTCCATGTTTGGCGAATTTTCTAAGGGGCAAATCTGAAACTTCTTCTATGTTTGGCAATTTTTTCAAGTTCAAGAGTTTGAAATTCTGATTTGTAGGAGGGTATGAAATTCTCAAGTCTGATCCTAAATTCCAAAAGAAAGATCCGGCTATTGGTGGAGGTGACTTTTAATTATTTAGAATTGAAAGGGGTCCTTAAGCTGACTTCCTTCTTTCGTTCTTTTCTAAGGATTGTCTCCCTTGGTTCTTCTCGCATTCATTGTCCACCACTTTACCATCCCGTAATAGGGTGATGAGTCGGTAGATGTGCAAGCAAGAACCCTAAGGGAACAAACACTAAGAAAGACAAAGAGGATATGATGCCCAAAACAACTTTCTTCTTGAAAATGAGGCGAATAATCGATACCAATGTCGGTACAGTAAATATGCTATCCTAAATTCCGAAAGAAAGATCCGGCTATTAATAGAGGTGACTTCTAATCATTTAGAGTTGAAAGGGGTCTTTAAATTGACTTCCTTCTTTCATTCTAGTTTAAGGATTGCCTCCTTTGGTTCTGCTAGTCTAATTGTCCACCACTTTACCATCCCGTAATAGGGCAACGAGATGGAGAATGTTAGTACAAGCAAGAACCCTAAGTGGACAAACACTAAGAAAGACAAAGAGGATATGATGCCCAAAACACCTTTCTTCTCGAAAATGAAGCGAATAACCGATACCAATGTTGGTACAGTAAACATGATACAGGTAAAAGATAGACTAAAGAAAGGACAATCCCCCTTGGCAAAGAAGATACAGAAGGCGGTTGCACATCATAGCCCAAGCGTCAACACTTCTATTTCAACCATGAAGAGCGACGTTGGAGTGGCGCTTGATTTTGAAGACATTAGAGAAGAGGATATCAATGAGGCAGGATTTGGATCAAGATTGGATGAGTTAGGGAAGGTTGTTATCAAAAAGAAACATTTGAACACCTTTTCCTCCCTCAATGCCTTTATCGGATTTGCAAAAGAATATGAGAAAGATCACGAGAAGGCACTATAGGCAGCAAGCAGCATGATGAAATCGGCTGAGCTCAAGATAAAGCATACACCTTGTCCTCCCATGGAGCAAGTCAACAAAAGGCTAGCTAGGTTCATTGCCTTTGCTAAAAGAATGAAAGAAAAAAGGAGATTTATATTAGAAGATCATTTGATGTGAGCCCCAAGTGGCAATTTCTCTTTCTTCTAGGATAGGACAAGTGTCTAATTCTGATTGGCCACCATTTTGGTGCCTTCTCATTGGTTGCCACTTTTACACTTTTTTCATTGGTCCATTGACGACGTGGCACCTTCTCATTGGCTGATGGGGTGGCAACCCTAATTAGGGTTTCTAGGATCCAATCTAGATCGTTGATTCTGCTTTTGATCTCTACTATTCGTTGTATTTTGGCCTCTATATAAGGCCATTTTGCTCTCATTTGTGGAGAGTTATGTTGGAGAATTGTTGCCATAATATTATCAAAATTGTGCTTTATTCATTGTTGTGACTTGCATGGTGGATATACATGATCATTTTGGTGTATTGCATGGTTCTTCTTATCTCTCAAATTAAAGTAGGATTTTATTTCATGTTGCTAGAGTAGAAGTAGATGGCTAATTGTGTGGTGATGTTGGTAGATGTTTGATAGGGATCAATACTAGATCACTAGCATCCTAGTGGTTGGTTGGGAAGCCTTGTGTGGTAAACTAGTTCATTTTCCTTTGAATCATTGCATCTATGGAGGTGGGGCTGCTAGTTAGCCTTCATTAGATTCAATCTTCGTCCATTTGCTAACCTTTCAATTGATAGGAGTAGGAGTAGAATGGTGAGCAGTTGAAGGAGTAGGAGTAGAATAGCGAGTAGTTGGGTAGTCGAATTTCATTCTAAGAAAGTTAGGAAGGTAGAAGTTATTAGAACCATTACTGCCTCCTCCTTGCACAATCAACATCATCTAGCACTCACACCAAACCACTATCTCCATCATCCCATCGAAGCCCAAGTCATCCTTGAATGAGCAGTGTAAGGCTGCCTACATGATTACTAGCGAATCACATCGATAAAATTGAGTGAGTATCCACAAGTGTAAGGAACATTGGAGTTATTCTCATATCCCATGAGCAATAACTTCTCAAGAGAGGAATTGTATGTTTGATACTCCGTATCGGATATCCAATTACTAATATGTTATGTAAGTGATACAAAACTCGCATCAACAACTTCTACATCCTTATTGTCAAATCTAGCTATTAGCTTGTTGCTAAACTCCCCACATGAGTTAATCATGCCATGATCTTAAGTGACAAGGCCGTGATGCCACCAATCATAAGCTGACCCATCCAAATGCATTGTAGCAAACTTAGTTGCCTCAGCTTTAGTCATGGGTTTCAGTGTGAGAAATGTATCCAACTTATGTATCTAGGCCCTGGCTGTAGATTTCCTACTGCCATCAAATTGTGGTAAGTTACGCTTATTCATAGCATGCTTCAAATTCCTATTTGGGCCTCTTAGCCTTATATCTTGTCTAGCTTGTACCATTTCCCGTTGTTGTCCAATCCAAATGTATAGTAGCAAACTTAGTTGCCTTAGCTTTAATCATGGGTTTCAGTGTGAAAATGTATCCAACTTATGTATCTAGGCCCTGGTTGTAGTTTTCCTACTACCATCAAATTCTGGTAAGTTAAGCTTATTCATAGCATGCTTCAAATCCCTATTTGGGCCTCTTAGCCTTATATCTTGTCTAGCTTGTACCATTTCCCATTGCTGTCCCATATATTCAATAAAGCTCAAATCTGCCTTGACATTATCAGGAAATAAATACCATTCAACATGCACAATCATGACATTCTCTGGAATAGCCACTGCTGCCGCTGCATTTGTGTAAAATTTCCAACTGGCTTCCAACTTGTACAACTTATTTCTTTGCAATTTTTGAACAATATATAAAGTATTTACTTTATTTTCTATTGAAATTGGGTTTTTAACAATAACTAGAATTTTGAAAGAGATTATGGATAATAACCAGTCAACATTTTATTTCTCTACAATTTCTTTGAAAACATACATTTGAACCACAAAATTAAAATAAAGCACTTGGTCTGCAATTATATGAACCAAATCGTGGCCCAGCTGTACTCTTTAATTGTCCACAAGCCGCAATAGAAGGAGGTCGGCCTTGGTGATTTACGACAATGCCAAATGATTGTGGAATTTGGTGGCAGGTAGGAAGTTCACAAGAAGACGTGAATCCCTGTTTCACTAGGCGTGGATTGGCTGGAAAATAACATAGGCCTCAATTACCTCTTCACAATCTTTAAATGCTGTCCAAACTCAGCTCTTCACAATCTTTAAATGCCGCCCAAACTCAGTACTGCAAATATTTTATGATGTCTCGCCTCAGTATGGTTGTCGTCTAGCAAAAATCGGCCTGCTTGCAACCTTGGCCGCTAGTATTGACAGGAGAACAATTCCCAATATAAATTCGAACTCCAATTCAGATTCTTAGATTGAAAATGTGAGCCTCCACACTTCCCAGTATAACTCAGTGACAAAATTCTCCAAGCCATAGTTGAACACAGTAGGAGAAATTAGATAATTGTATACTTAAGTACAATTATCAAATGGAATAACCTGAACTTCTTCAAATCCTAGGCAGTTGATATGAGCAAATAGATATATAAAAACAAGGGGATCTCTCCTCAACAAAAAGCTGTATTTATAACACAAATTGAGCCATCCAGCTTCACTCTCACACCTTCTTAAAAAGGAACTTTATAATATAAAGTTATAACATTTTATAATATAAAGTACCTGGCTTATTAAATGTAAATTAAATCATCATTAAATCGACAAGCTGGCCAATAAAAGACTTCAATAAGAATCCTAGAGAGATCAAATATCCAGAATCAGAGAACCATCTTGCCTGAACTGCTCAAACCAAAAATAGCAAATGACCAAAGTGACCTACTAAAAATAGTAAGTCCAAAAATAGCAATCTCATGACAAAGACCCCCAACTAGACATTAGCTCACGAGGGTTGGGATGATGAGCTGACAAACCCACACTCCGGAGACCTACTAAATCGGGGACATTACAATTTGCAATCTCAACTTCCTCATTATTCTCAACAAACATAGGCATCAAGGGCCTATCAATGGTAGGAGTGGTTTCTCTAGCATCACTTGGTGTTCCAGCTGCACTACACCCTCACTGTGATGACTTTGGGGTCTCCTTGGTCTGGTATTCAACTATTTTATCGCTTCCGTAAGCTGCTGGAACATGTCAACAACATGTTTCTATCCATCTCTGAGGGCTCATAATGTTTCCCTCACTTCTCTATTTGCTTGCTCAGCCTGATTTGCAGCCCTCTCAGCCATTGAGTGAACTCTTACAATCTTAGATATTGTCCTACCTTCTGGTATTGGCGGGAGTCTCCAAACTCTTCGTGTTTCCATGTTATACAGATGCATTTAAAACAGTCATCCTCTTGGCAGCAGGTTCGCTACTTTGATATCATTTTAAAGACTCCGAGTCTGATTTTGCAGAATGCAGACTTAGAGATGTCTTTGAAACATAAGTCTGTGGGCTCTGTTGGTTATTGATGTGCATTCTCTGTATATTTTAAACTGATGGATAAAATCCTAGTCCACTGGTTAACTTTTAAAATGCCAACATCAAGTATTTAATGTTCATAAAATCGTTTCACAATTTAATCATGAGTAAGCTATCACCGAATGTGGGATTATAACAAATAAAATTTTCATATATAGATATTTGTCTTTAACTTGATTTATCAAGAATACACAATAGAGAACATCAAGAACAAGATTTAAAGTAGATGTATTCGAGCACCTGAAACACAGAGTCTAGGAATTGATACAATCTGGATATGGAATGTGACAAGGCATGGATCTCTGTAGACTTCGCTGGGTGCATTACTGATGCCATTAATCTTCCCAACAGCTTTTAAGCAACCGTGTGCAACTTGATTCTTGGAAAATTCAATCCCTGAACAACACCATTCAACAGGGCAATGTTGTCCTTCAACTTCCTCACTCCCAACTTAGTTGATATTCCTGAATGTCAATGAAGCTCTGCTGCTACCTCCAAACTTCTGCTAAATTTGTCTTCAGCTGCATCATTCTGGGGATCCTTCAATGTTTTCCATCTATGCTATACCCACCTTTTAAGCTCATAATGCAAGCTCTGATTTGAACTTGCTCTCACGCGCACTGAGTGACAGTCCACCGCTCAAGATTGAGAGGGATTTCGTCCTCTATCTAGAAAACTAAGTTTAAAGTGCCTTATTGCCAAATCCTCTTCTTCTCCGTGTCCACCAACAGTTGACTCCCCTCCCTACATGTATTCCTTCGATTCCAGAAAGGCCTGCGACAGTTACAAATTGATGAACATGCATGCGACATTTACTAAAGTGCCCAGTCATATTAAGGCTGATTCAATTGAAAATCGGCACTAATATTACTACATTTGCCAGATACTAACATTTCTTAATTAGTTGGCTAACAATAGTCATCAATCAAGAGTTGAGAAGATGGATGGAAAAAAAAAACATGTTAACCACCTCCCAATGCAAGAATCTTCAAAGCCGACCACCCAAAGTCATCCCTGAAATTTGCCTTAGCCTATCGGGATGAGGGAAATAGGCCAAGTGTTAAGGTTGGTAGATTATTTCCGGGGAGGGGACATGAGAGTTGCTAGGACAAGGGAGCAGTTTGAAATATTAAAATTAAAAGAAAAAGAAATTCTCTAGATTCCTGAGGGCTTAAAGTAACAAGTAGGTGACTATAAATTAGTTGAGCTTGAGAAAATTGTCCATTGTTTGTTGCCAAAAATCCCTTTGTTGAATATTGTGCATTTGGTGCTCACGTTTTAGTTAGAGGACAAAAACCTCCTGGTAATGTAATCAGAGGATGAAAATCTTCTTGGTTTTCAGATTGAATTTGAGACAAAAATTATTGAATAATATTTAATTTGCAAAATTTTCTATTAGTCATTCCTTGCAGGGCCATGCGATTATACAATAGTATATCTTATATTAGTAATTACTTATTTTTCTGGCTGTACGTCTTTTCATATGCTTGTGTTGCTTCAACTCAAAAGGAAGAGTTGCTAATTTTTTTTGAGCATCATAAGGAAGGTATCAAATACTTTCATGTTATTCACTTTATTAAATGTTTAAGTGGTTGCCATGCCTTATGAATATTGTGTATCCAGCTTTACAGAAATTGTCACGTCCCCTATCCCTAAATTTCCATATAGGGTTTGTATTGCTCTTGGGAATGACAACTTGTAATGTTCCCTACTAGGATAATTCCAATTTTCAATGATTACATCATCACCATGTATATAAATCAGATTAAATTAAGAAACAATAATTAATTCATAATACATACTTAAGCCCTGGTTCCTTACTTCTCTCCTAATCAATAATTTTGAGGAGGACGGTGGCAATAACATATAACAGTCTACAAGTGGGCTCCCTCAAGGTTCTTACCCATCTTGGGAACTTACTTTCATGTGACTGAATTACTTTGCCTCTCCCTACACAAAATATGTGCTAGGGCACGTGAAACAGTCCACAAGTAGGCTACCTCAAGGTTCCAACCCATCCTGGGACCTTCGCGTTATGTGACCAAATTCCTCTGCTTCTCTTAACGGCAATTAGTGAGTTAATAAGGAACCAAGTACTGTCTTATATATTACAAATACACACCCATGTAACACAACTGATATGCAATTCTGATTTCATTATTGGCATCAGATATAGCAATACACATGGTTCATTTCATTTAACATCATCAGCATGTATATACATCAGATTAAATTAAGAAACAACTATTAGTTAATAATACATACTTAAGCCTTGACTCCTTACTTCTCTCATAATCAATAACTTTGAGAAGGATGGTGGAATTAACATAAAACATTCTATAAGCGGGCTCCTTCAAGGTTCTTAACCATCTTGGGACATTTCTTTCATGTGACCGAAATACTCTGCTTCTCCCTACACAAAACCTGGGCCAGGCATGTGAAACAGTCTACAAGCAGGCTCCCTCAAGGTTCTCATCCATCTTGGGACCTTTTCATCATGTGACCAAATTGCTCCGCTCTCCTGTTAACTGTAATTAGTGAGTTAATAAGGAATAGACTAAGTACACACTACTATCTAATTTATTACAAATACACACGTGACATAAGTGACATACACTTCTGATTTTGGACATAGCAATGCACACGATTCATTTCAGATCTTGGCTATTACTTGTGCTGATAACACCAATTCTTCAATTATACTATAATTTCTTAAAGCTTGTTATGTCATAGATGATCTCTTGTAATTAAGGATTCTAATCGATATTTCTTGAGTCTTATCAATATTCCTTAATTGCTGTCTATCTCATATGTTAACTCTGCTCACTTCATTAGTCTCCTATTCTAGTCACTGCATAATTACGTATAAATACATTGTAATTGTTTCTGTTACTGAATCCTCATATACTGTTTGCTATTCAGTATAATTTCTCAATGATATTGCTTGTAATCCTCAGAGGAACAGTAGGGATACTTGCTGTCAATTCTGCTTATTAACATCATAGACCATTGTAATTACTAATTACATCAACACTTGTATGGCTTTGGAACATTTCATTGCTATCTTTGTTAATCATTTATATTTGACTTTATTCGTAATTGATCTTTGGTTTCTGAAGAATGCTCTACTCTTATTCACTACATTTTGAAAGGCATTCTCTCATCCTGTCGACTCCTCTATATGTGATTGTTCTTGCCTTGGCCACTTTGGAACAATGGGTATTGCAAATGTTAATCGATACCCTTAGTATCGTGGATGCATTTGTTTGGTCTACTCACCACCTTTATGGTCATAGCACCATCACTTCTCTTATTCGCTGGTAATTACCTAAGTGGATGCTCTTGTGAAGGCCCTGGATTCGGATCTTTTAAAATATGTAGCTACGATACAGACCTTCATTCAGTCGTTTCCTGTTTGTGCTCATGAATTCCTTAAGGCAGTTTTTAGATGCAGTATATTGCTGTAATAGTTGTTATGTGTATCCACGGTCTCTGCTTCTGTTCATCTTCATTCTCCAGTGTTTTCGTGAGCCTTTGTTTTATGGTTCTTATAGTATCTATGATCGAACATGTGATGTATATTTTCAAGCATTTTTGTTGCTGAGTCAGCATCATCCTTATCAGCTTTTTTTTTTTTTTTTGGCACTATTGCTGTTGGACATGGTTTCCACGTATTATTTTACCTGTCTTCACCTTTGCATTCCACCGTTATAGAACTGTTTCAAACCTTCATGTCAAGGAGTTTTTGTCGTACTTCTTAATATTCAAATGCCGACTCTTCCTATTCAAGTGTTTTGTTGAAGTTGTCCCTCTCTTCATTTCTGGCGGATCTTATTATTGAATATTATTATTCATTTGTATGCCTCCATCTTTGGGTGGTGACTATTTTGTGTTGTCCACATGCTATTCTTGTTCGTGTGTAAAAAGAGTCTTTGACAGCTTTGATTTCTTATTGGTGTTCATTGGAATACTCAGATCAAGATTTCTGAGAATACAGTGTTCTCTTAGTTGAAGATTGCTTGCTTTGAAGTGTAGTTGCATTTCTCTGTTTTGATTCTGATACATATACATATAATCATTATCAGTTTGTGAAGTGTAATGAGTTGTTTCATTTTCTTTTATTATTAAGTATGAGTAGCATATTTGTGTACTAAGAATTAAATCTCTAATCATATATAATCATCAAGTATTGAAGAATATTTGTTAAGTGCAAAGACTTTGTAACTGATTTGAAATCTCAATAATGGAATATATTTTGGTGGGCTGGGTTGTTTCCCCTGCTCAGGAGGGTTTTTCCCAGGATAAGTGCCTTGTGTCATGTGATAGCTTTGCATCTCTATTTGTATTATTTGATTTACTTAGTTTCCGGAGTTAGCATGGTATCAGAGCCAGTTTGAAGGAATTTGATCCAGAACCGGAAGTTTTCTTTGATCTTTCTTAGTGTATGGAACAAAATGAGTAATCAAATTTAAGCATGTTCTTAATTATAAAGATATGAACCGGTTGACAGGGTTTCTTTTGAGGGGGTGTTGGGGTTCTTATCTTGTTCTCAATCAAACATTTTTACTCCAGTTTTTAAGCCAATGGTGAGCCCAAGGTTCAATGCCAAACCTAGAGCTCTAATACCATATATAGCAACCAATTTAAAAAAAAAAACTAAAAACCTTGAAATACTCATTCTTTTATTGAACAAAAGTGAGCTAGCTACTCATTTGCATGAAGGAATAACAGAAAATAACCAATTAACTGCAGTCTCATGATAAGATCTTAACTACTAATTGAAAGATTTAACTGTCTTTGATAAACTAGAAAGAATGATCAGGAAAAGTTAACTAATTATATTATGCATGCTAAGTAAAATAAAATCTAACATCAAAATTCTAACTACCATTTCAGATGAATAGATTTTCTTAACTAAAAAGAATGGAACTAATATTTGATTTCAAATAGAAATGAAAATAGTTCTTCAACTAACTTCTGAAATAATACATCTTTATTTCCATTTCATGGGATAATAATTGAAATAACGATTAACTGAAATATCACTCAACTGAAATAACTACTAATTGAAATAACTGTTTCCTATCATTCTTTGTATACAAGTAAATTATTACGATTTATACTATGATACAAGAGGAAACAAATGCATAGCAAGGATAGAGAAAGAACATACAAAAAGCAACTGGTGAGTCTCTAACTGGTTGTGCAAGCCTCAGCTTTTGGGTAAGAGGAGAAGCATTGACTTAGGCTTAACCTCCCAACCGCAAAACATATCCATCCCCACACAATCTTTTGAAAAGAAAGAACCTCCCTACCCTGGGGCTAGGGTTGGGGCACTACTAGTCTAGCCATCCAAGCAATACCGGTGTTTAGAATATCCGCATAGTTATGGACGGACATGTTTGAATAACTGGTGCTATCGACATCATATGATCTTTAGAAGGCAAACACACTTTTAACGACCTTGGCTAAGGTTTTTGGATGGGTTTCTAATACCCGATCACCAGTGCTCGACTTGACAATAGGAAAACAATATAAATGGACATGCATAAGCTATTAAATAATTCTTTTAAAATTATATATATATATATATTGTATCACATCTGATTATGTTTCATGTTCTTGCAGATTTTTCTCTCACCTCATCACTCTCTTCCTTGGCTATACAATTGGGTGAGTCTTAGGTATTCAAATTTTAGAGTAATCCAACTCTTTTTGCTGAACCTCAGTTGGTTTAAAGAATATTATATATTTTCTCTTAATGGACTTACAAGGAAAATAGTTTGATTCTGAAATCCATCAGTAACAAAGACGTTTGAGCGTATCATATACATTTGATCTTGACTTAACATGGGAAGTGTGGACTCATCCAATGTCTATTCGATATTGCAATTCAATATTAATGTATGGAACTCATGGACACATTTCTTACTGTTGTAAATTTGAATGCAAATGTATATATAACAAATTATGATTGGAAAAGTTCAGGAAGATGTGGGGCTTGGCTTGACTCTATGTAGCTGACTCTTCTTGACGTGAGCAATCCAAAGTGCAGAGCTCAGAGTAACAATGAATACGACTTGTCCTCAATCATTCGCAGCAAAAAAAGAAGTGAAACATAGGAGAACAGAGGTATAAAATGCATAATGGATTTTTGGTTCTCCCGACTTGTAAATATAAAAAGGAGGCATTCGAAATAATAAAGGCTTCCAAGAAGCTGTGACTCTATGATCAGTTATAAGAAAAGAAGAAGATTTATCTTCTTGAATCATCGATAAAAAATGCCAAATGTACATTCTCACCTCTTATAAGGAAAGAATAAATATGAAAGAGAACTTGAAGGTTACGTAATCAAAAGGATAATTTATAAAGTTATACACACACACACACACATATTTGCACATATATATATTATTATGATGGCATCATATTTAATATTTATCCAAGGTTGTACCTACTAAAGTATGCATATCTAAATACATGCATCACCTAGAAGATTATTTTATCTCCATATCTTCTCATGGTGTACGCACATTTAAATATATGTATTTTAATAGATATAATTTTGTATGAATTAATACTATGATGTCACCTTACTTTTATATCTATGTGCACGCACATAAATATGTATTATATTGAAGTGATGAGAATGTCAACCATAAGCCATTAAAGGTATGTACTTTAATCAAGTTAAAATGTTTAATGTTTATCCAATAGCTCATGCGTGTCTAATGATTGTATTCTCTTATACAAGTCGCTAGGTTCTTACCAAAATAGTTAAAGGTCATACCTATCGATCAGATAAATAGAGTAAGGTAGTACCCTAGTTCGTAGATCCCGTTAAGCAATGCTTCTCCCCTTCCTCTGCTTTGCAATCACCCGTGCAACATTTTTCACAATAATAACAAGTTCCATGATAAATCCATAATAACAATTAATATAGATATTAGTAAGGAAATTAGTTAATAACCATAATTCCGAAACCAAGCAGCTGCTAACTACTATCATCATCATATGACAAATAATGGATAATGACCATCATCATTAAACTGTTATACAAAATAATTGATGACAACTAATTCCATAGGATACAACGGTTATATTTAACTACCCTTTTCACATGAATAAGAAAGAAAAATCCATTCAACTCAATGGCTATAATAATTTAAATTAGCAAAATTTGGGATGTAATAGAAAGTAACTACGTAAAATATAATAGTTGAACTGAAATAAAGATGCAACTGAAAGGAAATAACATAATACTATCAAGGTTTAGATCACACCATGTCAAGAGAATGTCGGAACTAGTTGATCTGTCCTGTGCATGTCTAGGCATTGGAGGAGAGCAGAAGCACTGACTAAGGCTTAACCCCCCAACCATAGACCTACTATGATCCACACTTAGTCTCTATTGAGAATGGCCTAACCTTGCACGGGATAAGGCACGTGCACACCATCTCGCTTGCCACATGAGCAACTTGGTGTTAGAGTTGTGAACTACTTAGCCGACTAGGTTGTGGGTAATCCCCCCCCAACCAAACATACTATCGATTCGACTATGAGTTATCTTGACCTCTAGTGATCATAGCAACATCATTCACCATTAAACCTACTCTGGTGAGGGATTTCCAGGGACACGATGTGCCCGATCACCCACCGCTTAACTTGACAGTCATAACTAATACCCCGTTCCACCATGAGCTTACTAGACTTACTAATATCAAATTCTTATGCAATTCTTCATAATTTTGATATATCTTTCTATTTGTTGCAAGTTTATCAATCTGTCCAATCCATGGATTACACCACTCATCTCGACCATTCTTGGTTATCCTTGATGATCTCGGGGTGCAGGGGCACCTAGGTAGGTTCATGGAAGACCTAGGGCTCCTATGTTATTTTGCTTGTAGTGGTGCCAGCCACACCACTAGGTGAATGATAGGGCTAACCTAGTCCTAGGTTGAGGTAAGTTAAGGTTCGCAAGCCTCTTGAGGCCCTAGTTGCTCCTAGTTGTATGATTAGGTCAAATAGGGTATCTTTGTGTTTTGAAGGGTAGAATGGCGAAGTAAGTGTTTGAAGGTCCTTTTTACATGTTTTGTATCCATTTAAGGCTTTTGGTTAGGTTTGGTAACCTTTGGAGCAAGTTTGAGGGTCAAACACTAAAAGATGTAGAAGTTGCTCAAAAATTGCAACTTTTTGGTGGGAGCTTGGTAAATGTTTGAAACACTTAGAGTTGGAGATGGGATGTGTATTTAAGGCCATCCTCGACCTTTTGAAAGGGTTGGAAGTTGTAGCCATTTTGGTGTGTACGGACTATTAGCAAGATAACAGTTATGGTTTTATGCTTTTTGTGGATATTGGCATTTACATGGATTGAATTTGGAACTGTAGTGTTTGGAAGTTGTAGTGGAGTTTTATTTGAGATTCTGTATAACTTTAGTTTGTGTTTTTGTAGGGTTTAAGTTTCTTTAATAAATTATTTTGCCTCTTGCTTGCCTGCTGTTCTGAACTAGGCCACTGGACAAAATGGAGTCATAACTCGTCTTCCCAGTGTAGGATCTGTACGGTCTCTTGGGATTAGGAAGATGACTCCTTGAACATTCTATATAGTGAAGGAGGGGCCTTGGAAAGCAAGGGAAGTATTTTTGTGGTGATGCCCTAGGCGAGCCATTGATGCATGGCTAGGGATCACAATATGTAGCAGAGGTGTTAGAAGTGATTGAATGCTTGAAATGCTTCAATCAAAGGGTGGATTGTGATAGGAGTGTGTGTGGAGAAGCCCCAAACTCAGTGGGAGGCAGTGATGAAGGCCCTAAGGAGGGTAATACTTGTTTCTTGATAGACTGGTCCAATTACCTTGGAAATCCTGATTTTTAGGCACTAGTATAGGTCGTACAATATGGATGCCTTGAGAGATTGAGACCTCATGAATTCTCAAGTGCTTTGAAAAGGGTGTCAGGATTAGTGAATAGGTTACCCCCTTGTTAAGGACTTTGCCAAGTTATTCCATTTTTTCATCATTAGGAGGGCTAATTGCTTATAGCCTTTTTGCAAGCAATGTTGTGCAATTTTGGGTGCTTCTTGGAACTCGTTTAGGGTTTCAATTCGAAATGTGGTAGCGAGTCTTGGGAAGTATCCTAGTGTCTTCTGAGATGCTCATACCCTCATTTAGGGTCTTAGTTGTAAGTTGGGTTGTTTGTGGTGTTAATGAAGAGGAAGCAATAAGGCCAAAGCAAGCCTAGGGAGTTGTAAATGAATCATTGTTCTACCTAGTTGGTGGGCACTAGTTGAAGGGGCTAGGATCTCATGGATAGGATCCTAAGAAGAGTAGAGTAACTAAAAACCCTATTAGGTCAAGAGAAAGGCCTAAGGAGACCCTAGGATAAACTAGGGTAGGAGCAAAACTAGTTGTCACATTAGAGTGGTATCAAAGCAAGTTAAAGACTTGGGGAGGAAGTGTATGTTTACAGGTGGTGGAGATCAGTGGGTGAGTCAAATATGGTGACTAATGCAGAGCTAGCTAAGGAAGTTGATGAGCAAAAGGAGAAGAATAGACTCTTTGAAGAAGCCTTAGCAGAGGTGAAGTTAAAGTTGGATGCAGTTGCTGATGCAGCCAAGAAAAAGGAAGAAGAGAATGATGTTAGGGGTAAGGAGATAGCAGAAGAAGATGTTGTCCCTAAGCTAGACCCTATCTTGAATGATGAACCTTTCTTGAAGGCCATAAAAGCCCTAGGAGGAAAGGCCTTGGAAGGTGTGCCACTATTTAGTGGGAAGATGGACATAGATGCAGTGATGGATTGGATAGATGGGATGGAGAACCATTTTGAATGTGAAGGGGTGTCAGAGGCACAAAAGATCTATGTAGCCAAGTCAAGACTTAGAGGATCAGCATTGACTTCGTGGAAATATGTCCAGGATGAGAGGATTAGGATAGGCAAGAAGCCTATATCCCATTGGAATGCCATGGTAACCAAACTAAGGGAGAATTTCCTAACAAAGGACTATGAGATTCAACTCCACAAGAGGAGACAAGGACTGAAACAAAGAGATTTGGATGTGGCCTCTTATACAGAGGAGTTTCAGAGATTATGCCTTAGATCCAAGAAGTAAGAGGAAGAGCCAATAAAGGTGGCTAGGTACTTGGGTGGTTTAAAATGGAATATCCAAGAGGAGCTAAGCTTTGGACACCTATTGTTCAAAGGTGCCATCAACTAGTCCTAAAGGTGGAAAAAAAGACTAGAAAGAAAGGGGAATCTAACTTCAAGGATAGAGGCAAGGGTAGAAATCAGAGGGGGCGAAGAGGAGGATACCAAGGCAGAGGTAATGATTAGAAGAACCAAGGTGAGACCAAGCTCACTGAGAAAACCACTGAAAGCATTCCTAGAGGAGGTTACAGTAGAGGAAGAGGTAACCAAGGAGGTTCTAGCAGAGGCAGAGGATCAGGTAGAAGTAACTCATACTTTGCTAGTATGAAGTGTTACAACTGTGGTCAACTAGGCCATCCAACATGCAGATGCCTTGAAAAGCCCTCTTCTTCAAACCATGACAAGAGAGTGGCCTATGCTCAAGAAGACAACTCTAGTGGCAAGGAGAATGAAGTGGATCACATAGAGTTTGAAAAGGGTGAGAACCTTATGTTTAGAAGGGTATTGATCAAGCAACCAGCTCCTGATGAACCTAATAAGCATAGGAGGGCTTTGTTTAGAATCAAATGTAAGATTCTTGGAAAGTTTTGCAAGGTAGTGGTGGATTCAGGCTCTACTGACAACATAATATCAGAAGAGGCAGTTGAAAAGCTTAAACTAACTAAGATACCCCATGTAAATCCATACAAGGTGACTTGGCTCAACAAGGGTCAAAGTATACTGGTCAATGAACAGACTTGGGTTGATTTCTCCATAGCAGGGTACAAGGACAGGTTATTGTGTGATATCTTGCCCATGGATGCTTGCCATCTGCTGTTAGGTAGACCCTAGCAGTATGACAGAGAGACATTATATGATGGGAAGGCAAACTCCATATCATTCAAGAAAAGAGGCAAAACTTTTAAAAGCCGGTCTTTGTTGGAAGGAGAGGAACTACAGCTCAAGGTGCCTAGTGTGTTGCTATATACTGGGAATGAATTTGTCAAAGATCTCAGGGATGATGAGAGCCAAAGTTTTGCAGTTGTGTTGAAGTCCAAAGGAGAGGAGATCAAAGAGCCACTGCCCATAGAGGTACTAGCATTGCTTGAGAAATATAAAGACATTGTGAGTGATGGTACTCCTGCCACTTTACCTCCGAGAAGGGTTATAAGCCATCAAATAGACTTTGTTCCTGGTGCATCTTTGCCAAACAAGGCAGCATACAAGCTCACTCTAGACCAAAACTTGGAAGTGGCAAGACAAGTACAAGAACTATTGGATCAAGGATCGATCAAGAAAGAGTGTAAGCCCATGTGCAGTCCCTGTTGTACCAGCATCCAAGAAGGGAGGAAAATGGAAGTTATGTACAAACTCAAGGGCTATAAATAGGATCACAATCAGGTATAGGTTTCCCATACCTAGGATTGAGGATCTCATGGATTGTCTTGGAGTGGCAATGTACTTCACAAAGTTGGATTTAAAGAGTGGATACCACCAAATTAGGATTAAGGAGGGAAATGAATGGAAGACAACATTCAAGACAATAGATGGGCTATATGAGTGGCTTGTAATGCCATTTGGCCTCTCTAATGCTCCTAGCACATTCATGAGGCTCATGAATGAAGAATGAAGTGCTCAAAGACTTCACTGGAAGATTTGTGGTTGTATATCTAGATGATATACTCTTCTTCACCAAGACAAGGGAGGAGCACATCAGACATGTGGAAGCAGTATTGCAGAGACTTCACGAGGAGAAGCTTTCTATAAACCTTGAAAAGTGTGACTTCTTCAAGCAAGAACTTGTGTATTTGGGCTTTTGTGGTGTCAAAGGGGTCCTTGAAGATGGATCAAGAGAAGGTTGTTGCTATCTTCAACCGGCCACCACCTACTACATCTATTGAGGTAAGAAGTTTTCATGGTCTAGCTTAGTTTTATAGGAAGTTCATTAGGAATTTTAGTGGCATATGTGCAACTTTGCTAGATACCATTAAGGGTGGGGTCAAGTCCAAGTTCAAGTGGACCTTAGAAGTAGGGAAATCCTTTGAGTTGCTAAAGAAGCAAGTAGCTACCCAACCTGTTTTGCAATTGCCTAGTTTTGAGAAACTTTTCACCATAGAGTGTGATGCAAGTGGCCTAGCAGTAGGGGGAGTGTTGAGTCAAGAAGGTAGGCCAGTAGCCTTCTTTAGTGAAAAATTAAATGAAGCCAAAAAGAAGTATTCTTCCTATGACCTAGAACTCTATGCCCTAGTTCAGTCTCTTAGGAAGTGGATGCATTACCTATTGCCCAAGGAATTTGTTGTGTTTACTAACAATCAAGCTCTCAGCTACATCAATACTCAAGAAAAGTTGAGTAATAGGCATTTGAAATGGATGGAGTATCTACAAGCTTTCACCTTCACAATCAAGCATAAGAAAGGACAGATGAACAAGGTGGTAGATGCATTGAGCAGGAGAGTGTTAACAGTCCAAGAAGTTCAGTTGCATAGCATTGGGATAGAGAGCTTCAAGAGTCTCTATAAGGAGGATGAAGACTTTGCAGAGGCATATAAGCTATGATATGATTTTGAGAACCATTTCCATAGCAAGTTCTCTGAATTTACCTTGTAAAATGGATTGTTATTTAAGGGCAATCAGTTATGTGTACAAAGGGGATCCATAAGGGAGAACCTAATTCAGGAAAAACATAATGGGAGTCTAAGTGGACACTTTGGTGTGAGCAAAACTCTAGAACTAGTTCAAATTTTTATTCTTGGCCTAAACTAGTCAGATATGTGACTAGGTATGTTGAGCAATGCATGGTATGTATGAAAGCTAAGGGTGGAATGAGTAATGCAGGACTTTGTTAGCCCTTACTAGTCCCAAATAGGCCATGAGAGTGTGTGAGCATGGAGTAGGTCTGCCCGAGACAAAACAGGGCTATGATAGTATCTATGTAGTTGTTGACAGATTCAGTAAGATGGGGCACTTCATTCCATGTAAGACTACCAATGATGCTAGCCACATTGCACACCTATTCTTTAAGGAGGTTGTAAGGATTCATGGACTTCCATTAAGCATTGTTTCAGATACAGATGTGCAGTTCATGAGCAATTTTTTGAAGACTTTGTGGAGCAGACTTAGTACCTACCTCTCGTTTGGTTCAGCATACCATCCTCAAACTGATGACCAGAGTGAGGTGGTTAATAGGGTGCTAGGTAATCTCTTGAGGTGCCTAAGGAGTATGGGCAAACATGGGATGACATCATTCCCCAACCAGAGTACGCTTACAATGACAGTAGGAATAAGACCACATGCAAAAGGCCTTTTGAAATTGTGTATGGGATGCATCCAAGGGGTGTATGTGAGTTGAGGGATCTTGAAGGAATGGAACATAGAAGTGGACATGCTAAAGATTTTGCCCAAACCATGAAAGAAATCCAAGAACAAGTCCAGAAGACTATCCAAAATAATACATAGAAATTGAAAGCCAAGGTGGATGAAAGAAGGAAAGACATTCAGTTTGCTATTGGTGACTATGTTATGGTGCATTTGAACAAATCCAGGTTGCAAAAGGGATTGCCAACTAAGCTGCAAATGAAACGAGTGCGGCCTTACAAAATCATAGCCAAATATGGTGCCAATGCTTATAAAATTGATTTGCCTTTAGATTTGGGCATCTCTCCACTTTTCGATGTCCAAGATTTGGTTGAATTCAAGGGTACACTACCTCAGAGCAGTCCAAGAGTCGGTGCAGATCTAGAGCCTCTAGTAGTACCTTCATCAAACAAGTTGGAAGTTGAACAAGTGTTGGACTCCAAAGTTAAGAAGGCCACCAAGCACAAGGTGTACATGGAGCACCTCATCAAGTGGAAAGGCAAGCCAAATTTAGAAGCAACTTGGGTTGCTGAGGCAGACTTCAACAAGGTAGGCATCCCACAAGACCTATTGTCCACAGGAGTGACAGTTTTCTTTTGTGGGGGAGTATGGTGTAGGAGCACCTAGGTAGGCTCATGGAAGACTTAGGGCTCCTAGGTTATTTTGGCTTGTAGTGGTGCTAGCCACACCACTAGGGGAATAAAAGGGCTAACCTAGTCTTAGGTTGAGGTAAGTTAAGGTTAGAAATCCTTTTGAGCCCCTAGTTGCTCCTAGTTGCATGACTAGGTCAAATAAGGCATCTTTGTGTTTTGAAGGGTAGAATGACCAAGTAAGTGTTTGAAGGTCCTTTTTACATGTTTTGTATCCATTTAAGGCTTTTGGTAATGTTTGGTAACCTTTGGAGCAAGTTTGAGGGTCAAACACTAAAGATGTAAAAGTTGCTCAAAAATTGTCAATGTTGTCATTGACAACATTGACAACTTTTGTTGCATTCGAGCAAATTTTTGGTGGGAGCTTGGTAACTGTCTAAAACAATTAGAGTTGGAGTTGGGATGTGTATTTAAGACCATCCTTGACCCTTTGAAAGGGTTGGAAGTTTTAGCCATTTTGATGTGTATAGTCCTGTCAACAAGATAACAGTTATAGTTTATGCTTTTTGTGGATCTTGGCATTTACATGGATTGAATTTGGAACTGTAGTGTTTGGAAGTTGTAGTGGAGTTCTATTTGAGATTCTGTATAACTCTAGTTTGTGTTTTTGTAGGGTTTAAGTTGCTTGAATAAATTATTTTGTTTCTTGCTTGCTTGCTGTTCTGAACCAGGGCATTGGATAAAATGGAGTCATAACTCCTCTTCCCATTGTAGGATTTGTACGGTCTCTTGGGATTAGGAAGATGACTCCTTGTACATTCTGTACAATGAAAGAGGGGCCCTAGAAAGCAAGGGAAGTATTTTTGTGGTGATGCCCTAGGTGAGCCATTGATGCATGGCTAGGGATCACAGTATGCAGCAGAGGTGTTAGGAGTGATTGAATGCTTGAAATGCTCAATCAAAGGGTGGATTGTGATAGGAGAGCGTGTGGAGAAACCCCAAACTCAGTGGGAGGCAGTTATGAAGGCCCTAAGGAGGGTAATACTTGTTTCTTGACAGACTGGTCCAATTACTTTGGAAATCCTGATTTTTAGGCACTAATATAGGTCGTCTTGTACAGATGCCTTGAGAGATTGAGACCTCATGAATCCTCAAGTGCTCTGAAAATGGTGTCAGGATTAGCGAATAGGTTATCCCCTTGTTAAGGACATTGCCATGTTATTCCAGTTTTTCATCATTAGGAGGGCTAATTGCTTGTAGCCTTTTTGCAAGTAGTTTTGTGCAATTTTGGGTGTTTCTTGGAACTCGTTTAGGATTTCAATTTGAAATGTGGTAGCGAGTCTTGGGAAGTGTACTAGTGTCTTCTGAGATGCCCATACCCTCATTTGGGGTGTTAGTTGTGAAGTTGGGTTGTTTGTGGTGTTAATGAAGAGGAAGCAATAAGGTCAAAGCAAGCCTAGGGAGTTGTAAATGAATGATTGTTCTACCTAGTTGGTATGCTCTAGTTTAAGGGGCTAGGATCTTCTTAGATATGATCCTAAGAAAAATAGGGTAACTAGCAACCCTATTAGGTCAAGAGAAAGGCCTAATGAGACCCTAGGAGAAACTAGTGTAGGAGCAAGACTAGTTGTCACATCACCTGGCGTAACTTTCCAGATTACATTGCATATTGTTTAATTACGAAAAATAATATCTTTTCCCTCCAAATTCCAGAAAGAGGGAAAGAAAGATTATGTTTGTATATGTAGTTAGATACATTTTCAGCTAGTGGTAGGTTTCCACAATCTTAGGGACATATGCATTTGATGTCATTGCATTTGGAAGGAAACGACATGTTCAATTGATAACTTCCACCTTGATATATAAACTTGAGGAAGAAATATTGTATAATAGAGACTTTACATCAGCTTGTGAGTGCTCTCGGCATTAAGTAGTATATTAGTTCCAACCTTGTACACATAAACTTTAGATATTTCAACTAAGGTCTGACTGGACCATCTTCTATAATGCATGATAAGCTATTGATCATCGATGTGGAAGTAAATAACTCAGTGAGAGTACGACCTGAATAAGAAAGTCTGTTTGGTAAATCTTTTTCCTCCAACTTGACTCTGTCGAAGAGCAATGAATTTCAGTGATTCGTTCTAGATGCAGACACCGTTTCATTATTGGCAAGGTAAATTTGAATGAACATCAAGTGTAGACACAATTGATAAAAATGGAGCTGTGATTAGCAAATGAATAATGGCTGATTCTTTTGCTTTAAATGCAATTTGTGGATAGGATGCTTCTAGCGGGGGTGAGAAAGAAAAGCTTGCGACTTGTGAGACTGATATATCTTTTTCCTTAACCATCATGGGAAAATGAAAGAGCAAGGTGGAGTTACATTTGCATCAAAACGGGGTGATAGACACATGCAACTTTCATTACAATCTTGGCCAATGGCCATGCAATATTTGAAAAAAGAAATGAATGGCCTAATTAATAAAGACTCATAAAAGGCTGATGGACTTTCTTGATTTAAATTAAATTGATATGGAAATTGAATTTCACCCATACTTAATATAAATAATACTCATATTATTTTGTGTGTATTTGTATGTATCATGTATACACATAAGCATATACATTATGTAAAACAAATATGCGCATACGTATATATGTATATTGTAATATGTACAAATATACCTAAGTACTATGGGTATTATTTCTAGGATATATCATATCTGCTGTTGGATGATTGAGAACATCCAGATTCCAATTTAAAGGTAATAGTTTTATTTCATTACTGTTCATATGAATAAATATATGTATCTTATAAATGAGATAAATGAGATGACCTAGAAAACTCATGGTGGACACTTGGTATTAGTTAGTCTTCTCTAGTCTACTTTGTTCTTAGGCAAATGGGTTTAGACAAATACCTAACAAGCTTGGTGCTTATGCTCTATTCCCTCTCTGTCAATGTCCCCCCCCCCCTTCATCGCGCATGTGCAAAAAAAATTAGCATGGTGAAAATACACTTCCAATACATTCTAATGCAAATAATGCAATCATGATAAATAACCATCTTAACAAATCAATTCCAATTTACATGAGATCATAATGAATAACCAATTTAACCAACCATTTCCAATTCACATGAAACCTCAATGGCTATATAGAACATTTGAAATAAAAAATAAAATATGGAATGTAATATTGAGAAAAGTATTGCTAGGGTTGTTTAGACAAACCACGGATTCCACAATCATACACTGTGATACCGAGAGTTGCATAAAGCTTTCAATAAATCTTGTATTTCATGATACGTCCAAGCACATTGAGATTCCCTACCATTATATTAGAGACATGGTGGACAAAAACATTATATAGCTGAGATACATTAGCACAAATGAGCATACTACTGATATCGTAACCAAGCCTCTCTCTAAGATAAAATTGGATCACCTTAGAGGTAAGCTTGGTACGGTAAAAATGTAGAATATTGTTTGAGATCAAGTCTTAGTGAATTTATTACTACTATATATATATAACATGTGGGTTTTTACACGATTTCGTAGAAACATCATGAAAGGTGACAATATTTGAATAATGTTTACTTGTGGTTATTGTTGTAAAGTGACAACCCTAACAATAGTTTAACTTACTATCATGATTGATATCTTTAATTATATCTTGATAGCTCATATCTCTTAGTAGTGTGCAACTACAATAAGTTATCTTATTGAGATATGTCATGGTGGATGTTGTGAGATATGACATCTATGGTTATGCCATGAGCAAATATCTTCTTTGGTAGGTATCATGAGACTTGATGCCAGTGCACATACCGAAAAATATATTAGTATGGTGAATATCACATGGTTGGTATTTTAGAATATACCATATCCCTTACAATATTGTGATCTCACAATGCATCTAGGATCAAAACTATCCTCGCTAGCTAAGAGGGAGTGTTGATGATTTGTAGCTTTGGTCGACTAAGTTGAATCGATGCAATTAAATCATTGAGTAAACTATTGCCATCTATCCTTTTCTTATTATATGAAGTATTAATACATATTTATTAGATAATCATATATGCATACATATATATATACATATATGTATATATATGTGTGCATGTGTGTGTATACATATATGATGAGCTACACACACACACACACACACACACACACATATATATACGTATATATATACATATATGTATACATTTTATTCTTGTATTCTCATTACCTGATAAATATATATTAATCATCACTCATTATTTTTTGTAGGTTATCCAATTGCAAAAATCGATAACAATGATCAACTGCATATATTCGATATTAATCAAATAAACATTAAATGTTTAGCCTGATACTATTCACAGTTCTATATTCCCTTGATGGCACCGTCGGTACCGACGACATTTGGATTTGTTATTAACATAACACACATGATAATGGATGAGTGGCAATGATTGATAAGAGGACATGCCTCTAGTTAGAGGCACGTCTCTACGTGAACCATGTTCGTGTAGAGACAAGTCCCTACGTGAACCTTGTTCATGTAGAGACATGTCTTTATGCCAGTCATGTCCATGGAGAGCAATACATATATGTTGATCTCTTTTGAAACTTGGAAAACACAGAAATCAATGAGTACTGCTATAAGTACATGCACATGTGTGTATATATATAACATCAAAATCATACTTAATAGTTGACAGTCTTGTTCTTATTTATATATTCAGTTTTGCAAAGGAAGAAACTCATTAGCTTGAAAGAAGATCAAAACTTGATTTCAGTCAACACTTAACCAAGAAAAATATAATTCTTCTATCTCTAATATGATCCTAAAGTTTTAACGAGAGTAAATGTCTCATATCAAGCCAATTGAATTTGCCTGAATCACCCTATATCTTTCTACAACATTCCAAGGCTGATTTATCGCTCAATTGTCTCCTATAGGTTTTAAACTTTGGGCCACTTTTTATACGTGCCACCAATCTTGTACACTGAAGTATTGCAAGATCAATACATCCTCAATCAATTTGACTCTAGATGCATTTGAGCATTGGTGATGGGGATAGAAGGTGATTCGTATATTATTCATATGCTATACGGAGAGGACCAAAGAGACGAGACTTGCCAAGTCTCAAATACTCGGTGAGTTGCAAGTCGAGGCATGGCTAGAAAGTTCTCCAAGCTTGCACTTAGAAAATGTAGAGTTATTTTTGGACTTGTAGAGTCTTGGGACTTGCCAAGACTCTGTGAACCTTGGCGAGTTTGTGCCTAAGACCTGGCCTTTTTATTGAACTCTCAAAATTTCAATGTTTTTTTGGTTTATGACACACCTTCAGAGTATAAACGGAAAATAACATTTAACTTGTATTTGTTTTTATAAAATTCACAAAATTTCAATGCTACCTTCTAAATATCTAGGAAATATAACATTTAATTCCTGGTCTTTGTCTTCAAGTTGGTCTCATTGTTTTCATCAAAATATATACATGAAATAAAGCATTTCAGTGTTTTACCAATATTATAATTCAAGTTATATTTCATGTATTTATTGGTAGGATATTTGAGAGCAGTTTTACATACTTAGGAGTTATAATGCAAATTCTATGTTTAGAAGATATTATAAATTTTAAGATAGTCAAATTTCAGTAGTCAACAAGTTCCTATCAGCATTCTCTCGCGCTCACTATCTCAGTTTCTCTCTTCTGAACTCTAGATCTATCTCTTTTTGTATCACTCTTCCTTTAACCCCTCTCTATTCTCTCTATCTCATTCTCTCCTCTCTCCCACAAGATGTAAACCTCTCTCTCTCTCTGTCTCTGTCTCTGTAATGACCCCAAAATCGGGGTAAAACATTTGAAATAAATTTAAATACTATATCTATTTTATCAAGTGGCTTTGGCAATAATAAATTTATCCTTTGTGTATTTAATTGAAATAATCTTCAATAGTAAATAAAGAATAAATAATTAGATAAATGCTACTGTAAATATTAGAGCAAATAACATAAATATTATTGTAAATATATAATATCTTTATAACAAACATTATAATTATAATTAAGATAATCTTCAATTATAATAAATAAATAAATATTGTGACTTAATCAAACATTATCGTAAATAAATATTGTGACTTAATCGAAATAAACTTATAAAGATAAATTATAAATAATCAAAACAGGATGTATTATAAACATCAAACGGAAGGGTTGTTGCTATAAATAAATAAACATTATGTAATGGAAGAATATGGGTCACGACCATTTCCTATGGTTGTGACCTTTGGCCGATCATCAATATTTATTTCAACCCACAACCGTAGAAGAGGGCAGAACGAAGAAAGGTAGAAACTAGGAAGGAATAACAAACCCGCAGAAGCATATAATACATAGATGTTTAAAGGATTGTTCAGAATAGTTGCCGAGGAGAAGACCCGCAGTCATACTTGTCTCATGCGGAATGACGTAAATTCTCAGAGAACAGAAGAGTACTTGCAGACGACCACCAAGTAAATGTTGTTGCTACAGAATTCTCAGGCACTCACAAATCCATTTCAACAGCAAGTCGAACATCATCATTTGTGACTGCAACCTTGGAGATCATAGACCCGAGTCAAAGGTTAAAAACGATGGAACTCAAGGAACACTGAGTTAAAGAGAAGATTGTCATAAAAGATAATTCCTAACAGGAATCAAGGCAAAGATATAATATCTTTGAAGGTCGGTAAAACCAAATGGCTGAATACATATTCAGATAGATTGAACATACCTAAGGTAGTTCATAAGGCTTAGGAGAAGAGTAATCTTCCCTAAGAAGGATGGATGTATCTGATCAATCATCCATAAGGCTTAACGAGAGTAACTGTGAAAGGATGTCACTTAGTGGAGAGCTGTTCCGTTATAGGAGCCTAGGAGGCCCTCCCCCAGGAGCTAAGTGATCGATCACAAGCTCTCCTTAAGAAGGAAGTAGTAACTATAGGATATAAGCCCAAATTTCTATATGTACAATGTTTTTCCAATATCTTTTCTTTTTTTAAAATACTAACACTTGTGCAGGATTAATAGCTAGGAGAGTGTGAGAATAGTTCGAATCAAATAATTGGGACACTATAGTGGTATCAGAGCTCTCAACCCTACAAGGGATGCTCGTCTCAGCCTCGTTTTGGTTTTGCCTTCAAACCCCCTTCAATCTATAAGCCTATAAGTCTAACCATGTACTAGGCCAATGATGATTCGGGATCATAAAAATCTACATAATACATGTCCCTTGTTGCAAATTTCTGCATATTGATAGTTAAAACAATATTATGGTTGCTACATCATCAAGGATCTACCTTATATGCCTTTGTAGGAAGGATGCAGATCCTCTTAGCCATAGACTTCTAGTTATTGTTTTGTTATCTGTTAGGAACTTTTGATGCCATGGACTTCACATTCTATAAATTTTGTATAAATTTGACAATATTTTTATGCCCCTGCTATTTCCTTCAGCTACAACTTGCATTTATGCTTATTAGATCAATCGATCTATACTTGTATATGTTATCAAATTAGCTGTATTTGGTGATGTTATTGTGTCTTTAAGGTTCATATAGTAAAGAGTGCATGAGACAAGTTTCAAATCCTTAAAAATCTCTAAATTTCTGGTTTTCGCTTGCTGAGTTTTTGGTGACTCCAAGTCTGAGCATGAACTATGCTTGCCAAGTCTGAGTCTTGTATCTTTGGAGAGGACAATGTATTGAATTAGTACACAACTTCTCTTCCACAGGTTGTCGAGGCTAATATTTGATAAATGATGGGCTGACTATGCAGATATTAAAATTTTGGGTGTAATGTTAAATTACTAAATACAAGAGGGCTGTCAAATTATTTGTTTCTAATTTCTTGATGCTGTCTCCCTAGAACTTTGTATCCAATGTGGACTTTGCCTTCACTCTTGTTACTTTTCCACCCTGTTAAGTTCATCTTGTTTATTATTTGAATACGGATGTTTGTCTCCCTAAAACCTTGTATCCTATATTGACTTTGCCTTCACTCTTTTTGTTTTGACACCTTGTTAAGTTTATCTTCTTGTTATTAAAAGATGTGTCTTTGGGCTAAGATAGCTCTTAAATTTGATTTTAAAACCACTTCATGGTTTTGGCTTTTGCTAGCTATTCTTCTCTTGGTTTTCATGTATTTTTGGTTGGATCATATGAGGTCAGGTCCACCCTTTTTGCAGCCATATCTAATAAAGAACTCAATTAGATAGGACTCTGGGATATTGTCTCAAAATGCAAATCTGATCAAATCTTCTGTTATGAAACTCAAGGAATATTATCAAACATCATACAATGTTCAAAACCTAAGAAGCTGGGTTTGAACCCTGGAGCTCAGGTTCGGGTTTGGATTTGAGCTCAAGTCCGCTTCGGGTCTAGGTAGGCGATTTAAAATATTTTTAAAGTGATTTTTTTGGCTCCACGGGCCGCTTGGGGGGTTTGCAGACCCAGGTGGACCCACAGTCCCCAACAGGGACCCTGCTTGGATCCATCGCGGACCTGGGCGAATTTGGGAGGACCTGCGCAAATCCAGATGAAAAAAATCTTTTAAGAAACAAAAAATAATAGTTTTAATTTTTTTTTATCATTTCTAACCCTAAAAGAAGCCCAATAAGAAGCATTTCATTCCTCTAAACTCCCATTTTCTTTCTCATTTTGCTCTCATTTTGGTGTGGGCATTCTACAAGTTTGAAGAGAAGTTGGAAGAGATTGATTGTGGAGTCTCAAATGCTTCCAAAAATCAGCGTTGAGTGTTCTAGGTATGCATTTGATCCTTCCCTTTGCTTCTTTGATAGTTAGTTTTTAGTTTTTTTATTGTTCTACAAGTTCTTGTATAAGTTTTGAAATATTTTATTTTATTTTTGTTATAGCTTGAAAGAATGAGTAGTTAGAGTTGGGCGGGGGGTGGAGGGGTGCGGAGGTGAGGGATCCCAAAGATTTAAAATTGATAAAAGTTCTCCTTTGTGGAAGTATACAACAAGAATTGAGCAATGTGTTGGAGGGGGAGGGTATATATGGAAATGCAATTTTCGCCAAACCCAATATAGAAGCTCATATTACGGAGTTAAACATCATTTCATAGGCCCAACAGGTCAAGGGATTAGCATTTGTGAGGGGCCCCCAAATGGAGGTAGAAAGGGGTTGCCGGCTTCTCAAATAGCAGACATGTTAAAAGAACAACAAGAGGCTGATAGGTTAGTGTCAAAGGGGAAAAAAGATAGAACAAAGCAAAAACCACCAACACCATCCTCTCAAACAGCTACTAGACAACATCACTTCCTACTTACCCCTTCTACAAATGAAGAAGAAATAGAAACACCCCCATCCTACAAGAGAGGCCCATTAGATAAGGCATTTCAAAATGAATTGAGAGAAATTGCTGACATAAAGGTTGGGCGTTGCCTCTTTACAAATGGTGTTCTATTTAATCTAGTGAGATCACCATATTGGAGAGAGACGTTGCAAGCAATAAATGAAGCACCTTGTGGTTACCGAGGCCCTAGATATGAAAAGTTGAGAACCACCATATTGCATAAGGAGAGAAAGAATGTAGACACCCACCTCAAACCAATTAGAGATTCTTGGATCCGAACGAGGTTGACTATTGTCTCTGATGGATGGAAAGATTGCAAAAACCGTCAATGTTTATGTTTTGAAATATAATTTTGCAATTTAGTAATCCAATGTATTATTTTCTTTACAATCATGAACATAGATTAATGAGTGAGTATTTAATGTTTGTCTTTGACACTTGGCATTGATCAATGATCAACATTTATATATTCATACTATATGAAATGACTTAGTTTTACAATTATGCGTGTTTCTCTTTCTTTTTTGCATATATATATATATATATATACTCACAAACCCACCCACAAACCCAAATGGGAAATTTTGTTTTGCCCGAACGCACGAACCTGAACCCCAAACCGAATCAGCAAGTTTGTTCAAAACCGCTATTATGAATTTTGTGTTTGTCTTTTTAAGTTTGTAGACTGCAAATGAAGTTATTCAATGCTGTTGACAATGCAAGGTTGTTATAGAAATGATATACTAGTTGTTCCAAACCTTTGAGAAACTTATACATGACTGAAATTAACTATTACATACAATGTTCAAAACTGCTATTATGAATTTTTGTTTGTCTTCTTTAAGTTTGTGGGCTGCAAATGAAGTTATTGAATGCTCCTTACAATGCAAGGTTGTTATACAAATGATATACTAGTTGTTCCAGACCTTTGACAAACTTATACATGACTGAAATTAACTATTACAGGTGATAGACATATAAATAAACACTTGCTACGCATCTAAATGTCCACCTACAACCACTAGGCATTTCTACAAACACTTGACATGCATACTAGTTGATTCAATATAACTGAGACACGTAATTGTAGCTTGGCATCTCATCAAATAAGTAATGATAGCGACTTATTCTTGCAATCTAATTACAATTTGGAAGAAATAGATATTAAATTTAATTAAGATGCAAAGACCTGTTATGCAGATTTTCACGCGGGCCTGGCAATGATGGAATAACATTTATATTGCCATCTAGTATAATCCATACCAGCACTTAGTAGCAGATTGCAGCCTTAGGCAGTAATGATGGAATGACAATTATATTGCCAGCTAGTGTAATCCACTCCAGCCCTTATTAGCAGGTTGCAACCTTAGGAATTCAGCCGCTGTCAGTATTCAGAGGAAGAATGTTGCTTGCAGACTAATTGCAGCTTTGCAAACTGTAAACGCAGGTCATAAAAAGTGACCGTAGGTGATAAATATGCCAAGCTTGACCTCTCGATGTTGCCAGTAGCGACATAAATATATTTGCCTGTAGACATTGGACTATAGTTCATCCAATTTGAAGTCAATACCATGAAGAACTCTCAGCCCAGACCAATGATAAATTACTTCACTTCTTCTTCAGCTACAGCAGAAAATATAACCCTCTTATATGGATGCCAAATTCTCGGTCTTAGCAATGATCAAATTGTTATACAACAACAATTTTAGTGATAATCAGAAACAAATTTAACACAATTCACCTTGTGCTTCAATGGCGCAAGGTGTAACAACAGAGAAGGGAATCAGTCCTCACAGAAATCTCATGCAGAAACCCCCAGCAAATTCTCAAAATGAATAAAAGCCAATGTCATAGAATGAATTGCATTCTCACAAAGCATTGCTTGTATAATAATAAAAGATAACTTCTTCAAGACACCAAAAACGAGTAACTTCTTTCACACATGTTTCACTACAGAGCGTTCATCAACACACTTTTCAATTAAAAGCTTTCATTTAATAACCTTGAATAAATAACTCCCAAGCTAAAAGCTTAATGAAGACAATTTTTACTTAAAATGCTTTTTCAACATACCTTTCACTTAAAATTATTGCTTTAAGACTTAGGATTATATTCTATGTGAAATATTGATTAATACCACTTAGTGCCCAAAAATAATTTATAACTTAATATATATCACTAAAAGTGCCAATATCATCACCGTCTGAGAATAGCACCTAGGTGCCTGCCTGAAATAGAAACCACCAATGTTGACTTACTAAAAATAGTAAGTCGATCACCATGGACCCTTTAAACATCTTGCTAGATCACGAGGATTACAATGATGGACTGGTCTCACTGACTACCTGTCAACCGTTAAAAATAGGGGACATTATAGTCCTCCCTCCCCAAGATTGCTTATCCTCGAGGAATCGCCAGAATCAAAGGCACATATTGATCCACTCAGATCCCAAGGAAATGTATGTGTAATGTCCTTGGCATCATCTACAAACACCTTTGATAATAATTCTACCCATAGAGCTATCCTTAATATATTGTTGCCGTACCAACGATGGCGACTCAACCACTTCGTAGTGTTAAACTTGTCTCCACTTGGATCCCAGTAGAGACATAACTCACATCCGTCCATAAGAAGGAAAAATGGATATTTGATATCATCTACTAGATCAAAGCTCCATGCCCATCCTACCAATCTGCCATGAGTATGGAGTTTATATGTGCAACAGGAACTAGCACTCACAAAAGCATATGTACCATAACCCAAATATCCATCCTCAGCAAAAATGTAATGGACATACTGATTCTGCTAGTAGTCTCCTACTAACCTGCGACTACACCCCATCGACAACAGATGGTGTATACCATCCTATTTAAAGGATGGTATGAACCTAGTGCAAACCCACACCTGTGTGAAATCCTCTACCTGTGGGTCAAAAGAAAAATGATGAGCACTCCTCATTGTGCAGAAAAATGCTCCAATCTTTGTTAGAGGCTCATCAACACCAAAATGGGAATCAAGAGATGGCTCCAACCTATGACTTCGAACAACTGCCTGGGCAAGATCCTGTGTAACCCTCTCAGCGAACCCAACCACAAAATCTCTACAATCTTTTCCACCAAATGTTGAATACTGCGAGAAGCTCGTATGAGAGTACCCTCAAAAGCTCTGTATGGCCCCTCATCCAACTTCAAAATCTCAAACAAATACTTCATAAATGACTCTGTGCTGTAGAAATTATATGAAGCATCAACCTGCTCACCGCAATCCATAACTGATTCCTTTGAAATTGTGGCACTACTCTTTGTCTATTGCTATCAGTTGTATCAGATGGAAGTAATAGATTTGCTTCTGGCAGAAGGAAACAAATCCCCATGAGAGCTCGTCTCCAAATTAGATGACACCCTGCCAAAGTCTTGTAAAGAAGCAAGAGCAGTGTTAGGAATTGGCACACAACTCTTTGAAGAATCCACTACTGCCACATCAAGACTCTCAATAACCTATTCTGCATCATTTGTTAGTATGCTAACTACTGGGGAACCTGGTACAACAAAAAACTCTATATAGTCCTCCATTGATGCACTCATCTCATCTATAACTATTGCACTCATTTGTAAGATGGATATAACTGCATCCTCATCACATCCATCATCCCTATCCATGGAAGTCAACTCACCAACAACCAACACTATATGTAGCTGAACTAGATTTGGGGCTGGTGTAGACTGTTTACGCTCCAACTCCATGGTAACCTCATCCAACTGTGATTGTGACTCCTGGAGGGCCAACTGAGTACACTGCAAAGAGTTCATCATCATCTCAAGCTCATGGGTGACCTCGTCGACCTCCTCCTCCTTTCCCTTCAAGACATCATAACATACTCAGTCTCTCTCTTGAGTAGGAAATCTCGATTGGGTAACAACTATAAATAATTATGTCTCATAATCCTTATAGCCTCTCAGAGACCATGAAACTCCTCAAGGGAAAAACCACCACCATAGTGCACATCTGTTACAGAAGCGCTTAAACCATTGGTAGCCAACATTTGTCGAGCAACATCAAAGTGCTCTAGAGATGTGGTAATCATGTTATTGCTAACCTTCAGCTGCCCAATCAAATGATAAGGAACTTGTAACCGTTGAATCCTGCACATGTCCTCAAACCCAAACTTGACACCGTGATAGGAAATTGTATCTGCATCACTCATCTCATCACACATAACATCATATGTATTATCATCCTTGCACAAATGAACAACCGAGGTACCGCTTCTGAGTACCTCTACCAAGATGTCTGAAGAATTGGAAGGCACTACTATATCAAACTCCTCGCATGACTCTGCTTCCCCCTTATTAGTTTGTCCTTGTAAATCACAATCCTGGGACCTATCATCATCTAATAACTACTCTGAGTCATCACCTAAATTCTGATATGATATACTAGACTCGTTGTAGCATGAATCATCATCACACGAAACATCAGAGATCCCCACATCACTAGTATCAATACTGTCCAACAGAGACCCCTTTGCAATCACCTGCTGCTGCATACATGACTCACTGTTATCATGTGAATCAACAACACTAGGGCATAAATCTACATCACTTGACTCCTTCGTAACATTCAAATCATGAGTGACATCACTAGGTAGCTCTATATCCTCATCCTTCCCACTTGAGAAGACTGCTGTCCCTTTTACTGACTCAACACTACAACAACTGCAATAAAAATCAGAGCCATTAGTGCTCATATCCTCCTTGCAGTCTTCAAAAAAAACAATCTCATCAAGAGAGTCTAAACTAATGGTGGTATCAATTGCCTCTTCTACACTTGCCCTGTCAACAACACTATCAACATGATCAAATAAGAGTCTGTTGTCCTGAGACTCAGAACCTGTGTCACTGACATTTTCATAACCACTAACTGGAGTGAGGATTGCCATCAATGGTAGTGGACATTTCATCAATATTTTCCTGTTCACTAACTCTGGTCTCATCAAGACGTTGAGACTTGGTGTGGCTATCCTGTAGCAACTTTATCATATCTACATGTCCATGCAAAGAGTCACCAACATCATGTATGCAGGATGGACTTGTGGCTGCCCCACTACGCACATGATCATCTTCACCATGATCACTAGTTGTTGAAAATTCATGGTGAAGACTTCTGGATGTCTCACCTATGAAAAACTCAAGTTTCTCTTTTTGCATTCTTGCTGAGGGAGACTTTTTAAAAATGGAAATCATATACCTAGCTGCCTTGTCAACTGTCGCCAGATTTGAAAGTTTTGCATCCATCATTTTCTGATTGTCTAAGCTTTTCCATACTTTTCATCAGGGCATTTGTTTGCTTCCTGAGATTACCTCCATTATTCAATCGGTTTCATATTTATTAGATTTCATGTATTTGTCCATATCTGAAATAATTGCAAGAGTGTCGGTCACTCAAATATCAACAACAGGACCAAAATAATTATATTTTCCCTACCCCACAAAATGGAAGGAAACCGCTCTAATTCCACTGTAATATCCCACGCTAGGATATTGTCTCAAAATGTAAATTTGATCAAAATCTGTTGTTATGAAACTCAAGGAATATTATCAACATTTAGCATACAATGTTTGAAACCGCTGTTATGAATTTTGTGTTTGTCTTCTTTAAGTTTGTAGGCTGCAAATGAAGTTATTGAATGGTCCTGACAATGCAAAGTTGTTATAGAAATGATATATAAGCTGTTCCTGACCTTTAACAAACTTATACATGACTGAAATTAACTATTAAAACTGATAGACATAAAGACAAATACTTGCCACGCATCCAAATGTGCACCTACAATCACTAGGCATTTCTACAAACACTTGACATGCATACTAGTTGATTCAATATAACTGAAACACATAACCACAGATTTGAATTTCAGAAAATAAATAATGATAGCAACTTCACACCACTTTATTCTAGACTATGTTGCAGTCTAATTACAATTTAGAAGCAGTCGATATTAAATTTAATTAAGATGCAAAGACCTGTTATGCAGATTGTCACGTGGGCCTGGTAATGATGATATAACAATTATATTGTCAGCCAGTAAAATCCACGCCAACCCTTAGTAGCAGATCACAGCCTTAGGAATTTAGTTGCTGTCAGTATTCAGAGGAAGAATGTTGCTTGCAGACTAATCGCAGCTTTGCAAACTGTAAATGCAGGTCATAAAAAGTGATTGCAGGTGATAAATATGCCAAGCTTGACCTCTTAGTGCTACCAGTAATGGCAGAAATATATTTTCTAGTAGAAATCAAAACACAATTCATCCAATTTTCAGTCAATAGCATGAAGAACTCTCAGCCCAGACCAGTGATAAATTACTTCACTTTTTCTTCAGCTACAACAACAAATATAACCCTCTTATTTGGATGCCAAATTCTACTTAACAATGATCAAATCGTTATACAACAACAACAATTTGATTGATAATCAGAAACAAATTTAACACAATTCACCATGTGTTACAATGGCTGAAAGTGTAACAACAGAGAGGAATCAGTCCTCATAGAAATCTCATGTAGAAACCCTTAACAAATTCTCAAAATGAATAAAATCCAATGTCATAGGACGAATTGCTTTCTCAGAAAGCATTGCTTTTATAATAATAAAAGATAACTTCTTCAAGACACCAAAAGCAAGTAGCTTCTCTTGCACACTTACACTAAAGACCCTTCATCAATACACTTTTCAATTAGAAGCTTTCATTTAATAATTTTGAATAAATAACTTCCAAGCTAAAAGCTTCATGAAGACACTTTTCACTTAAAAGCTAAGTTACCGGTTTGAGTTCAGATTCAAAGAACTGATTCACTGGTACGTCAAAATCTTGAAATGGTGTTTGGGTTCGTTAGTACAAAAACATGTAATACACACACACTCATATATGAATGCATCTTAGAAAAATGAATTAAGATTAGAATGCCACATAGTATCATAAAAACAACAAAAACACTACAAACTTGTAATCTTAGCACATATCTATTAGCAACACCAAAATATTAAAATAATATCGAGTTCAAGTAGCATTATTTTTACTTTCAACAATTTTAACTTTATGCAAAGTTTCAATCATCTAATGGATTATCTAAATCTTCTTCTTCTTCTTCTTTATCAAAGGCATTAGTTGGTTCACAAACATTGTCAATGTTACTGGGATCAACTGTACTAATAACATTCCTGCTTTCCAAGTTGTCCAACGCTTACTACTTTTTCATTGTAGAAAGAGCCTGTTTGTTTTTTAATTAACACCCTACTTGAAAAATGTTATATAAGTAGCTTGCAACTCCCTTCACCTATTGAAGATGTTGTATAATGTTTCATATATGATTTATCGTAGTTACACCGCCCTGGGAGATGGGGGGACGATGAAGGGGATGGGGTGGCGGTGGAGGGAGCAAGGGTGTATATACTATACATATGGTATTTAAAATGCTAGTTATGAAAAGATGTACTACAATTATACGATATAAGATACAAAGATGTAAAAAACTTAAACATTGAATATTGCATTGAAGTTTTCAATTGAAACATCATGATTCATGATCAAATAACAAACAAACAATGAACATTGAACATTGAACATCGGCAAATAATAAATAGTAGTTTATATATCAGTCTTCAGATCAATAGTATGAGTATCTAGATTCTACTATCTAATAAGTAATCAATGATCATATGAGTCATGACATAAAAATGATTACAATAAGTATCATGTGCCATGAATCATGATATCAAAATAAGTATATAATGCAAACAAAAACTACAAGTCTTCAAGAGTCCAAATCAAAATGTCAAATCAATGATCAATGATCATCCCCTAGAGGCTGGAAGTTGAAACTCATCACCATTGGAACTATCAGTCTCTCCAAGATCAAGAGCCGAAAAGGGAACACCAACTAGCCCTGTGGCTAGATCTAAAGCATCCTCCTCCTCATCAATTTGCGATGGCTCCTCAGGCTCTACATCCGATCATGATGTTGGACTCTCCTTGTACATAGTTGTCTTGCGGTCATTGATATGCAACACACTGTGTACAACCATTAGCTTCTCTGCCTTTTGAGAGGTAAGTCTATTCCTCTTAAGAGAGTGGATGAAGTTATATGTAGACCAATTCCTCTCAATGAAGGAGATGTCCTGGCGCCCCCCCGCAATGAAGGAGACTCCTTCGCGTCCCCCCGCACCCCCACAATTGCAGACGTCTCACTGTCTCAGAGATGTCTTGCCGTCTCGGAAACAATGAAGAAGACTCTTTGGCGTCCCCCTGCACCCCACAATCGGAGACGTCTCCCTGTCTCAGAGACATCTCATTGTCCTCGACGACGGCAGCGCTCTAAGTGGCGCTGCTCGAAACATTGTCCCCTTGTCCCAGGGATGTCCTCGTCTCCGAGATGGCCCTTTTTTTGGGGTGGGGGGGGGGTACGTGCCCCCATGTTACACTGTGATTTATCACTATACAGAGCTTCCAATTATTCAGATAGGGGCCATTATCAACAATTGGATATAAAAAATTCACTGGAAGAAAACTTGAGGGCTAGTTTAATTTGATGTAATAAATATTTGAACTTTAGAAAATTTTGTTTGTAATGCTAAAAATCTTTATTCAAATTATGTAATAATTGTTTTTTGCACTAAATTATAGAATGGTCCCAATGGAACTGTACCTACTTTGCACTCAGTCTACTTGGGTTTGCCCTAATTTGACCTAGGTTTGACCCAAAAGAACCAACCTGCTTGGTTTCAAACCCAAGTGGGACCCAAAAGGGAACTAGGACCAGGACCAAGAATCGGTTCGAAATTCTCCTAGTTTAAAGGGTCAAGGGGAGAATAGGGTAACTAAGCTTAAAAGGCTTCTTCAACACACCTTTCACTTAACATTATTCCTTTTAAGACTTAGGATTATATTCTATGTGAAATATTGATTAATGTCTTCACTAAGCGCCCAAGAGCAATTTATATTTTCATATATATCATTGAAAGTGCCTATATCATCACCCCTTGAGAATAGTGCCTAAGTGTCTGCTTGAAATGGTAACCACCTTCACTGACTTACTAAAAATAGTAAGTCGATCACAATTGACCCTTTAAACTATTAAGATAATATCTTATACTTTCTATAATAGTCAACTACTTGTCTATAGTCCGTCTTTCAGTCTAGATAGGAATGTTTCCTATCCCGTCTCTTTTGTCTTCAGTCTAGATAGGAATGTTTCCTATCCTGTCTCTAGTTTTGTTTCTAATTCTGTCTTCAGTCTACGTTGTTTTTTTTAGAAACAACGTCCTTATAAGGAACACATTTGTTCCTCAGTTAATCAATAAATCATCCGGAAATCCGTTAATCTGCCAACTCTTCTTGAATCTTGTAACATGGTATCAGAGCTATTACTTAAATTTTTTCGAAAAAATATATAATTTCTTCGTGAAATTATTTGTTTAATTTTTTTCAAAATTATTTTTGTTGAATTTCTCTAAAAACCCGCTTAGGGTTTTCGGCTTAAAGAAATTCCCGAACTCGGGTCTGCCTGTGTTTGTTCAGTGCACTCTAGCCCCATTCGTCCATGCACATCGATCCTTGAAGAAAAATCTGCCATTTTTTATCAAGAAATCTGAAATTTTTTCAAGCTTTTTTCAGCTAGGGCCGTTTTTTTCGAAACCCTAATTTTTGGGGTCGAAAAAATATTTTGTTTGCAGATTCTTGGTGGGTTTTTCGAGAGCTCAACTGGGTTGTCGTTTGTTTGTTCTGGTTGCCTCAATTTTCGAGCCAGTAGATCCAGAAAACGACAGCAGATTCCTTCTGGGTTTTTCGAGCTCTCTTCTGGGTCATTCTTTGATTCTTTTGGGTCTTCCGTATTTTTTCTTTGAAGAACGTGCCTTCACAGATTTTCACAGTTTTTCATTGAAAAACGTGCCATGGCATCTCTGACAAATATTCTGCTCGAACATAATTCCAAATTCAATGGTCGCAATTATGGAACCTGGAAGCAGCGCATCATCGCAATCTTCGAATATCGAAACATCGATCAACTTGTTCTGGGTGTTAGGCAGCGTCCTACTTCTCCGGGTCTTGATCAAGGCGAAGCTGCATTTTTCATCTTCTGAATCTGTTTTTGTTTTTATGGGTTTGTTGATTTTCTCTTCAAAAATCATTTCAAGTTGTCTGTAATACGCAAGGTTGCGTGAGATTCTGGGTTTGTTGATTTTCTCCTCAAAAATCATTTCAAGTTGTCTGTATTACGCAAGGTTGCGTGAGATTCTGGGTTTGTTGATTTTCTCCTCAAAAATCATTTCAAGTTGTCTGTAATACGCAAGGTTGTGTGAGATTCTGGGTTTGTTGATTTTCTCCTCAAAAATCATTTCAAGTTGTCTGTAATACGCAAGGTTGTGTGAGATTCTGGGTTTGTTGATTTTCTCCTCAAAAATCATTTCAAGTTGTCTGTAATACGCAAGGTTGTGTGAGATTCTGGGTTTGTTGATTTTCTCCTCAAAAATCATTTCAAGTTGTTTGTAATACGCAAGGTTGTGTGAGATTCTGGGTTTGTTGATTTTCTTCTCAAAAATCATTTCAAGTTGTCTGTAATATGCAAGGTTGTGTGAGATTCTGGGTTTGTTGATTTTCTCCTCAAAAATCATTTCAAGTTGTCTGTAATACGCAAGGTTGCGTGAGGTTCTGGGTTTTACCGTTTTTTCCACAAAAACAAAGTTTTGTAATTGCAACTTATTTTGAGTCATAGCACTCTTCTGGCAAAGCTTCTTGGTTTCAGGATTCTGTAGATCCAGGGAGGGTCTTAGTTATCACAGAATGTTCCAACATCCGTACGTTGACCATTAAGGGAGGGTATTAAGATAATATCTTATACTTTCTATAATAGTCAACTACTTGTCTATAGTCCGTCTTTCAGTCTAGATATGAATGTTTCCTATCCCGTCTCTTTTGTCTTCAGTCTAGATAGGAATGTTTCCTATCCTGTCTCTAGTTTTGTTTCTAATTCCGTCTTCAGTCTACGTTGTTTCTTTTAGAAACAACGTCCTTATAAAGAACACATTTGTTCCTCTGTTAATCAATAAATCATCCGGAAATCCGTTAATCTGCCAACTCTTCTTGAATCTTGTAACATAAACAGCCCACCAAACCACAAGGATCACAATGATGGATTGGCTTTACTGACTTTCTACCAACTGCTAGGAATAGAGGAAATTACAGTTTCCATGTATTTTTGGGCTGGATCATATGAGGCTAGGTCCACCCTTTTTTCAGTCATAACTAATAATGAATTCAATTAGATGGGACACTAAGATCATGGACAAAAGGGAGATGTCAATTCCAATATTACACACTACTACAGTTATTTTTCTGAGTAAGTTGTCAATGGGCAACTTTTACTGTCTATCATTTTTTTCTAGAAGCACATTTATTTGGTGAAATGTTTGGTTTCAAGATAGCTAGTTGAATAATTTTCTAAAAGGATATTTTTTGATTTTCTGACCTGCATGGAACCTCAGTTAGTTCTTTTTCAAGCTGCTTAGCAGAGGGAACATGCTGAAATCCACATATTTATACTGAAATAATTGCTTGACGTACTGCATATGATTCTTAATGTGTTTTGTCCATTGATGGTGAACTGGATTGTATATCATTTGAATGTTGAAAAAGTTATTTTTGTGGATGATTATGGGGGTTGTTTTGAGGAAAATGAATATTTTAAGCAAGAGTTTGAAACCACATGAAGCGGCATGCTACTTTCTCACTAAGATATTCAGTCTTGAAAGTAGATAACAAGATAAAAGGTCTTCCATGGCTATTGTTTTGCATGCAATCATATTGTCATAGAGCATTAGAATGTAGAGTGCATACAAGAAATGATTTCACTTTTTCAAAGGGGAACTTCAACTCATTTTCTCCTCTAATGGGTTATACAATCAATGTTACAAGTGGAACAACTTTGGATACACAGTTAAGGTCTGCAGAAGTACCTTTTGTTATGCTGCCAAAACAAAATAAGAATGATGATGTCCACGACAATGAGGATGGACCAAACAAAGTTTAGAAAAAGGAGCAAGAGACAAAGGAGAGTTTTATGCTCATACAAGTTTCTTTACATACTCAAGATGACATAAACCAATGGTACGTTGATAGTGGATGCTCAAGTCACATGATTGGCGACAAAAGAAAATTCAGAGATAATGCTACAACAAACATAAAAGGAAAAGCTACACTTTGGAGAATGGAAGAACCAAACCAAAAGATGTCTTATATGTTGAAGCACTAAAGCAGAATGTACCAAGTGCGAGTTAAGTGTGTGATAAAGTAAGGTTAGAAGTGAAGATTGCTACATGGGACAAGAAGATGAGAGTTGAGTGTGGCACAACAGGATGGGTCCTCTTAAATTTGACAACATTGTGAAGATCAACAAAAAAAGTCATCAAGGACATGCCACAAATAGTAAAACCTTCAAATACTATTTGGAAACAGTGTCAACATGGGGAAAAAAACATGGACAAGTTTCAAATCGAAGGAGTGTTTTACATCAAAACCTTTGGGAATTGTTCACGCTGATTTGTGTGGGCCCATGTAATAACTGGCTTTAACAAACATCAACTTCCTATATAAATCAGAGATCTGGCATTTAATCAAACACTTTACAAGCAACATTAATTACTCGTGTTAATTTCTGCAATTCCTAATTTCCACACTTAGATAATATCAAAAAGTCAGGCAATTTTGATGAATAATTCTGATGACCAATTCGCAAGGTAGGATTTGCAAATTATTTACCACACCACCCAACAATGAGATACTGAATTTCTGATCACAAACAATCTCTGAATTTATTTGCAAATATTTAATAATGTCAGTTCTAATTCTGTATTCAAAACAGCTAATACTTGCAAATTAGATTGATTAATGTAAATTAGTGTCTAAAAGTAAATACAAACAAATTAAAATGGCATATGAGGAACCTGTTTCTTTGACTGAATTATATTTTCAAATGGCTCAGCCACAATACACAGCTTCAGAACGGAGATTTTATGGCAACTCAGATTCATAAACAATGCTGCTATAAAATGCAGTTTGAACAACCTGAATAGCAGAGGTAGACCCTATCAATTGGCAAATATAAATGGCACTCCAAATAGAGCCCACAAATATGCGCTTCTCTATGTTAATTCACTCACCCAGTCACAGAAAATACAGTAGGAATGATGCCCAATTTTCAGACTCCCAATACCAAATTCTTTAGCAACACTTTGCTTCTCAGCTACAGGAAATACAGTACGAGAAGCCACCATGAAAATCTCAGAATGCACAAGAAACCAATCTCCACTACACTTCAGCAATGGAGAAAAACCTCAGGTCAATCCCTAGACACAGTAAGTACAGTAAGGAAAACACTTGCAATAATTCGCAGATATGCAATTCACAATACCACAGCTGTAGATTGCCAAGCACTTCTCAGACAACCCTTTTACTTCAGCAAGGGCAACAAATTCAGAACCTCAAGAAAAGCCACAAAGGCAACAAAAGCAAATACATATCCAAGCATGCTTTTCTCAACAAATGGACTTGTATTAATAACCTTGAAATTCCCTTTTGTTCCCAAAATGCAACTTCACTCAAGAAGCTTCACCACACAACATTCATTAGAAGCTTCCTTTAGATTCTCTCACTTGACTTGGCTTAACTAATTAATAAATGACACTTTCCAATGATAACTCAACTCTCAAGTGAAATTATAAAGTTAAATTATAACTTTATAATAAGCCATTTAATAATTAATAATAATTTGGCCACTAAAAAATAATAACTCCCAAAATACTCATCATTTAAATATGTCCTCTGAAATAGGAGTCATACCTATCATTTCTCCATGTGACCAAATGCACTTTCCAAAAATAGAAAAGGTACATCTCTATCAACACCCAACTTACCACAAATAGTAAGTACACACAACTAAGCCTAAATGAAGTCCAATCTGAGCCAAACGAAGATCAATTTGTAGCTTACTGAATTGTGGAGAAGATAAGACCCTCTCAAGCTAAGCTAGTACCTCAGAAAACCCTCAATCCACAATAATTAGCCTATGAGGATCACAATAATAGGCTAATCCTTGAAACTCCAATGCTGGCAAAAATGGGGACATTACAACACAAGGACAAAAAGCTTCCAAGGTGGGTACTAATTTATATTTTTAATTGATGATTATTCCAAGATAAAACGAGTAGCATTTCTAAAATAAAAATTTGAAGCAATAGAGAAGTTTAAGGCATTCAAAGCCTTAGTTATCTAGTATAGGAGAATTTTCCTCAAATGAGTTGGAAGAATATTGTGAAAGGTATGAGATAAAGATACAGTATTTAACTGCGAGGATTCCACAACAAAATAGAGTAGTTGAGAGAAAGAGTAGACCATCAAAGGCATGGCAAGAGCCATGCTCAATGAATCCAAGATAGCAGATACTTTTTGGAAAGAAGTGGGTCTTACAAATGTATCAATATCCAAAAAAGCACAAATTAGGGTAAATAACAACAAATTTCCTTTTGAACTTTGGAAGGGAAGGCCTACATCAATAAAGGAATTCAAGGCTTTTTGATATTTTTTTAAGAAGTTTTGGAAAAAAATGATTCTAGAAGAAATGAAGGAATCTTCCTTGGATATTCTACAAGAAGCAAAAGTAGTGGTGTTATAATAAGTGATTGCATAAAGTTGTTGAGAGTCAAGAGTGCTAATGTGAGGGTTAATTAGGAGAAGCAAAGGATATAGCACAAGAAATTGATTTTCGAAAGGTAGGAAGCCACAAAAGAGAAGTGACAATGGTTGGACATGATATGAATGTCATAACCCTATATTGACATAATTAATTTAAATATATTCAAAATATATATTATCCTAAATATAGTCATCAATAAAGAGCTAATCCATGTAATATAATCTTGTTAATTATTGTGAATGTAATCATACATAAAAATAGGTCATTTGTGATCAATATAGATAATTAATTAACATAATATTAAACCATGTTAATACAATCTATTAATCAAAAATCAAAATTATTTTAATTAATTAACCTATATGTATTTAATAGTGTTTACAATGACCAATGCATATCAATTTTAAAAAAGGTGATTCAACATGATTAGTAGCAAATAAATAATGAAAGGGGCTTAAGTCTAGGGATCTATGGACACATCCCATAGCCGATAAACCTATAATGGTGGGCCATACATGGATAATGAAGGATATATATCAGAGGAGTTAGAAAAGAGGTTAGGGGAATAACAAACACACCTATATTAATAGAAAATAAATAAGAGGGAGTGGACATACATCGACACTATAATAATAAAGGAAGAATAATTATAAAGTGAAAACCATTCCTCAAATAGGTGTTGAGGGGAAAGGTCATCAGACCCATGCAACTATTACTATGAATAAGGTATTGCATATATATATATATATATATATATATATATATATATATATATATATATATATATATATATATATAAAGCTCTCTTCATATTATTTATGAGACTATTATATATATACAAATGCATTTGGAAATTTATATTCATTAAAAAATTATATTTAAAGATTTGATTCATTAGTGGAAATTTACATCAATTTAAAATAATGATAATTTTTTATTCGATATTATGTTTACTATTTGAATATAAGAAGTAATGAATCAAAATTCTCCTAGTGCCAATACATGAATTGTGCTCATCTTTATATGAATGGCTAAGTGCCAGTGTAGGGATTGGGATCGTCTCTATAATGACTAAACTCAAACTAATGAAATCCCATATTGCTAGTAGAGGGACTATGCTCATCTCTATATGAATGGCTAAGTGCCAGTGTAGGGATTAAGATTGTCCTTATATGAATGGTTAAACTAGTTATAGTGGAACCTCATAGTGCTAGTGTCGGAGGTTAGTATAATCTTAGTATGAATGGCTAATAGTGCTAGTGCGAGAGGTTAGCACAACCCCATATAAATGGCTAAATGAGATGGATATAATAGTGCTGAAATATTTTGATGTTGTCAATATATGCATATGTGCTTGGCCTTGGATAGAGGATGTCCTGTCCAAGAAAAAACCTTAAGTGGTGCATTCTAGAGAAGATGATGAAATAACTAATGGTTATGCAATCCGATGTGGAGACATCCTTAAGGTTTGGGTTAGAATTGGGGCAAAATATCATAATTAAACTTGTTATTGTTTAATTCTTAAATTTCTTTTGCAAATATTATTTATACCAAGACAACTCCATTAGTGGGCACATTGCAATCAAATAAGAGGAAGAAGATAATACAAGAACTTCATCCAAGGCATCACCTATGGCATCATCTAGGTTTGTTCAAAAGAACCATTTGGAAGATTTGATTATTGGAGATAAAGTGTGAAAATTCAAACAAGAAGAAGATTTGCCAATACAATGGAGCATGTAAACTTGTGTTTGCCAAAATTGAGGGAAATAAATTTTTAGAAGCAAGTGAAAATAAGAACTGCATCAAGGCTATGGAGAAAGACTTGGAACAAATGGAAAAGAATGAAACTTGAGAGCTTGTCCGAAGACCTAAGTACAAGAACGTTTGTGGAACCTAGTTGGTTTTTCAAAACAAGTTGAATGAAGATGGGGAAGTCATAGGGAACAAAGCAAGACTTGTGTGCAAAAGTTATACACAAGTTGAAAGAATAGATTTAAAAAAAAAACATTTTCTCTTGTTGCATGATTAGAGGCCATCCAAATGTTCTTAGCTCTTGCAAACTTCAAGAATTTCAAAGTTTATCAAATGGATGTCAAATCAAATTTTCTTAATGGATATCTTGAACTAGAAGTGTATATTGAACAGCTTGAAGGGTTCATCTTATCAAAGAGTGAAGAGTATGTGTGTAGACTAAAGAAGACCCTTTATGGACTAAATCAAGCCCCAAGGGCTTGGGTATTCAAGGTTAGAGAAGTACCTCCAAGAGCAAGGCTTCATAAGAGGTCTAGTAGATAACAAATTGTATGTCAAGAATAAAGGAGATGAGTTGTTAATTGTTGTCTATGTGGATGACACATTCTTGGAGGATATTGTGAGGGAATGTGCCAAGGATTTGTTTCTAACATGTATATAGAATTTGAGATAAGAGCAAGTAGATTTCCACAATCCATGAGATCATTTGCAGTTTCTTTTGGATTTGATTATGTAGATGTTTTTGCAACACTATTTCGGATCACACTCTATGACCCATCATTAGGATGAACAAGAAAGAGAGCTTAAGGATTAGATGCCAATGCTTGATGAGTTATTTTTATTTCTTGGTTTGCAAATATCTTAGTAAAAGGGATCTTTATTTCTCAAACCAAGTATGTTAAAGAGATGTTAAATAAGTTCAATAAGTATTCCTATGGTTATTGTTTGAAAATTGAGCAAAGACTTAGTAAAAGGGATCTTTATTTCTCAAACCAAGTATGTTAAAGAGATGTTAAATAAGTTCAATAAGTATTCCTATGGTTATTGTTTGAAAATTGAGGAAAGACCATGAATTTTCTGCAACAAATGAAACTATTTATAGATCAATGATTGGAAGCTTGCTATATATAAAAACCAGACCTAACATTATGCAGCTAGTGTGTTTAGTGGCATGGCTTCAGGCAGCTCAGAAAGAAAGCCATGTTAATGTAGTCATGATAATATTGAAATATTTAAAGGGGAGTATGGATTTTGGATTGTGGTATCCAAGAGGTAAAGATTTCACCCTTACAGCATACACAGACGTGGATTGGGGTGGCAGTATTGATGATATGAAAAGTACCAATGAAGGTGCATTCTTTCTTGGTAATTGTCTTGTATCTTGGTTAGCGAGAAAGAAGCATCAACTTCCCTATCTATAGTAGAGGCAGAATATGTTGCTGCAGCAACTTGCTGCACACAGGTTCTATGGATAAAATAAATAGTAAAAGATATCAAGGTTGAGTTTGATCATTCTCATACTTCACAATAATACAAGTGCCATCAACATATCAAAAAATCCTGTTGTGCACTCAAGGAAAGACACATATTTTGATTACCATTTCTTGAGGGAGCAAGTACTTGAGCAGCAAGTAAAGGTGGAGTATATTGATAACAAGGAGCAGATTGCAAATATCTTTACAAGGCCTCTTCCAAAAGAGACTTTTGAGTATCTAAGGGCAAAATTCCAAGTGATATGTTTCTCATCCATTCACTATTTTTCCAGAGAAACATATGTTCACGGTGAGCTATTCATTTTCTTTTTCAATTAGTCTTGGATAGCCTTTGCGATTGGTGTCAAAGAGGGAGAAGTTAATTAAGCAATGCAGTCAAGGGGAGCATTTTAGTTAGCGGGAGTTGATTGACCTAGTCACTCTTAGGAGTTTGTTTTCTTTTGGGTTGCCATCAATTATAAAGGGGAAAATTGTTGGAATATTGTCATTGATGTCAAAGGACAGTCGTCACGTTGATTGTAAAGAGCAAAAATATAATTAAGGAGTATAATTTATGATCTTTAAGGAGCAGAGTTAAATCACGGAGCATAGCTTTAATGTAGAGATATAATTAAGGAGCAGAGCTTTAATGCTACATATATATGCAGAAATAAATGAATAAGATGCTCATGGGCCGAGTTCCTTGAAAAAGGTTTGTAAACAAAAATAATAAATATTAAATCTGCCTTTGGCTGACCTAGACAAGAAAAGAATAGGTCTATTAAATTCTTGACAATTCTCACGAGTGAAGGCACCTATTTTGGAAGGAACACATTCAAATTAAATAGTTATTATTTGCTCCCTCGGCCAACCTTGCTGTAAAGGGTATAACTGTTCATCGAAGAGGCATGCCAAGGATATAAACAAGAGTTTTTAGGAGGACATTGAATCAATTCATCAAATATCATTCCAATCAAGAGCAGATAGTAAAAGCAGAAAATCAGATGTGTAAGGGAAGACCTATGAATAAAAGTCAGATCTTTTGAGAGCAGAAATTAGAGTAGACCTTGGGCAGATCTGTGAGCTTATTTTAAAGATCATATTTCAAATTTGAGTGGAGGTTTAATAAGAGAAGTTAAAGGGAAATTGTGGGAAGATTTCGTTGAACACCTTGAAGGGATCTAGGACTGTAGATCCAACAAAATTACGATTACTGTCTTCTTTGAAGGTTGCCTTCTAATTTGCAAATTCAAGAGGTTGGGCTATCTCACTCAGAGATCACTGTTTTGGTTTGGTTTTCTCCAGCACAGGTTTCCACGTAAAATTGTGTGCGCACCATGTTCCTTTTGTTAGATCTTATTCGTATGGGTGCTTTTTTTATTGCTTAAAGATTGCTAAACTTATAAATTAAAATGTCGGTCTTATTTATTTATTTTTTTGATCGATAAAAAGGCCGAAGCCATTAATTTATATATTTATAATTTGAAAAATGATATCCAAAATCTTACATTGAAACGGGCACTGGTAGGAAAGAATGGGGAAGAAAACTTCCAGTCTTGCCCGGGACTGTAGTTCAATATTATTACAAGATTAAAAGTTGCATTCCCCCATTACAAAGTTTCAGCCTTGGGGAACTTTGTCCCTCTAATACAAATAACTTTTTTAGATAAAATCAAATGCTGGCTTTCTATGATATTGAGTTTTAGTGATAGAAAGATTAGAAGATAAAAAATGAACTGCATATTGTTCTGAAGAGGGATCCATCTGGAGAAAGAACAATTAAATCCAAATAATTCAGTGAATGAGTGGGAGAGAACTGAAGCTGAGTTATACCTCTGACAGAGACCTGCAAGTTTTAAATGCATACGCGGCTAAACTTTGTTATGAAACAATCAATCCTTGGCTTTGAATCTGTCAATTAGGTTAGAAAGTAGGCAGCCAACAGACACCCTTCACAAGCATGATATCCTTATATATTAATATACCTCTACATATGAAAATTACATCTGAAATATATTTTAAAATGTTTGCTGAAATAAAACATAATGTTCTACTCCCTACTAGCAAAACAAAATGGGAGGTCATAAAAACAGACAGATAGGTTAGAACAAAGCTTAAAACTGTAAACGTAGTCAAAGATCTAGCTCTATTAGTGGGTATAACTATTTTGAATCTTCCCCAAGCTCCTCACACAGTTCTTGGACTGCTTCCTCCATTGCTTCATCAGCTAGAATCTCGACCGCTGCTTTGTAATCTTCTACCCAGTTGAGATCGGTTGGGTCAATGACCCCATGGTAATGGGCCAAGAAGCTCAGGTTCCTAACAAAGGTGGGCTGGGTTGCCTAGAAACCATCTTCATCTTCTGTGAAGATGATTGGATATGTGGGGACGACTTCTCAGATATAAAGCATCCAGTAGTTGGCAGCTGATGGGATGGTTAAGCCTTCCCTAATATTCCATAATGCTTCTTCAAGACCAAGCTGGATACTTGGAATGAAGATCTTGGAACAAAGCTCCACAACCGTATCATTATCTCCATATACATGACGGGCTATGGCTGCAAACATTGCTACAATGTCAGAGTTTGATCTCCATCGGTTTGGGCAATTGATGTATTGATCTCCCAAAACCCTCAACCACCCTAATTACAATCTTGTTGCTTTTGTTCACCATTAACCTTAAACATTCTACCTTGATTGGTTCGTCAAAGTCCATAAGCCTTGAATTACAACAAAGTTTAATGGGGGTATCTATAGCTTTCTACTCTCGGAAAGATAGTTGCAAAAAATGACACAGATAAGATGGCTAAAACAATCTTGGGTGTTAAATGTAGACATTGATCAAGCTGCAAACTCACGTGATAATCACAAACTTCGGGAGCTACAAAAGGGAATCAAGCAAATCTGAAAAGGTGTCCCGGTTGTGACAGAGCGATAAGCAGTAGTAGTGATAGGATATGAAAAGACCGTCGAGTCAAATCAAGGGAGATTCCTCTAAGTCTAAGTGATAACTATGCAAAATTCAATACCATGGGTACCTTTATTAGCAAGTTCATCAACTAGGGTGTTGCCTTCCCTATAAATGTGGTTAAAGGTTACCTACTCCAAATTCTTAATGAGGTTGAGGGAAAGGTTAAGGAAACTAGTTAGTCTCCAATTGGGGGTAGCTTGCTTCCTCAAGGCATTGATGACAATCAAAGAATCTCCTTCAATGGCAACACTCTTGAAATTGAATTGAGAGCATAAACAAAGACCTTCCAATAAGGCTTTGAATTTTGCAACATTGTTTGTGGTAAGCTTTATCCTCATCGGGCCTGGATTGCCTTTGGAAGCCCCATCAAAATTGAGTTTAACCCATCTAGCTTCTGGAGGGATCCACACAGTTTTCCCTTAAGGTTGGACTAAAGCCTTCTCCTTTACCATTAAAGGGAGGAATTCTAAGTCCAATCCTCTATTCCTCATAGAGCCATCCCACGAAGTCATATTTTCATTAGTTTGATTTAATTTACTATTCAGGGTTTCAATTATCGATGCTTCTATTTTAAGTATAACTTGATCAGAAGACATATCCCGACTCTTAAAGATATGTCTATTTCTCTCTTTCCAGATTTCCCATAAAATAATAGAAGGTAAGATAATCCATAGTCCTTTAAAAATATTGTTGAAGTGGAAACTTGGCCAGGCCAAGAGGTGTTTTAAAATTGATTCATGTCAAACCATAGAAATGCTCATCCTTTTATAAAACCAAGTCCAAATAGTGTGGGCGAAATTGCAGTGTAAGAGGATATGAATCCTTGCATAAGGGACATCTTGATGGCCCTGCATAACCCAAACTTATGAATTTATCTGCAGTTAGAAACTTGTTCTGTATTGCTAACCACGAGAAGGTTCCTGCTTTAGGTAGGCATAACGAGTGCCAACAAAGATTAGTTGGTAATAATTTCAAGTTGTTCGACTTAAGTTTGGATAAATAATTGTAACCATCTTTAGAATTATACTCACCAGTCTTAGAACCAATCCAAACAAGTTTGTCCTTGTTTGAAGAGAGGGTAAAGGATCTCGAGGCTAGGGCAGATTCTAAAATAGAGAGTTCCTCTGTGCGAATGTCAAAATTGTTTCAGATTTTTCCATTTCCATCCTTCAGCTGAAGACACATCCTCTTCCCAATAATCCACTAATAGGGTTCCTATTGCGTGTGATAAGAAAGTCCTAGCCTTGGATAACCTTCGTAATTTACAAAGGGGTGGGAATCCTTGCCAAGAATTTGTCTAGAATCTAACTTCCCTACCATTTGCTACTTGCCATGTTACTTTGTTGAAAATAATATGTCGACATTTTAACATGAAATTCCAGACCCCTGACCCTTAAGGGGGGGGATTTGGTTCTGAGGATGCTAAGGGGATCCGAGGAGTTCAGATATTTATCTGAGAGTCCTGACCTAGGGCAATTTTGGATTACGAATCATTCTCCAGATCAATCTTCTAGGGCAAGAGCTTGGAGTTTTATATCTCTAATCCCAAAGCCACCTTCCTCCTTTGTTTGACAAATCCTATTCCAAGCCATTAGGTTGAATTTCTTTTTGTTATCTGTTCCTTGCCAGAAAAAATCTTTAAGGATTTTATTCAGCGAGTTCTCTATACTAGTTGGGGGGTTTTGCAGTGATAGTTGGTAGATAGGCATACTAGATAAAACTGATTTAAGCATAATAGTTCTACCTGCTAAAGAGAGCCACTTCCCTTTCCATGACAGGATTTTCTTTTTGATTTTTCCTAATAGGGGTGCCCATAGTTTAGCAGGTTTAGAGGAGTGATTCAATTGGAAACCGAAATACTTACATGGTAGAGATCCTTTGACAATGTCAAGGGTTAAGTTGATACTTTTTTTTGTTTCTTCCTCTGTGTTGAAGAAAATTTCAGATTTTCCTCTGTTAATTTCTTGACCAGATACCTTCATGTAGTTTGAAAGTGTAGAGTTAATAATCTCAGCTTCCTTTACACTGGCTTCTCCATAGAGTAAGGTATCATCTACGAATTGTTGGTGCGTTTCAGGTTTGCTATTATTGGAAATCTTAAGCCCTTTAAGGGATGATTCCAACTTTTGCTGTTTGAGAAATCTCCCCAATGCTTCTAAGAGCAAAATAAAAAGGAAGGGAGAAATGGGGTCTCCTTGTCTAATCCTCTACAAGGGGAAAAGAAACCTTCCAGGGTACCATTAATTAGAACCGAAAATTTAGGTGTAGATATACATTTGAAAATTAAGTTAATCCAGGCTTTTGCAAAACCAAAAGCCTGCAAGCATTTACATGAGAATCTCCAATTTACTTTGTTGTAGGTCTTACTAATATCTAATTTTACTAGCATCCCTCGCTTATTACTTAATTTTAGTGAGTGTATTGTTTCCTTTGCAATAATCATACCATCATAGATTGATCTTCCTTGTACAAATCCAGATTGTTCTTCACTAATGAGCATCAGGAGGAACTGTTGGCGACTTGATGCCAAAGTCTTGGTTAATAGTTTGTTAAGGGTATTACAAAGGGCTATTGGTCTAAAATCTTTAAAACCTTTACATTGGTCAGATTTAGGGATGAACATTAAGGTGTTGTTAATTTCTTTGAGGATTCCCCCAGAGTTCCTAATACTCTCAAGGGCTTCTGTAATTTCATCACCCATGAAGTGCCAACATTTTTGAAAAAAGAAAGTTGGGAATCCATCCAGCCCTAGGGCTTTATCTGGAGTCATCTTAAAAAGAACCTTCATAACTTCTTCCTTTTGAGAGTTTGTTAAGTAGGATCTTGTTTTCCTTATCATTAATAATCTCAGGGATAGTTTTCAGAAACTTTGATTGATCTTGACAAGAGGAGTCTTCATTCAAGATAGTTTCAAAATATCCAAGGGCTTCCTTGGTTATTTCCTCTTTTGCTTCTAAGACTTGTCCCTTCTGTGAGTAGATTTTAGTTATATAGTTAGTTGATCTTTTAGCCTTGGTACAATTATGAAAAAATTTAGTGTTCTTATCTCCTTTTAGCCATGCTTCTCTGGGTTTCTGTCTCCAGTAGATTTCTTCTTTTGCCAGAATATCTTCCAGCTTTAATCTTTGTCAGTCTTATATTGATTCCCCTATGTTGCATTGGTTTGTGAGAAAATTTAGTTTTTGTCCCAATACATTATTTTATGCTGAGTATTTGGGTTCCTTTGGAATACATCACCAGCTGTTCTTGTAGTTAGAAGAGAATGCACCCCATAGGATTGAAGTCCAAGAGTATGGGTCCATGGTCAAGTAGTGATCTTGTTAGGTCCTCTCGATTTAACCCAATCAAAATCTATTAAGGCTTCACCCACCAGAAAACTGCGTAACCTTTCTGTCTGCAGGACTTTGATAACATATTAATTATTTGAATTAGAAATGCCCTCCGTTGAGGGATATCAAGGCAATCACAAGCTTGAATTAAATATTTAAATAGCTATCTAGTAACTTTGGAAAATGCAGTTCTACATATTTTTCCGAAGAAGAATATAAGTGATCTAAATTTCCCGGGTCAGAATGGGATGCCTAGATTAAAAGCTTAAGTGGGTGCAGTTTCAGTTTCCAACTCAAGGCAAACTTAAGATACCTCTAGAATAAGTGTACGCCCTGTTTCATGGCCGATAATCTGTGTAGTTTCCTGTATTACAGTAAGATTAGGAGTAGTAGAAAGCCTTCTTCATTGGAGCCTGCCTTATGTTAAACATTTTTGGGATTATGCTTTTGGTTTTCTTCTTATATTCTTGGTGCTACAAGAGTCAATTTTTCATTAAGTATATGGTCTGTCACTCAAGTTGATCAACTCTTGGTTCCTTACCATATTTCAGTTTATTGTAATTTATGGAATGTTAGAAGAACTCGTAAAAGAAACTTTCATGAAAGCTACATTTTGTCTGAGTGAATGGAGTTAGGGAACAAGTAGTGAGTTATCTTGTCTGTGATATATTGGATTTTTCAATTAATGAAAACTGTGATATTTTGAGCATGCAGGGATTACTCGAGTGTGAGATGTCAGAGCAATTATTTCAATGCTTGCATGGGTATTGGCTTCTGCAAAGCTTAATTGGATATAAAGCTGTCCTAAATTTGTGAAGCAAACCACATATTTTGATCAACAATATGAATATCAAGCACAGGCCATAAGGTCAACGCTGGAACATAGGAAAATATTGATTAGAATGATGGCCACTTTAAATGGAGCTATGGCTTTTGGAACAAAGCAACCACTTTTCTCTTTTGGGGTCATCACGGATGTTCAATATGCTGATATTCCTGATGGTCGTTCATTCCTTGGTGTTCCCCGCTATTATCGCCATAGCATTCTTGCATTGCAAAGGGCTGTCAGGAAATGGAATCAGATGGAAAAACTTAAGTTTGCAGTACATTTTGGTGACATAGTGGATGGCTTCTGTCCTAAAGACAAGTCTCACACTGCTGTATTAAAAGTTATTAATGAATTCGATAAGTTTAATGGGCCTGTTTATCATATGCTTGGTAATCATTGCCTTTATAATCTTCCTCGGAGTGATTTAATTAACCTGTTGAAACTTCCTAGCCCCCATGGCTATGCATATTATGATTTTAGTCCAGTGCCAGATTATCGATTTGTTGTTCTTGATGGATACGACATCAGTACAATTGGATGGCCTGAAGATCATCCACATAGATTAGAAGCTATCAAATATATGGAAACTAAAAATCCAAATGTGGAAAAAAATAGTCCAGATGGGCTGAGTGGCAATGACAGAAGGTTTGTGATGTTCAATGGTGGAGTTGGAAAGGAACAACTAGCATGGTTTGATAGTGTCCTGCAAGATGCATCTGTACTTGATCAGAAGGTGATTGTTTGCTGCCATCTCCCTCTAGATCCGGCTGCATCATCTCCCGAATCATTATTGTGGAATTATGATGAAGTGATGCACGTCATTCACAAGTATAATTGTGTTAAAGTTTGCTTAGCAGGCCATGCTCACAAAGGTGGATATGTTGTAGATTCTCATGGAATTCATCATAGGGTCCTTGAAGCCGTGCTTGAATGTCCACCTGGATCAGATTCATTTGGCTATATTGATGTCTACCACGATCAGTTGTCACTGATTGGGACTGACCGTATGGCAAGTACGGAGATGCACTTTAGCTTGGAAAGGATATCCTAGATAGCGGTTCTTACTATCTTGAGCATGATGTAAGGAGTATGCGTGTCTGAGTCACAAGTCCAAACATTTGTACTATATACAGTTATGCATTGTTTATTCCAGAGACAGGAGTAAAATCTTATACACTTTCTTTGATACATCTTCATCCAGACATGGACAAGCTTTATCTGTTTCTGAGATGCACACCTTGAGGATGAAGATTTGCTCATGTACACAGGCATTTGGTGAAATTTTAGATTTCTTACATTGCTTGATATACTACATCTTTTTCATCATTTAATTAAATTACTATATTGTTAGAATTGTTCTGAGGCTTGTATAGTATTTTTGGAGAAGGCTTTGTGGACTTCATTATGCATGATCTACTAGTAGTTTCAGAATTTATTATTCTCATTTTCTTCTTGAGTTAGTAGCTTTTGGTTGTTCAATGTGCAATTTGGGGATGACTGCTCAACTGTGCTGGAGGATTGAATACAGAAGGTACTCAAGAGTTCAAACCCAATGGGTGAACAATTGCCCATTGAAGACTGTATTTTTGAAGGCTAAAAGTAATTATCCGTTCAGATGCATGTCTCTTGTTTACATGGGTTTTTAGTGGCTATTTGCCATGTTGGGGCATTCAACACTTGCAAGGCTGCGCTGATTTCTCTGACAGTTTGGTGTAAAAACCTTCAGGACATGGGATTAAAGGGTATAAACATGCTATCATCTGTTTGTCCCTTGTGCTAATTCCTGTAGATATTCTGAATTTGAATGGACTAATTATATTGTACTGGGAATTTGAGCTTTAAAAATAATTTATTTGCTTTTTATTATTGATTTCTTCTTAAGGTTTAATTTTTATTCCAATCTTTATGCATTATATTTGACACGAACAAAAAATCAAGATTCCAATATTTCTTGTTTTTTTGGAGTATAATGTGTTTACAATCATCCTATTTTTTGTTTGTTTAGTAAATGGCCTTAGTCTATATTGTTTTATTAATAAAATTAAAATTTTACACCCAGTTGAACGCAGGTATTGGGGGAAAAAGAAAAGAATGGGTAAGAAAACCCCAGCGTGGCCCGAGACTCATTCGGTCATGTATACTAAATTACAATTGATCCTCGCCTTAGACTAGCGATATTAAATTACATGTCCCTTCTGTTTAAAGAAGTCATTTGTGCTGATATTGCATTGCAACTGAAAACATACTATACATTTCTGTCTTAAGCTTATTAGTGGATTGTTTGGCTTTCTTGTCTTCCATTTGCTATGTAAAGTCCCTTCTGTAAAAAAAAAGGCATTTGTGCTGATATTCCATTGCAACTGAAAACATATTAAGTGAATGAATATATTTTGAAATCACTATTCTGCAGAGATAACATCATTTGCTATAAGATCTTACTTCAGTTTTTTCATTCTCAATCACATATTTTCTTTCAAATTGTGTTTCAAATAAATATTAATAATTAAATTAAATAAAAAATTGATTGGAAAGATTTGGGAGGGAGTATTAACAAGTTAAAAGGGTCCTATTAAATCGAGAATGACTGAGATTCTTATTTAAATCGAGAATGAAGGGTTAAACTGAGATTCTTTTTAAGCACGATATACCTATTTAATCACATAATTGCCAATGTCTGATAATTCAAAGCCCCTCGAAAAATTCTGATAAAAGCATATTTAAGCTTTCATTATGCAATTACGAAATTAAAAAGTATGTAAGATGAGTGAATTCTAAATAGAGTTGAATATAAGTACTACACTTATTAAAATATACTAATCAGAAGAATGAAAAATAAAGTCATAGATTCTTATGGAAAAAAATACATTTTTACTTATTACTACTTGTCAATAGGCTAAGTACTATTGTGACACATTTTGAATTTAATGCTTTAATTAGTAATTAAATTTTTTTATTTCTACAATTAGAATTAATCGATTTAACTTTTATTGTCAACCTAATATGTTGCACAAGTATAACTTTACAATTTAAAAAAAATATATTTCTAATATTTGATTAGGTGAATTGATTTATTAAGGTGAGTTATTCATTTTTAGTATTTTTTGAATATAAGTGGGCTGGTTTAGATTTTTATATTTTAATATTGCATTTTTTACTATATTTTTTTTTCATTTAATTAAAAATATGAAAAATAATATTTCTTATATTGTATAATAGTGTAAGAAATATTATTATATATTATTATTATAAAAATGTTATAATTTATTTATAATATAATACTATCACACAATATATATGCAATAAAATATATATCAATAATTATATTAATAAGTAAATTTTAAATTTAAATTATAATTAATATCATTATAGAAAACTATAAATATATAATCTTTTTATTAATTAAAATATTTAATAGAATATAATTTTTATTTATTAAATTAAAACTATATCTATATAAAAACTAAAGGCAAGTACTAAGCCACTATGTTTTCATTCAGATATGGCCTTAATAATCTAAGGTTTTAAGATTAATTCACGTTTGTTCTCTTATCAATTTATACCTTACTTTTACTTGGATAGTTGATCTCCAATATTTATTATCTTAATGCCTAACATTTTTGACAATATCATACCAAAAATTGTGACTTTAAAGTTATTAGTACAATAATAACTACCCATAATAGAATGAAATGTGCCCATAATAACTTACTGCAAGTATGAGAACCCTTTTTGCACAACCATTGATCTCACTTTTTATTTGGGCTATTTTGGACAACCTAGCAAAAACATGTTGATATGGCATTATAATTGATGATGTGGACTTAAAACCTTAGTTATAAGAAGAAGACTTGCCAAGTAAGCTGCAATTAAAAAATGTTTTTTCTTGAAATTTCTATATAAGATTTTGATAAGCATGAAGTTAGGGGCGCTCAAGTATCGAGTCCTCTCCCCTAATACATCTTATAATAAACTTATAAAATTCAGTTAGATAATCATGTCCAAAAATAAAACACCATTATGTTTTAGTTGTTAATACATACATACTTAGCAACCCTTTCACAAAGTAAAAGAAAGAAGGAAGAAATAAAGAAACCAAGATAAATCAGATCAAAACTTAGTGGGAAACCAAAAACCCAAAAAAGTGATAACACAAAACCACGACAATGTAGCCTAATAATCTTATTTATTTGATTATACATGATTATGTAAGCTATACTATCCGAGCTAGAAGAATCAAAGAAAGAAGAAAGGGGAACAAAAGAGAAAACCAAAGCAGGAAAATGAGAGGGGAGAAACAACAAAACCTGAAGGCAAAGGGGGAGGAAAACCACGCTAGCATCACTAAGAAAGGAGGAGGGAAAGAAAAGAGAAAAATGCCATCATAGAGGAAAGGAGAAAGAAACATACCATTAGAAGAGGGGGAAAAAGGAAGAACAGACTTTAAAATGTTGTATTTTCATAACCGTTCATCTTTACAAGATGATTATTCAAGGCATAACATTAAGAACAAAGATCCTAGAAAAGCCAAAAATAAAGGAAGCCAAAGAGAAGCCAACAATCAGTGAGACAAATAGAATGCCTCAATTTCTTATGTAGGGGATATTACGCCCTGTAATACATTTTGTTATAGATTATCAAGAGTACGATAGCCCCTAAGCATGAAATCAAACAATAAACAAGAAAGACTTACTCGAACCAAAACAAGAGAAGGAAGAGAGTAGGGAAGAGAATGAGAGAGAGGCCTTCGAACAGTCTTTGAAAATTCCAAACTACCTGTTGCCCCACTTTTTGTTTTCTAACCAGTTGGAAAAAGAGAGTATTATGTAGTAGGAGAAGTGAATGAAGTCCTTGGTTGGGTTTGAGTCGAGGTCTAAGTCCCTAAGGCTGGGTGATTTCTATTGGATTTTCCCATTTCACCTTCTTTTTCCCTCTTTCCGGGTGGGTGTTTATTTTAGCTTATGACTAGTCGGGTAAGTTAGTACCTAGTCTGATAGAGATCAAATTTGCTTATTTGATGATCAATCATGCTTCATATTCACTCACGACGTACCACTCCTTGATAAGTAGGAATTGGCAAAATTTGAAAATCATCTTCTCCTCGGTGGGTTTCAGACCCATGAAGGTGATTTCTTATAATAACCACATGAAGATGTATATGGATTAAAAACATGCAAAAGGTGAAGGGTTCTAAGATAAATTAATGTTTGAATCTAAGTTAATATCCCCAATCATTGTTCAGATTCACTGTTACTAAAATATTTAAGCCCTGGTGGAAAACCTGAAGTTGTCTTCTCCTCAGCGGGTTTTCAACCCATGAAGATAATTTTTCGCAAAATGCCTTGAGGTGAAAAAAAAGATGTTTAATGACTCTCAAACAAGTACTCACACCTTAACCAAGCATTCCTAGCTTCCAAAAATGTGTTGTCAAAGATTTGATCTAGAAGAAAGCAGTGATAGAAAAATGGAAAATGTCTTCTCCTCGATGAGTTTCCAACCAATGAAGACAATTTTCTAATTTTTCAAGAAAATCAAGTTAATGGTTAAGCTCGACCCCCATATTGGATTCAGAGCATGTCAGAATGATATTGGAATGGATCAAATCATTAAGGAAGAAGAAATATAGCAAGAATCTCATTTAGTAGATTGACCTCAATGGGGTACCCTAAGGGTAACTTTTTGAAACTTAGAAAACAAAAAAGTAAGTAGTGGGCATGCAGAAAGTTATCATTGAGTTCAACGGAACAGTCAAACGATCCCTAAATGTTCGTTGAACTCTTGTATTTACTATCCAATGGGTATTTCCTTAAATTTTCATCCGTGTAGCGCGAGTTCTGAAGATCAATAGATGAATTGAAGCTCTCATATAAAGATGCACAAGCAGTTGAATAAGTTACCACTTTTCCTTTGATTTTTCATTCTATCAGTACATATAGCTTTTGAAAAACCTGATTGTTACATTCGTTGTCTCATTCATTTTCTCGATTCAAAATCTTGTTCATGAACTCATGGCAACCAAGTTCGTGGGTTTTGATGGGTTAACTGGTATCATGTCCCAATTGCAGAACTTCACAGATACTTCTCTTCACTTCTTTGACATGGTAGACTTCTAGAAAAGGTTGAGATTTGAACAAATTCATCCCATTACCGAGAAGCTCCGAGGATGCAGTTTAGTCGAGGCCGCTAGTTTCCCAGTTGCAGTCCAAGCCCTTGAGTTGATTTATGAATGCATTCATCACTACAACCTAGAAACTAGGAAAATTGTGCTGCCTGATGGTACAATGCTAATCTCAATTGATAGAAAAATAGCGGTGAACTGCCTTCGTGTGCCAGAGCAGGAGGAGTTCTCCAATTTATACTTTGGTAGAGCCGTCTCAGAATTCTCAACTAAGAAAATCATCTGGAGGAAAGAAATCATGAGGACATGGTTCCAAAAACCATGGAGTGATAAAAGAGTAAAGTTCCCAAAACTTTGTTTGGGACCAACCTTAAGCCAGGAATCATTGATATTTTGGTTCTCCTACATAGGTTGAATGGTGAGGTAGAAGCTTTAAATTTCATCGAGCAATATTTCTTTTTAGTTCAAGTAATTTGCTCAAATACCCAATACATTGATTTGGGCTCAACAGGTAGGCGAAATCTTGTCGAATGCTCTTTGGGCAACCAAGTTCTATAATACATTCTACATGTCTTCCTTCTTGATTTATATGTTAGCCTCATTTCAATTATGGCCTAGCCTCCCAAGATTAGATAATTTCATTGATGATGTTAAATCTTATGAGTTTTATCCATGTCTAACAATTACATAATAGTTATGCAAATTATGTTAAGGTGAATGATACTTTTACCACGAGGATTTGTAAGGAGCTACATGGATCCCCGAAAAGGAGATTCAACCCATAAGCCATGGTAGCCATTAGTCAATTTGGATATCACTTCATTCAATTCTCATCATTTTCTTATTTGTGTCTTGCAGCATTTGACGACTTTCCCTTAAAGCTAGCAAGGTATCCAAGCGACATGATCGTGTTGATCGAGATCATATGACAAGCCCTACAAGTGAATATATTGAGTGGGAGCCTAAAGAAGAAAGGATACAAATTTCCCATGAAACCTGGAGCCTTCAGTTGCGACACTCGGTCCAATGCCAAAAACATGATGAAGGTGTTCGAGAAGAAATATAAGTTGGACATGTATGAAGTCCTGAGGCCTATGTTCGACCTGAATGGGTATGCCAGAGATGTCTTGCTGATAGGGAGCATGATAAAGCACATCACTACCAATGAGGACTATTGGGCCAATTGCAAACATGAGTTCGAGAGCCATGATCGAGCCTTTGCTAGATTGATAGTTGACCAAGTGAAGATGTATAAGATTAACATTGAGGTAGAAGGAGCTGAAGATGATGGTCAACATATTTATAGCAATACTTACTTGACCAAGCTAAGGAGTACTCCTATAAGTTTGGAACCTTATGAAGATGCTGTGGAAGACCTAGATTTGATGATGGGCAAAATTTACAAGAGAATTGGAAAATGGGTTGAGTGGACCACAACACGATGAAGCAGGAGCAAAGGCATGCCTGCCTAATCATCCCCTAATGTAGCGACAACCTTATCCTCTCAAAGTGGCGCTTCAGGCACAATCTTGCCCATCATTCAAGGGCTTGCACAACCAACTAGTTGAGGTGACCAACCTCTTGACAAGAATATCCCTCTTGATAAAACTTGTCAGGATGGTTCAATGCCGGTGATAGGAACTGAAATGGAGGCCGAGAAGAAGAAGGCAGAGGAATTGAAGGACAGTGCAATCACGGTGGCTCTCTCACCCCACAATAGTCCGATCCCATCTATAAATGCTGCATTACTCCTACCAAGTAGGCCCCAAGTACAAGTGGTGGACCTTGGAGATGGTGGAAGTAGCGAGAGTGAATCTACCGAATCCGATGAAGCTACAAAGAAAACTACAGAAACAGAGAAGGGTACTGAAACTTCAAAACTTATTTTCCAGACTCCAAAGAATCCTCTTTCTTCAACTATGAAGACATTAACTCCAGTCAAGAAGAAAATGTTCAGTGTAGATACGCTCGGGACTGCATCTGAGGTGATGGTGTTGAGTCATGGCTTGAGGATACCTTGGACATAAAGAGGAAGAGGAAAGAAGAGGGAGCTCCCAACAAAGAAACTTTATCTGTAGCTATCTATTTTGGATCGACATTGATTAAAATTAAGAAGCAGAAGACCATGTCAATTCCCAGACAAGATCCTGATATAGGGCACTTAGCTATGGAGATTGCTAAGCTTTCCAAGGAAGGAAGAATTGAAGACAAGTCTACAGAGGACTTCGCATTGCATTCTGTAGACCTCGAAGAAGTTAGACATAACACCAAGGTGGGCTTTTGGAAATCACCAAATGATGTGATAGAAGGACAACTTGAAATTCTCAAGCTGGGTAAAGTCAGAATGAAGGCAAAGATTCATGAGCTTAATTGCTTCATCAAGAAACTAGTCACCTCGCAGGCAAGCATCTTGGGAGTGTCAATCACTAACGACCCTATAGCCACAAACATTCAAGCTATCATCTCCTGGCATTAAGAAAACAAGCAGTTCAAGAAAATTGGTAGGGATTGGAGCGAAAAACTCAAGTGTGAGGGATTTGCAATCATAGAGCAACTCGGTAATGCAATAGTGAGGCTTGAAATAGAGAAAGATAATATCTCAGCTAACCAGGCTACCCTATTAGTAGAAAAAGCCAAGAGCGAGGATTGCATTTCCTTATTGAAAATGATCATCCACATGAAGGCTAAGGAAGTAGTAGAGGCAAAGATTCTGCTTAAGGGAGAGGAACTCTTATTTGAATGGCTACAAAGTATGCAATTCAAAATTGAAATGATTTTAGTGGTAGAAGAAGGATTAAAGGAAACATAGGCTAAAGTTAAAAAGGATTAGGAAAGAGACTATGAATTACTAAGAGGTCTACATACAGACTCCCAAGCTAGTGGACAAGGGAAATGGATAGCTAGAGTTGCTGTCATGCAAAAGAATTTCTCTAATTATCTAGATAGCTTAACAAAGAAATCTCCTGATCATCATAACAGAGTGTCAGAGCTCCAAAAGCTTGGTGAGTGTGTACACGTGGCTATGGAGGAAATGTAGGAGTGGTTGAATGCCATCAAAGATCTAGACAGAGAGCATTCCAAGTGGCTCTTAAGATGCACTAACATTCATGTTCATAGACATGAGGAGTTGATCCCAATCATTGTTGCCGCCAAAGCATATAAGACAAAGTTAGAAAAGGAAAGTAGGTGAAGTGATTCTTATCCCACCCTTTCATATTTTGATGTAATGATTGTAACTGACAATTGGCTCCTTGCCATTTGTCAATTTTTAGGAGATGAACCGATTTGAGTCTCATTTTGCAATGGTCATCTTAGAATCCTATATGTACCTAATTGAAAGATTAATAGAAGGCCGGTTAATTTTTGGTGTGAAATAATCTATGTTGCAAAGACAAGTTGAATGTATTTTGTGTCAATTATTTACTATTCCATTGTTTCATGATAGCTTAGGATATCTCTTTCAATTGAATTGAGTTAAGGAATAAACAGAGTTTTGTTCCCCTATTCAATACAACAAGATCTAGATAATAGTAGTGTTATTGAAGGTTTAAAGAGATTCTGTTTTGTCTTTTTATTCAAGTTTGTCTCTTCTTTATTAGAGTTAGAAGCTTTTAGTTAAGTAGTTGATTCATAGATAGGATCTATTAACTTTTCATCAAATTCTGCGAGTTCATAAGATGTGCGAGTTCATAGATTTGGATAGTTTTAAGGCCCACATCTTTGCCTGAGTTAGTTCCTATTTAGGCCTAACTTGGTTTACCTCTCTTGTTCTCTGGTCAAGAAAAAGCCCCATTTAGATTTAGAAATAAACAAGATTCATTGCAAATCACAAATCCGAGGG